>CAWUFW010010149.1:225000-722639 GCA_963921515.1 Calotriton arnoldi
TGGGCAGACTTGGAGCACAATGTTTTGGCGGCCGCCCTGCCGCCGAGTTTGCACCACCCCGTGGACTTAGGGGGCCACTAGGTGTGGATGTTACCGCACCACTTCAGTGGAGCACGAGTGCGGGATTTAGGACGGACACCCTCTGCTGAGGCCCATCCATGGGCTCTGAATTTAACAGGAATTAGTGCAACCATTTGGGGTTTTATTTAAGCCGGACTACAGCTCCCATGATGCCCCACCGCGAATTATCCAATTGCGAGTCATTCGACCGGCCCATCAGGGGGCATGGGATCACGTTCTTAAGCAAGGGAACTGTGACGGCAGCACGTTATCTTTCCAATCGACCAGCCTCTGAAGAAGAAAGGATTCGAAACGCGTCAGGCGAAGGACATTGGAACGGCTGTTTCATTGTATCGGCAGACGGTGAAAGTCTATACCCATTAAAGGCTTGAAGCTTTCAGCTCATCCTGAGTGCAACTCACTGCTTGGGCAGACTTGGAGCACGATATATATATATATATATTACCTACTGGCGGTCGCCAGTAGGTAGTTATAGTTAGGACCTCGTTTCTATTCAAAAAGCGTTTTTTCTTTTGCAAATATCTTTGGCCCCGTTTGACGAATCTTTGCAAAAATTTTAAAACTAATGGTTCGCTCAGGTTAGCTCTTGTCTTGAAAGTTTCGGGGTGATTCGTCAAGCGAGGACCGAGAAAAAAGGGGGGTCCCAAAACACGTTTTCTCGATGTTAATTTCCATAGAAAACTTTAGACAAAGCTACAGCCCTAACTGCTGAAAGGAATTACACCAAATTTGGCAAAAGAGTAGGTCTTGGTTCAGAAAGCAACCTTTAATTTAAATGGTGTAAATCCATTCAGTAGTTCCTGAGAAATTCAAAAAATAAAAATATCGATATCTGATGGCTGAGGAGGGTTTGCGAACCCTCCCGAGCACGAGCTTCATTTTGATTGGCTGTCAACACTCCCAACCAAGAAGTGTTGGCAGCCATCTTGTGACTCGGTAAAACCGAATCACAAGAAAAAAGGAGAAAAAGGGATAAAAAACAAGGAAAGGAGGCAGGGTAGAAACACCCAGACACCCTAGGCCTGCTCAGGGGGTCCCACAGGGACCCCCAGGGCCAAGAAAAGCATTTAAAAAAAAATATTTTCGGCAGAATTCCGCTGGGTGCGCGAATCCCGACGGAAAAATAAAAAAAAACGAAGCGCGGGCTTCCGCGCTTAGTTTCTTTAAGCCCCGGTTGGGCCAGGTCCCGGGGGCAAAGTTTTATTAGGGTGCGGGGGCCCGCGGGGGCCCCGCAGCCCCGGGGACCACCACCTCCCTGGGGCTTTATTTATTATACGCGGGGGCACATGGCCCCATGCAGCCCGGGGACCGCCACCTCCCCGGGGCTTTTCACAATTATGGGCAGGGGGCCTTGCGGGCCCCCCAAGCCCCGGGGACTGCCACCTCCCCAGAGCTTTGCTTAATTATGTGTGGGGGGGCCTCGCAGGCCCCCCCAAGCCCTGGGGCCTGCCACCTCCCTGGCGCTATAACAAATAGTAAGTGTGGGGGGGCTAATGCCCCCCACACTGCCCCGGGGACCACCACCTCCCCGGGGCACTAATTATTGAGATACGGGGGTCCGTTGTGGACCCCCGGGGACCACCACCTCCCTGATGCTTTAATACTGATGGGAGGGGGGCCACGCGGCCCCCCTCCTGGAGCCCTCTATGGCCCTGGGGACCTCCCCCCCCTGGGCTGGCTCCAGCAATGTCCCGGGGTGCCTTTCCCCGGGACATTGCAGTTTGCAATGACAGGGCGGGAGCACGGCTCCCGCTCCGTCATTGCAAACTATGCTTCGCTTCATGGAAGCGAGAGCAGAAAACATGCTCTCGCTTCCATGAAGCGAAGCAGATTGCTTTTGGACAAGGGGAGCTGCATGTCAGCAGCTCCCCTTGTCCAAAAGCAATGCCGGCTCCCGCAGGAGGCGGGGAGCCGGCTGGGACCGTGGGGGCATTGGGGCTCCCCCCTACGGTCCCCAACATGGGGCCAGGCCCTGGGGGATGGGGTCCCCGGGGCCAGAATTGGCCCAGGGAAGAGGGGCCACGCGGCCCCACTCCTGTAATTAAAAAATACTAAAAAAAAAAAAAAAAACCGAGGCCAGGCCCCGGGGGATGGGGTCCCCAGGGCCGACAAAATATTAAGAGAAGGGGGCCACACAGCCTCCAACGTAAGGCCAGGCCCCGGGGGATGGGGTCCCCAGGGCCGACAAAATATTAAGAGAAGGGGGCCACACAGCCTCCAACGTAAGGCCAGGCCCCGGGGGATGGGGTCCCCGGGGCCAGAAGTGGCCAAGGGAAGGGGGGCCATGAGACCCCCTCCCCTTTTTCATAAAAGTTTTAAAAAAAGGCTGGGCCCCGGGGAATGGGGTCTCCGGGGCCAAAATTGGCCTCAGAAGGCGGGCCACGCCACCCCCTTCCAAATCTAAAAAAAGAAAGGCTGGGCAGGCCCCGGGGGATGGGTCCCCGGGGCCAAATATTGGCCTCAGGAGTGGGGCCGCACGGCCCGCCTCCTTTAAATGTTGTTTTTAATTTTATTATTAAAAAATTGCCCATGCCCCGGGGTCCCTGGGGTCCCTGGGGCCGAAATCGGCCTCAGGAGGGGAGCCGCACGGCCCCCTTCCCATTTTCTTTTTAATGTTTTCTTTAAAAAATGGGTTAGGCCCTGGGGGATGGGGTCCCCAGGGTCCCAAAAATATAAAGAAAAGGAACAACACAGCCCCCGTCCTAAAAAAAAAAAAAAAGAAAAGCCGGCATCTCGCCGGAGGCCACGCCCCCTCCATGCACCACTTTGCAAAACACGCCTTCTGGTGCATTCTAAGTTGGGGGATTAAGTCCCCTTGAATCCTGAAGGTCCCTGGGGGCCAACTAGCCCACCAGGTACCTCCAGTAAGCCCCACACAGTGGGATGGCTGAGAGGTGGTCCGAGGCTACAACCCTTTTTACACCACTCTGCCCCTGGTGGGGCGATGAGGTCCTCTTGTGTCTTGAGGACCTTAGGACTAAAGTGGACTTCATCCACTGAGCAACAGTGCGCCAGGAGGCACGTTTGCAGAATGGTGTAAAAAGGGGGCATGGCCTCGGACCACTCTCAGCAATCCAGCTGTGTGGGGCTTACTAGAGTTAACAGGAGAGCTAGTTGCCCCCCAGGGACCCTCAGGAGGCAAGGGGACTTAATCCCCTAACCAAGAGCGCGCCAGGAGGCGCGTTTGCAGAGTAGTGGAGAAAGGGGGCGTGGCCTGTGTCCACCTCTCAGCAATCCCACTATCAGGGGCTTACTGGAGGTATCAGGTAGGCTAGTTGGCCCCTAAGGACCCCCAGCAGTGAAGGGGACTTTAATCCCTATCGAAGAGCACGCCAGGGAGCGTGTTTTCAGACTGGTGGTCAAAGGGGGCGTGGCCTGCTATGAGTACTTACCAATGCTGCTGTGTGGGACTTACTGGAGGTAATAGGAGAGGTAGTTGGCCCCCAAGGTTGTCCTCCTGTTACCGCCAGTAAGTCCCACACAGTGGGATTGCTAAGAGGTCTTCGGAGGCCACGCCCCCCCTTTCTCCACCACTCTGCAAACATGCCTCCTGGCACACTACGGGTTGGGTGATGAAATCCACTTTACTCCTGAGGAACTCTGGGGGCCAAGAAGCCCTCCTGGTACCTCCTGTAAGTCCTACACAGCAGAATTCCTGAGCGCTGGTTGGAGGCCCAGCCCCCTTTCTCCACCACTCTGCAAACGCGACTACCAGTTAAAGAAGCATTTGTAATGTAATAGGTAATGTAATAGGTCTCGCATTTGCAAGAGTTAGAGCTATTGGTGTTGTAAATGTAAACGTTTTTTACTAATGTTTTTTGGAGTGGAGTGGATGTACATTGTGTGTAGTGGAATTATGTGGTATGTTGTGCAGTGAAATTATGTGGATAGAATGTATGTGGTATTTAGTGCATAGGAATTATGTAGAGTGGGATTATGTGTTATGGAGAGTAATTATGTGGTATGGTAGTCTGTGTTGTGGAGTGGTAACCTCAGGTTTAGTCTTCCTCGTTTTCATAGAAGCTAAACTATGAACTCAATGAGACATGTTCCTTACTGCACATCTCTTGCTTCTTTCTGCACCCCTTGTGCCTCTTTCTGCACCCCTCTTCCCTCTTTTTGCACCCCTCTTGCCTCTTTCTGCACCTCTGTTGCTTCTTTCTGCACTCCTCTTGCTTCTTTCTGCACCTCTCTTGCTTCTTTCTGCACCACTTGTGCTTCTTTCTGCACCCCTCTTACCTCTTTTTGCATCCCTCTTGCCTCTTTCTGCACCTCTGTTCCTTCTTTCTGCACTTCTTTTGTTTCTTTCTGCACCCCTCTTGCCTCTTTCTCCACCCCTCATCCCTCTTTCTGCACCTCTGGTGCTTCTTTTTGCACTTCTCTTGCTTCTTTCTGCACCTCTGTCCCTTCTTTCTGCAACCCTTGTGCCTCTTTCTGCACCCCTCTTTCCTCTTTCTGCACCCCTCTTGCCTCTTTCTGCTCCTCTGTTCCTTCTTTCTGCACTTCTTTTGTTTCTTTCTGCACCTCTCTTGCTTCTTTCTGCTTTCCTCTTGCCTCTTTCTCCACCCCTCTTCCCCCTTTCTGCATCTCTGTTGCTCCTTTTTGCACTTCTCTTGTCTCTTTCTGCACCCCTCTTCCCTCTTTCTGCACCTCTGTTGCCTCTTTATGCACTTATCTTGCTTCTTTCTGCACCCCTTGTGCTTCTTTCTGCACCCCTTTTCCCTCTTTCTGCACCTTTCTTGCCTCTCTCTGCACCTATGTTCCTTCTTTCTGCACTTCTCTTGATTCTTTCTGTACCCCTCATGCCTCTTTCTGCACCCCTTGTGCCTCTTTCTGTACCCCCTTCCCTCTTTCTGCACCTCTCTTGCCTCTTTCTGCACTTCTCTTGCCTCTTTCTACACCACTGTTGTTTTTTCTGTTCTTCTCTTGCCTCTTTCTGCACCTCTGTTGCTTCTTTCTGCACCCCTCGTGCCTCTTTCTGCAACCCTTGTGCCTCTTTCTGCACCCCTCTTCCCTCTTTCTGCACCTCTCTTGCCTCTTTCTGCACTTATCATGCCACTTTCTGCACCACTGTTGTTTTTTCTGCATTTCTCTTGCCTCTCTGCGCCTCTGTTGCTTCTTTCTGCACCCCCTTGTCTCTTTCTGTACCCCTTCCCTCTTTCTGCACATCTCTTCCCTCTTTCTGCACTTCTCTTCCCTCTTTCTGCACTTCTCTCTTTCTGCACCCCTCTTGCCTCTGTCTGCACCTCACTTGCCTCTTTCTGCACCTCTCCTGCCTCTTTCTGCACCTGTCTTGCCTCTTTCTGCACTTCTCTTCCTTTTTTCTGCACCTTTCTTGTTTCTTTCTGCAACTCTCTTGTCTGTTTTATCACTTCACTTGCTTCTTTCTGCACCTCTGTTGCTTCTTTCAGCACTTCTCTTGCCTCTTTCTGCACTTCTTTTGCCTGTTTCTGCAACTCTTTTGTCTCTTTCATCACTTCTCTTGCTTCTTTCTGCACCTCTGTTGCTTCTTTCTGCACCCCTCTTGCCTCTTTCTGCACCCCTGTTCCCTCTTTCTGCACCTCTCTTGCCTCTTTCTGCACCCCTGTTCCCTCTGTCTGCACCTCTCTTGTCTGTTTCTGTACCTCTCTTGCCTCTTTCTGTACCTCACGTGCCTCTTTCTGCACCGCTGTTGGTTCTTTCTGCACTTCTCTTGCCTCTTTCTGCACCCCTCTTGCCTCTTTCTGCACCTCTGGTTGTTCTTTCTGCACTTCTCTTGCTTCTTTCTACACCTCTCTTGCTTTTTTCTGCACCCCTCTTGCCTCTTTTTGCACCCCTGTTCCCTCTTTCTGCAGTTCTCTTGCATCTTTCTGCACCTCTGTTGCTTCTTTCTGCACTTCTCTTGCCTTTTTCTGCACTCCTCTTGCCTCTTTCTACACCTCTGTTGGTTCTTTCTGCACTCCTCTTGCTTCTTTCAGCACCTCTCTTGCAAATTTCTGCACCCCTCTTGCCTCTTTCTGCACCCCTCTTCCCTATTTCTGCACCTCTCTTGCCTCTGTCTGCACTTCTGTTCCATCTTGCTACACCTTGTTTGCCTGTTTGTGCAACTTTCTTGTCTCTTTCTGCAGTTCTCTTGCCTCCTTCTGCACCTTTGTTGCTTCTTTGTGTACTTCTCTTGCCTCCTTCTGCACCCCTCTTGCCTCTTTCTGAACCCATTTTGCTTCTACATTTCTGTTGCTTGTTTCTGGACTTCTCTTGCCTCTTTATTCACTTCTCTTGCTTCTTTCTGCACCCCTTGTGCTTCTTTCTGCACCCCTTTTCCCTCTTTATGCACCTTTCTTGCCTCTCTCTGCACCTATGTTCCTTCTTTCTGCACTTCTCTTGATTCTTTCTGTACCCCTCATGCCTCTTTCTGCACCCCTTGTGCCTCTTTCTGCACCCCCTTCCCTCTTTCTGCACCTCTCTTGCCTCTTTCTGTACTTCTCTTGCCTCTTTCTGCACCACTGTTGTTTTTTCTGTACTTCTCTGGCCTCTTTCTGCACCTCTGTTGCTTCTTTCTGCACCCCTCGTGCCTCTTTCTGCACCCCTTGTGCCTCTTTCTGCACCCCTCTTCCCTCTTTCTGCACCTCTCTTGCCTCTTTCTGCACTTATCGTGCCTCTTTCTGCACCACTGTTGTTTTTTTCTGAACTTCTCTTGCCTCTCTGCACCTCTGTTGCTTCTTTCTGCACCCCTCTTGCCTCTTTCTGTACCCCCTTCCCTCTTTCTGCACATCTCTTCCCTCTTTCTGCACTTCTCTTCCCTCTTTCTGCACTTCTCTTCTCTCTTTCTGCACCCCTCTTGCCTCTGTCTGCACCTCACTTGCCTCTTTCTGCACCTCTCCTGCCTCTTTCTGCACCTGTCTTGCCTCTTTCTGCACTTCTCTTCCTTTTTTCTGCACCTTTCTTGTTTCTTTCTGCAACTCTCTTGTCTGTTTTATCACTTCTCTTGCTTCTTTCTGCACCTCTGTTGCTTCTTTCAGCACTTCTCTTGCCTCTTTCTGCACTTCTTTTGCCTGTTTCTGCAACTCTTTTGTCTCTTTCATCACTTCTCTTGCTTCTTTCTGCACCTCTGTTGCTTCTTTCTGCACCCCTCTTGCCTCTTTCTGCACCCCTGTTCCCTCTTTCTGCACCTCTCTTGCCGCTTTCTGCACCCCTGTTCCCTCTGTCTGCACCTCTCTTGTCTGTTTCTGTACCTCTCTTGCCTCTTTCTGTACCTCACGTGCCTCTTTCTGCACCGCTGTTGGTTCTTTCTGCACTTCTCTTGCCTCTTTCTGCACCCCTCTTGCCTCTTTCTGCACCTCTGGTGGTTCTTTCTGCACTTCTCTTGCTTCTTTCTACACCTCTCTTGCTTTTTTCTGCACCCCTCTTGCCTCTTTCTGCACCCCTCTTCCCTCTTTCTGCAGTTCTCTTGTCTCTTTCTGCACCTCTGTTGGTTCTTTCTGCACTTCTCTTGCCTTTTTCTGCACTCCTCTTGTCTCTTCCTACACCTCTGTTGGTTCTTTCTGCACTCCTCTTGCTTCTTTCAGCACCTCTCTTGCAAATGTTTGCACCCCTCTTGCCTCTTTCTGCACCCCTCTTCCCTATTTCTGTACCTCTCTTGCCTCTGTCTGCACTTCTGTTCCATCTTGCTACACCTTGTTTGCCTGTTTGTGCAACTTTCTTGCCTCTTTCTGCAGTTCTCTTGCCTCCTTCTACACCTTTGTTGCTTCTTTGTGTACTTCTCTTGCCTCCTTCTACACCCCTCTTGCCTCTTTCTGAACCCATTTTGCTTCTACATTTCTGTTGCTTGTTTCTGGACTTCTCTTGCCTCTTTCGGCACCTCTCTTGCTTCTTTCTGCACCCCTCTTGCGTCTTTCTGTACCCCTCTTCCCTCTTTCTGCACCTCTCTTGCCTCTTTATGCACTTCTCTTGCCTGTTTCTGCACCTCTGTTGCTTCTGTACTTCTCTTCACTCTTTCTGCATTTCTGTTCCTTCTTTCAGCACTTCTCTTGCCTCTTTATACACCTCTGTTACTTCTTTCAGCACGTCTCTTGCCTCTTTCTGCATCCCTGTTCCCTCTTTCTGTACCTCTCTTGCCTGTTTCTGCACATTTCGCCTCTTTCTGCACCCCTGTTCCCTCTTTCTGCACCTCTCTTGCTTGTTTCTGCAACTCTCTTGCCTCTTTCTGCAGTTCTCTTTCCTTTTTCTGCTCCTCTCTTGCCTCTTTATGCACTTCTCCTGTCTCTTTCTACACTTCTCTTGCCTCTTTCTGCACTTCTCTTGCCTGTTTGTGCACATTTCTTACTCTTTTTGCATCTCTCTTATTTTTTTCTACACTTCTCTTGCTTCTTTCTGTATTTTTCTCGCCTGTTTCTATATTGAAATGGGAAGTGCAAGCAGTTAAGTTTAAAGGTCTGCGTGCTCTCGTGACTGTGGTATATGTCTACTTGTACATGTATTCTCACATGTGTTATGGATCTGAAGATGGTAGGTTAAAAAGCGGGTAGGTTCTCTTATATGTGGTCAAATCTTGTTAGTCTGCTCTGTCATTCAGTTGCACAGGCAGATATGTGTTATGTATATAGGTATTATAGAGCCCCTCAAATGTACTATTGAATATGCATGTGCCCTGTATTAGGAGCAGAAAGAAATACATGCACCTTCTTGTACACAAATTTACAGAGTATGCTGTTTGAAACACAGATATTTAAGTTTTTGTATGTTTATTTTTATGTAACATGTCACCAGGTAAAAGCAGAGTCACATGCATGCATACCTTCACAAACTTGGTCAGACTTACAACAGTGATATGGTTAGGATTGCTGTTTTACATTTGGTAGGCCAACAAATTCTGAACAGTCGATGAATAGCGAACCTTCAAGAGAAAAGTGAGGTTTAAGACATCTTGGGAGATGGATTAGTGATTAGGCTACTTTGTATGAGTCTGTGGAAAGGTACAGTCGAAGTAGGCCTCTTTCTGCACCTCTGTTGGTTCTTTCTGCACTTCTCTTGCTTCTTTTTGCACCTTTCTTCCTCTTTCTGGACTTCTGTTGCCTCTTTCTGCACTTCTCTTGCTTCTTTCTGCGCCTTTCTTCCTCTTTCTGCACATGTCCTACCTATGTAGGCATATTTAGAAATTAGCATTTAAAAACCTTAGAAATTCACTGAAAAAACAAACCAGAGGTTTCAGGGACGTTATGGTTAGGAATTAGCAGCTAAAAAAATCTTTGAAATTCATTGAAAAAACCATAGGTTTCAGGGACGTTATAGTGAGAAATTAGCATTTAAAAAACCTTAGAAATTCACTGAAAAAAAGCACAGGTTTCAGGGACGTCATAGTAAGTTGGAGATTTCCCTCATGCAAAACCAGAGAAATTTGGCCGTTATAGTTAGTTGAGCTAACTATAACTCGCGCCCGCAATGCACTGCTGATGACGTCACATATTACATCACTCATGACATGGTCAGTGACATCACTGATGACATCTCAAATGACATCACTGATGACATCACTGATGACATCATCCAGTGACTGTGTGTTTCTGAAAAGTTTAAGTATGTTTTATATATATATACGCCAAGGTTTATTGAAGAATGAGTGGGTGTATGAGTGTCTGAATGGATGATTTAGTAGGTGGGTGACAAGCCACCAAGAAATTACAAACCTCTATTCGCAAAGTTAATAAACTCTGCACAGAAATGGCCGAGCGGGTTACTCATGTGGAGGACAGAACTGTGGCTCTGGAAGAGGAAGTTAACAGGCTACAGGAATTCAAGGTGCAACAGGAAAAACAAGCACTGGATGTCTGCTGGAAACTCGAAGATTTCGAGAACCGCCAGCGGCGGAACAACGTTCGCTTATTGGGGGTTGCCGAAAAAGCGGAGGGGGCTAATATAGTGCCCTTCGTGGTGTCCTTATTAAAGGGGGCCTTTCCGGACCTTGCCCAATGGAACTGGGATATGGAGGTCCAACGGGCTCACCGTTTCCCAATGGTGCAGAGGAGGAATGCTTCATCCAGGCAAGACGCGCACCCAAGAGCGATCCTGATTTATGTTGGGAATTTTCTTTTGAGACAAGCCATTATCGATAAAGCTCGCCCAGACGCCAAGAGGACCTTTGAAGGGCATACTTTTTCGCCCGCCCCGATTTTTGCCACGCCACTGTAGAGCGTAGATGGCGCCTTCGGCAATTGATTACAGCATTTCAGGGGTGGGCAGTGAAGCGTATCTGTTATTCCCTTCTCGTCTTAAAGTCATAACGAATGGACAAGTTCGTATGTTCTCCTCGGAGGTGAAGGCACAAGAATTCCTAACGGAGCTTAAAGAAGCTAAAGGAAGGGCGGATACCCGTTAAAATATTCTGGGCTGGGTGATGGTCTAATTAGAGTATGGATATTGTTTCACGTATTTCACTTTATTTTTTGTAATTCTGGTGTGTTAAATTAAGCTGAGTGGGGGAGAGGGGGTGGAAGGTGGCGGTTGTTAGAGATGGAAGGGGAGAGGGAGTGGGGCAACTTGAGATGTGAGATTGGTTGCCACACATAGGTCATGTTTGACCTATTTGCCTGTAAGGGTTGTTGGGGGGTGGGGGTGGTGGGGTGGCTGGGTCTGGGGGGTAGGGGTTTTTCACAGCATAGCACAGCACTACATATGAGGGAAGTGTTTGGTAAAAGGTTTATTGAATCCAGAACTAAATTTTTTTGTAAAGAAGAAAGGACTGAGGTGAAGTTAGCTGGGAGAAAGGAGCTTAAAATCAGTATGAAACTCAAAGCAGAAGGGCAATCACTGAAAATTAATCAATGGCTCCTGTGAATCTTAAGATTATTTCTATTAATATCTGTGGGCTTAATGATCAGGCTAAGCGACAAAGGTCAGAAGTAATACTGAAAGCCCTGCGTGCCGACATATTGTGTATACAGGAGACCCATATAGAATATACTAGAGCAGGGATTCTAGAACAACTTGGCTTTAGATTGTTGGTGGCTTCCAAACAAGGTACCAAAATCAGAGGGGTAGCTATCCTCACTCGTAGGAAAGACTTAATTGTTAAAAGGATATTGTTGGATAGGTGGGGACGATGGGCAATAGCAGAATGCGGGTTTGCAGGAGAATTATTTACTATTTGCTCGCTTTATGATTCAACAGCTGATGATCCCGAGGTATTAGAGTTTTTGGATAACGAATTTGCCCATTGGCCTACTCCACTCATAGTATGTGGTGATTTTAATATTAATGGGTTAGGTGGACTATGGGGCAAAACTGGCAATAAATACTCCGGGCGCAAAAGAAAGGTTTTCAAGGCACTTTCTAACTTGACTAAAAATCATGGGCTAATAGATGTATGGAATCATTTAAAAATTAATGATGATGGTAACACCTTTTACTCTGCCCCGCACAACGCGATTTTTCAACTCGATTATTTTTTTGTATCACACTCATTAATACATCGAGCCATAATTGAGAAGCTCCCCAGGTTATTATCAGATCATAACCCTCTTGCCCTTACTCTGAGTTTTTCTAAAGGAGAGCGGGCTGAACGGACATGGTCCTTTGAAAGAGGGCTTTTAACAGACTCAGAGTATGTTTCTCATATGAAGGGGTGGAGTGGGGCCTTCTTCGACATAAATAGGCATAGTGCTAGCACCGGAGTTGTCTGGGATACATTTAAGGCCGGGGTAAGAGGTGAGACTCTCAGTTTTAGTTTTTCTTGGCAAAAGAAGGAGGCGCATCACGAAGAGATACTCCTCAATAATTTAGCTAAAATTGAAGAGGAGCTTGCCTCTGCGGTTAAAGCCGGTTCACTCACCACTGACATTTTGTATCGGCTTGCCTGGGCTAAAGCAGGAATAGGAGAAAGGGCTGCTGCTAAGGCCTCAGTACGCTTTTTAGCCAAAAGAGAGCAATGTTACGAATTTAGCGAGCGGGTAGGTCATACTTTGGCAGTGAGACTCCGACAAAGATGCGCTGCAAGCGAGATTAATGAGATCCAAGATGAGCGTGGAAATTTAGTTACCGATCCACGTGGGATTCAGGAAGTATTTCGGTCATTTTATCATCAATTATATGGGGAAGAATCACAGGATTCGCAAACTTTAACTCAGGATCTTCTCAATAGCATACCCCTCCAAAGTATTGAACCTGTAGATAGAGAAAATCTAGAGGTAACCTTGACTCAGGATGAGATATTTGACGCAGTGAGAAATCTTCCACCGGGTAAGGCCACAGGACCGGATCAGATCCCCTTGGAATTTTATAAGATCTTCTTAGAGGAAATCGGACCGGTCCTTGTAGAAACGATACCCGGCGCCCAATCCGGGAGCTCAATCCCAGCATCTTGGGCAGGCGCTGACATCATAATATTTTTAAAAAAAAGGTAAGCCACCTCTGGAGCCTGGGTCTTACAGACCCATCACACTTATAAATAGTGACTCAAAAATCTTCTCGAAAGCCTTAGCATCTAGACTGAACACAATCATAGCTAGATCTATCCACCCATGTCAACATGGATTCATCCCCGGGAGGGGTACTACTCAGCATACTCGGCGTGTAATAATGCTGTTCGACGCGGCAGAAGTCTCAGGGGACCCTATGGCTTTGCTGCTCCTTGATGCAGAAAAGGCCTTTGATCGGGTCTCCTGGGACTTTCTATGGGAAGCTATGAAGTGGTTTGGAGTTGGGCAGCGGTTTATTACTGCTATCCGCGCTTTGTACAACGCACCAACAGCTCGACTAAGAATCAATGGGAAATACACAACATCTTTTGAGATTAAACGGGGCACCCGGCAGGGCTGCCCCTGCTCACCCCTTTTATTTGCCATCTATATAGACCCCTTAATTCGGCTCTTAGAAGATTGTCAGGAAATCAAGCCATTGATCTATCAGGACATTCCAACAAAAGTCCTCGCTTATGCTGACGATGTGGCCTTAGTTACCCCTGATCCATTAGCAGCAATAGCGGCAGCCGAGCAGATCGCTTTAACTTTTGGTAGGATCTCTGGATATGCCCTGAATAAACAGAAGACCCAGATAGTCATTAACCGGGGAATCAGTCTCTCTGACCCACGGGTAATAGAATCAGCGGTCTATCTGGGTATTTCTATCACCGCGGATTTGAATTTATTGGTCGCAATTAACACCGACCCTATAATCCGGAAGGCTAAGAAGGACTTTGATAACTTTCATAATTTGCATTTATCTTTAGTTGGTCGCTGCAACGTGGTCAAAATGGTATTTTTGCCCAAAATACTTTATTTATTCAGAGCTATCCCTCTTGAATTTGGAAAGCAATGGTTTTCTGCTTTAGAAAGTGTGGTAAATCGCTTTGTTTGGGCTCATGGCAAAACAAGGAGAGCACTTCGATATATGACTCTTCCCTTGGATAGAGGGGGTTGGGCACTCCCAGATTTTAGATTTTATTATTGGGCAGCGGCCCTCCAGTATATGTCGATCCTGTTTGGTGGATATTCAGAAGAATCAAGGGCTGGGGTTTCCTTGCCTGATGTATACCAGTTATTGGTGGGGAAGGATGCCGTGAGTTGTTTTCTGAAATTTAGCGAGCCAAGTTACTACAAAAGAACGAAATTTAAGACTCTCTCGGCCGCCTTTAAAATATGGGCTGCCCTCAAGAAAAAGGTTGGTTTGGGCAGAATGAACTTTTATACTCAGATGTATGGTAACCCTACGCTCCCGGAAATTTTTTCTGATCAGACTATGGCAGCGTGGGCCGGGCTTGGTCTCACGAAAGTCGGGGATTTGATGGGCTCAGAGGCTCTGCTTCAATTTGGGGATATTCAGGACAAATTTGGGATAAGCTCAAGGAATTTTTTTAAATATCTCCAGATTAGAAGCTTTCTGGGTAAAAAGATGGGAGGTGGTAGTCGCTTCTGTAATAATAAAGTCATAGATGCTATTAGAAGCAGCAAGGGTTGTAATATAAAAGGAATTTATAGTGAACTTATTTCACTGAAGCAGGATGATTTGGGTAAGCACGGTGAAAAATGGAAAGACAGGCTGGGCACGGAACCAGATCATTTCTTTGATTCTCTAGAGCTGGGGCAGACAGTATTATGCTCGGCTGGGTTGCAGGCACAGCATTTTAAGACGTTATTTTCACTTTATTATACACCGGCAAAGATAGCTCAATGGGGAGGACAGGTGGGAATTAGGTGCCCCCGGTGTAATGTTCTAAAAGCGGACCTAGTCCATATGTTTTCCACGTGCCCGCGCCTCGATGTAATAAAATCCTCCATTGCATCTTTCTGTGAAAATACTCTGGATATTAAAATTAAACTGACCCCAACCCTAATTCTTCTTGGGATTGATAACTCCCAGGAGCATGTCCCGCATTTTCGATTTATCTTTCTAGCCATGGCAGTGTTTCGTATATGTATTGCCGCAGTCTGGTTAGACCAAACCGCCCCAACGTTTCAAGTGTGGTTAGCTAGATTACTAGCGATGTTTAACCTCGAGAGGGGTATTTATGAGCGGCGGGGCAAAAGAGGGAGAATCTTGGGAAAACGCATCTGGGACCCGATTTATAGTTGGAAAGAACTTCAGAATTAATTTAGGGCCTGAGTTTTAAAAAGCGCTTGATATTGGATAAATATATTTGGACTGTTACCGGGGTTGTTGTGATTTGCTTTCCTGTTCCCCCATTTCTTTTCTTTGCTTTTGACTGTTTCCTCCTTTTTTCCTTCTTTACTGTTAGACCTTTCTTCAAACTCTAGAAGCTAAATATGGAAATGATTACCCTCATTTGTGAATGAATTATATATGTATTATGATGCTGTTTATAATGTAAAAATCTTTAATAAAAATATTTAAAATAATTAAAAAAATTGTGAGAGTTTGATATTATATTTAAAATTTAAGTTAAAGTTGAAAGATTATATGTGTTGTAGTACATAGAATTTGTGCTTTTGTTTTGCGGATTCGCGATGGGTTCGCGAATCCAAAAAATAAAAATAGTATATATGTTAAAAATATATTACTTTTACTTCTGGGTTGTAGGGTGGCTCTAAGAAGGGCTGTTGTGTTTATTATGACTTTGTTGCAGCTACATGTAAGTGCGAATGCACAGCTTAAGGTTGTTGAGAAAGACTCTGTTCCCTTCATCTGTGAAGTGAACTCCATCACTTCTGTATATGTTATGCATGTCAAAAAGTATATTGTTGTTATAGACAGAGCCCATGTTATGGTCTCTGAGGTAAGCAGAAACAGCTTTATTGACATTCTTCCTAGCCTTCTCAATCTGTGGACAGAATTGATTTGACCACTACCATTTCTGTCTTTGGCATATATTAAAGTATACAAAGACAGTGTGAGGGAGAAGCGACATCAGTTGTGCAAAGGTATCCTTCATTATCATTTCCAATCCTACCCCAGTCAATGTGCCTAGGTCATTTACACCACAGTGCACAAGCATGAGGTCAGGGGGTAGGAGATGGAAAAGGTTTTAACCAAAGGCAGCAATTGGTGCCGCTTTAATCCTCTCTGTGCAAACCATTTAATATCCACATTTTGCAAACCTAGGTCTTTGTCAATACCTCTGTGTTCAGCATACCTTTTGCCCAAGAAAAAATAGTTGTGTCCTACAATCCATATTGTAAGCATTTTGAAGGGATGAGTGGAAGGCATCAAAAAACGTCTGAGGCTGAGTAAGTCAGTTAGTAGAATGAGAGGTATCTAAAATGGTGGTTAAGATGCTGTTTTTGGAAAAGCAGATAACTGATTGGCTGTTCATAAACATTGTGTACTCAAAAATAGGTTGCATGTTATTTTGTAGAAAAAGGATCTTTCTTATTGGTTATTGAAAAAACTTTGAAAGGTACAGTAGACAGGATAAGCTAGTATTTGCAAGACTCAATCACACCTGCTATTTGAATTTGTAAGCTAGTGTGCTGAATTTGTAAGCTAGTGTGCTGAACTTGAAAATATGGTGAACTTGTGACCTGCCAGTACAGTTGAATGTTGCAGAAACTGTTACTATGGAAACTAGGGTTAAGCAGAATGGGGGAAGGGTTGCAATTTAACTGTGTTTTAAAATATGAAATGGTTTCTTATATATGTGATATGCTTTTAAAGTAAGTTTTCCCAAATCAGTACTATGTTTAGAAGTGGTATGTTCTTAAAAAGTAATACTAGTATTGTTGGAAATAGGTTTTTGAACTCCCGTCAGGATTTGCGATTCCTACACTACGGGACCGCGGTGAAGTCGCGACTCCTGTAAGTTAGAGAAGCAGATTGGCCACTTTAAGAAGGGAGTAATAAAGGGTTAATATGTGTATCCAATAGAAGAGGGTTTTAGAATTTGAAAAAATGAAGGGAGCAGTTTGATTTGTTACTTACATTCATTTGTGTGGAAAAAGAGAGGGAAGGTTTGCCATTACTGGTTTTACCTTTTTGAGAGTGGCGCACCACATTTACTGTGTTGGAAAGAAAAACTTTTGGAGTTTTTGACATTTTCATATTCTGCAATAGTATTTCTAAGGTGAGGTGCAAATGTGTAATGTGTGTTATATATTGTGTAGGAGTGCTTCAGTGTTTGTAATGATATTTTGAAGTTTGTAAAGCATTATTTATAAAGCTTGCAAAACATTAGAGAAATGTGATGTTTGAAATATGTTATGAAATGTAGAAACGTGTATTGTAGTTTGTTTTATTGTACTGAAATGAAGATTGAAATAGGTTGTGCATACTAATATGTGTGCTTCCTGAGTCTCTAATAAAAGTAGTAGAGAAAACTGAGGTTTAAAACATGTTGGCAGATGTATTAAACTGTATCCCAGTCTAGATAACTCTGTACCCATGTGCCCAGTATTATGAAAAGAAAGGAATACATACACTTTGTTGTACAAATTTTCTCAGTTCTGCTCTGTCACTCGGTCGCACAGGCAGTCATGTGTTATTTATGTAGGTGTTATAGAGCTTCTCAAATAGACTTTTGAATACCTAGATGCCCTGTTTTATGAGCATAAAGGAATACATACACTTTCTTCTACACAAATTTAGAGAGCATGCGCAGTGAAACACAGGTATTCAACTATTTGTATGTTTCTTTTTATGTCTCATGCCACTAGCATAAGGCACAGACAGACACATGCATGCCTTCAGAAACTTGGTGAGAGTTACAACAGTGACTTGGGAAGGGTTGCTGTTTTAAATTTGGCTAGGACCAACATTCTGAGCTGTTGGTGAAAACTGAAGCTGGAAGAGAAAAGTGAGCTTTAAGACATGTTGGCAGAGGGATTAGTGATTAGGCTACTTCGTATGAGTCTGTGGAAATGTACACTTGAAGTAGGCCTCATAAATTTAGGTGTTTGCTTGAAATGGGAAGATCAGTTTGTCAAGTTTAAAGGTCTGCGTGCTCTCGTGACTGAGGTGTGTCTACTTGTACATGTATTCTCACACATGTTAAGCATCTGATACTGCTAGATGTTTGAAACACAGGTATACAACTATTTGTATGTTTCTTTTTATGTATGACACCACTAGCAAAAGGCACAGACACATGCATGCATGCTTTCAGGAATATGTAGTGCGTGCTTAAGGGCATAAGGTACTTTGGTTAAAAAAAATAAAATAAAAAAAAAACATTTTAACTTTGAGGTGTATTTCAGCGTCGCTGGGGGGAGAACTGCATTTAACTTTCTGAGGACAGTGAGTGAAGAGCAGAGTCTACTGTAGTGCGTGCTTAAGGGCACAAGGTACTTTGGTTAGGGAAAAAAAAAATATTTAATATGTCTTTCCATCATCCGTGTAGTTGTGTGTGAAAGGTGAAGTGTTCCTAAACCCCTTTTAGTCTCTCCATACCTTGTAACTTGGGCGTGAGGACTTTTCCTGTCATTATCTCCTGGCTTTCCCGGGGGTTATTTACCTGTAATTCCGGGGCTCATCCATAGCTTTATTGATCCGGCGTTATCCCTTTGGGGTATCGTTCCACTAGTACCCATGATGGCGGCGGCGAGCATGAGCCAACCACCCCCTTTCCTAAACGAAATAGGCGAGCCGGAAATATGTTGGAAAGAATGGTTCAAGCTATTTGAGTCATACATTATAGCTATTGGGGGAGAGCGATTTACGTCCTTGCGCAAACAACATATACTTCTCCACAATTTAGGGGTACATGGTAGGAAAATATACGAGACCTTGCCAGAACCTGCTGGGGGAGTAGAGGGTGGAGATGTAGATCTATTTATGTGCACTGTGGAAAAATTAGGAACGCATTTTGGAGATAAGATAAATGTTGTTCTGGAACGCCATAAATTTTTTAATAGATCACAAGGGAAACAAGAGTCAGTCCAGAATTACATTGCTGCCTTGTGGGGCCTCACGCAGCTGTGTGAATTTGGTAATCTCACCGATTCTCTGATAAGGGACCAGTTGGTGCGTTGCACTAACAACATTCGCATTCAGGAGAAGCTCTTAACCAAGAACCCTGGTTTGAGAGAAGCGGTTGAGATTGCCAAATCCATTGAACACACTGCCAAGTGCATAAGAGAAATGAAGCCTCAGCGGTGAAGTGGTAGCTAATGTGAAAGAGAATGAAGAAGAGGGTGAAATTTACAAGGTAAAATACAAGGGAAGCGTGACTAGCAAGGAAACTGAGAAGGGAAGTCATTTCAAGTGTTACAGGTGTGGCAGCAGCAATCACTTTGCTAATAATCCTATGTGTCCAGCAAGAAGCATAACATGTAAGAAATGTAATAAGAGGGGGCATTTCGCCAGAGTGTGCAGGAAAGGGGAACCACACACTAGAGACAGTGAGAGAGAAGGTGTGAGAACACAGAATACAGATGTAAATTGTATGATATCCAGCGAGAAGAAGTTTGTACTACAACTTAAGAGTAATGCAGGCACTATCAATGCCATTTATCCCAAATGCGAGGTTTTGTTGAATAACAAAAATGTCACTATGTATGCCGATTCGTGCTCCCCATTCACCCTAATCAACAAGGATGATTTTGAAAACCTGGGGGGACAATTAATGACATCCTTACAGAAACCGGACATCTCTCCCACAGGGTACAGCAAGGAACCCATACCTCTCATGGGGATGAAGGAAATGACCATACAATTCAAAAACAGGAAAGCTGTCGGAAAGATATACGTCGTGGAGTCTGGCTCCAACCTGTTGGGATGGCAGCACCAGAAGGATCTAGGTATCATCCTAGACCCTAATAGCAAAGAACAAGTCCTACTTACTGAAGACAACCGCGGAAGTAGCACAATCTGTGAAGAGTTCACTGAATTATTCCAAGAAAGATTAGGCTGCCTGCATGATTTTCAACACAAAATCAAACTAAAAGGTAATGCCAAACCGGTAGTCCACAAACTGCGCCCAGTGCCACAACTCATGAGGGAACCCTAGAAAAGGAACTGAACAGACTTTGTGACATGGGGATCATACAACCTGTGGATTGCTCGGAATGGTTGGCCCCGGTGGTCATCGCAGCCAAAGCCAATGGGGAAGGTATCCGTTTATGTGTGGACTTACGCAGCCTCAACGAAAATATTTGGGTGGAGAGACACCCTCTACCGAATATTAACGAGATGCTCAGCACCATGGAACAAGCGAAATACTTCAGTGTGATCGACCTGTCAATGGCGTACCACCAAGTGGATCTCCACCCAGACTCCAGGCCACTCACTGCGTTTATAACCCCGCAAGGTGCTTTCATGTTTAGGAGGATGCCTTTCGGGTTAGCGTCTGCTGCGGCGGTTTTCCAGAAGATAATGCAACAAATTCTCAAAGGAGTAGACCGATCGATGTGCTTCCAAGATGACATCCTGGTGTACGGGCGGAACTTGGAAGAACATGATCTCACCCTCAAATCAGTGTTTCAGAAGCTGACGGATGCTGGGTTAACGGTACAAAGGAAGAAATGTAAAATAAGAGTGACAAGCGTCGACTATTTAGGCCACTCAATCTCGGAGGAAGGGTTCAGACCTAAAAATAGCTTACTGGGGGCAGTAAAGGACGCCCCTTACCCAAAAACAAAGAGGAACTCAAATCCTTCCTGGGACTCATGGAATATATGGCCAAGTACATTAAAAAATTTGCAGCGAAATGTGAACCCATGCGTAATCTTTTGAAGAAAAACACAGAGTTCATATGGAAGGAAGAACATAAGGGTGTCATGGATGGGTTGAAGGAAGAAATCCTGAACTCACCGGCATTAGGGACTTTCGACACAAGGAAAAAAACTATCCTCACCACAGATGCTTCAAATAAGGGCCTAGGAGCCACCCTCATACAAAAGGAAGGGAAGGAAGAGAAGATAGTGGCGTTTGCTTCCCGCTGCCTCACGAGCGCAGAGCGCAATTACTCCGTAATTGAGAAAGAAGCTCTGGCGTGTTTCTGGGCGGTGAGGCATTTCAAATTCTTCTTGTGGGGTTTGACTTTTACCATTAGAACGGACCACAAGCCTCTAACCTCCATTTTCACAGTAAAAGGGATGGAAAACTGTACTCCACGTATAAGCAAATGGATATTGGGGCTGGAGAATTTCAACTACAAAGTAGAATACGTTCCAGGAGAAGAAAATAAAATTGCAGACTATTTATCAAGATCACCACTACAAACGGAAGAGCAGGAAGAAATACTGGATAACCCCATCATGGTAGTAGATGACCCGGCCATCACAGAGGAAGAGTGGGCCAAGTACATGGAGGAAGATAAGAAGTTACAAAAGCTCAGAGGAATCATGGTGCAGGGGTGGCCCGACAAGAGAAATGAGCTCGAGGAGGAACTGAGAGAATTTTGGGAAGTCAGGAGCGAATTGAGTATCATAGGGAACAGAGTATACCGCCAATGCAGAGTAGTACCGCCCACAGGACTAAGGGAGAGAATAATAGAGTTGGCGCATGAAGGACACTTAGGACGCAGCATCACGAAACAGAGAATCAGGGCAACATTCTGGTTCCCCAAGATGGACACCATGACAGAACAACTCGTCAAAGACTGTGTGAGTTGTGCCAAGAGTGACAAGTCAAAAACCTTGCATAAAGCACCTTTGTCCCCTGTCAAGATACCTAACAAACCATGGAACAAACTAGCCATGGACATCATAGGACCCATGGACAATCTAGGGATCCAAAGGCGATTTATGATTGTCCTAATAGACTACACCTCACATTGGATCACCCAGAAGTTTGTGCATCGCGTCAACACCAACACGGTGTTGGAATTCCTCAAGGATGTGTTTTCCAAGGAGGGCATACCCGCAACTCTGATCACTGACAACGGTGTACAATTCACCTCACAAACCATGAAGGATTTTCTGGACAACATGAACATAAAGCATGAATTGACGGCACTCTATTGCCCAAAAGCAAATGGCCTGGTTGAGAGAGCCAACAGGATGATCAAAGAACACATTCAATTGGCTGTGGCCAATGGGCACGATGTAGAACAACACCTACGGAATTGTCTGTGGGCATATCACACCTCCCCGAACCTAGTGTCAGGCATCTCCCCTTTCGTCTCACTTCGTAGGAGAGAACCGTGCACCAAATTCAACCCTAGTTGGCTAGAGGGAGGCAGAGAGGAAACCCCCGACCAGAAAGAAATCACCAGGAAGATAGATCTGCATCAAACCAGTTACAAAGGGTGGTATGACCAGAAGCACGGGTAAAAATACCAGTTTGGAAAACTGGTGATGTGGTACAAGTCAGGAGAAACACCAAAGACTGGCACACTCAGAGTAAATTCTATCCTCCTTGCCGTATTGTTAAAACCCTCAACAATGTTGTCCAACTTGAAAACGGGCAGTGGTGGAGTTGTGACAAAATTGTGAAATTGTAATGTGACTGTGTGTTAAATTTCTCTGGTTGCGATTTTGCGTTTAATTCTCGGCCTGCTTTAAGGCACATGTTCCTACCTTGGTTTGCCCGTTAGAGGTCCCACTGTTATATTTATAATATCATCTCCTGCATTGTATAGGTAAGGAGGTGTGTTGTAGCCTTGGTACATTCCGTCCACCCCTTCCTGCCTTCACCTTTGGTTTCCCCCGTCATGAGCTTACCTTAGAATGTTGGGAACTCAGGCAGCGTTGATGGAGAGTGGATGGTCAATAAAGAAGCATTCCTCAACTCCTGTTTCTGTCATCCTTTATGCATCCAACAGTGAGACTTACAACAGTGACATGGGAAGGATTGCTGTTTTAAACTTGGCTAGGCCCAACATTCTCAGGATTCGGTGAAAACTGAAGCTGCAAAAGAAAAATGAGCTTTAAGACATGTCGGTAGAGGGATTAGTGATTAGGGTACTGTCTATGAGTCTGTGGAAAGGTACACTCAAACTAAGTATTATAAATTTAGGTGTCTGCTTGAAATGGGAAGAACAGTTTGTCAAGTTTAAAGGTCTGCATGCTCTCGTGACTGAGGTATGTGTCTACTTGTACATGTATTCTCTCTTATATAATGCATCTGAAGATGGTAGCTTGAGAACCTGGTAGCTTTTGCTACCGGTGGACGATTCTTCTCAGTTCTGCTCTGTCATTCGGTCACGCAGGCAGTCATGTCTTATGTATGTAGGTGTTATAGAGCCTCTCAAATACACTGTTCAATAGCCAGATGCCCTGTTTTATTAGCATAAAGGAATACATACACTTTCTTCTACACAAATTTAGAGAGCATGCACTGTGAAACGGAGGTATTAAACTATTTGTATGTTTCTTTTTATGTCTCATGCCACTAGCAAAAGGCACAGACAGACGCATGCATTCCTTTAGAAACATGGTGAGAGTTACAACAGTGACATGGGAAGGGTTGCTGTTTTAAATTTGGCTAGGCCCAACATTCTGAGCTGTTGGTGAAAACTGAAGCTGCAAGAGAAAAGTGAGCTTTAAGACATGTTGGCAGAGGGATTAGTGATTAGGCTACTTCGTATGAGTCTGTGGAAATGTACACTTAAGTAGGCCTTATAAATTTACGTGTCAGCTTGAAATGGGAAGTGCAGTTTGTCAAGTTTAAAGGTCTGCGTGCTCTTGTGACTGAGGTATGTGTCTACTTGTACATGTATTCTCACACGTGTTATGCATCTGAAAATGCTAGATGTCTAAAACACAGGTATACAACTATTTGTATGTTTCTTTTTATGTATAACGCCACTAGCAAAAGGCACAGACACATGCATGCATGCTTTCAGGAATATGGTGACACAGCAGTGACATGGGAAATATTGCTGTTTTAAATTTGGCTAGGCCCAACATTCTCAGGAGTCGGTGAAAACTGAAGCTGCAAAAGAAAAGTAAGCTTTAAGACATTTTGGTAGAGGAATTAGTGATTAGGGTGCTATGTGTGAGTCTGTGGAAAGGTACACTCAAAGTAGGCCGTATAAATTTAGGTGTCTTTCTGAAATGGGAAGAACAGTTTGTCAAGTTTAAAGTTCTGCATGCTCTTGTGACTGAGGTATGTGTTTACTTGTACATGTATTCTCTCATGTGTTATGCATCTGAAGATGGTAGCTTGAGAACCTGGTAGCTTTTGCTACCGGTGGACGAATATTCTCAGTTCTGCTCTATCATTCGGTCACACAGGCAGTCATGTCTCATGTATGTAGGTGTTATAGATCTCCTCATATACACAAGCTATTATGGATAAAGAATGCACCAAAATTTGGAACAGATATTGATGACACTGTTTCGTCTTTTATCGAACAGTATGTTACATGTGCCATTCCAAGAGATGGAGGACCCAAGAGCTTGAGACAACAAGTTTTACGCTTTCAAAGTCATCGATGTGGGAAATACTGCCGACGAAAATACAAATGTAAAGGGAAATTTCATACAAAATGTCATTTTGGATTCCCACATCTTATAATTTCTAAAGGTAGAGTAAATAGTTTTCTGTCAGCGGTAAGACATACAATAATTAGGAAATCTCAGAAGAATACATGCAACTTAAAGAGAACAGAAGCTTCAAAGTACATTAATGACTAAAATACAGTTATTTTGAAAATGTGGAATGCAAACATGGATATTCAGTATGTTGCAGATAATTCAATTGCTGTTGCTCTATATGTTACATTATATATTACCAAATCTGAAAAGACAAAGATGAAAGAAATGTGGGAAGAAATTTCAGCAGAGAAGTGTCTTAGCAAGAAATTGTACAGCTTCAGCTTGAAAATGCATTCCCATCGAGAGATTGGATCCTATGAATGTTCAGATTGGTTGAGCTCAGCTAGTTTATATTCAAAGTCAAGAGGAATCAATTGGGTAAGTCTAGGTCTTGCCTGCACACGAAATAGAGTATTGAAAGCTTTACAAGAAATCGAATACTTAGCACAGCATAAACCAGAAAGTACTGATATTGTCAAAACTAATATGTTGGATACATACTATCCCAAAAGAAGTCCACATCTTGAAAACCTATGTCTGTATGAAATACTTCAACATTACAGGATTAAAAAGAATGTTACAGAAAATATAAAAGAAGAAAAATATGCAATAATTGGATGTGACGGATGTTTAGTCAAACATGCCAAAGAAAATCTTATTAACCACAGGAAACTCAGTTGCGAAAATCCAGATAAGAGAGAATTTTTCTATTTAGCACTTCTGCAACTGTTCAAGCCTTGGCGTAGTGAAGCAGAATTACTTAGAGATTTTGACTGCTACGAAGATTCTTTTAATGCAACAAAAGACAGCATTGAGTGCACAATTTTCCCAACTTATCTACAAATGCTAAATGATGAGATTGAACAAGAAAGTACTATTGCAGCTGAAATAGCTAGAGAAAGTTCCCAAAGCAGTCAAAGTTCTGAGTCAAGATCCGCTGGGACAACCAATTATTGAAAATGAAGCTGCAATAGCCATGAACGAGGTAGAAACTGCAAGGCAACAAGCAGAACAGGATATTATTCAGTTGGAAAAGTTAGAACAACTAAACATTGAACAAAAATAAATATATCTATAAGTCAAACAACAGGTACAACATGATTTGCTGCATGAAAAAAAAGAATGCCAATGTTCATCATTTAAACCTATTCTATTGTACATCAGTGGTCAAGCTGGAACAGGAAAAAGTTTCTTAATTAAAGTTTTGATCAGTTATCTACACAAAACTACAGAATCACATTTATCTTGTGTCGTAACAGCTTGAACTGGATTAGCAGCACATAACATTAAAGGTATTACTTTACATTGATTACTTATACTACCTGTTGAACACAATAATAAATTATAATATCAGAAGCTATCTGGAGAAGCTTGTTATAAAGTCTCAAGAGTACTGAAGAAAATGAAACTTTTAATCATTGATGAGGTGAGCATGGTCTCAAACTTAGTGCTAGCCTTTGTACGCGTGAGAATGCAACAGATTTCAAAAACAGATTACGATGTTCTGTTTGGAGGAAAACATTTAATTGTATTTGGAGACCTACTACAACTTACTCCCGTTAAAGGACAACCTGTTTTTAAAACACTTCTCCATGATGACACAAGGAAATCTTTGGGAGTATTAGAAATGTAAATATTTGGTTAAACTTTGAATATAAAGAACTTGCTAAGAATATTCGACAAGCAAGTGATGAAGATTATAGAAGAATTCTTAAGACATAAGAATTGGTGTCTTGACGGAACATGGTAAACAACTTTTAGAAAGTCAGCTACTAAAGAACTTGTTTACAACTGGAGAAACAGCAGCTGAAGTAATGTACAATATGCTTGTAGAAAACAAATCTATAGTTTGTCTAATGCCTACACAGCAAGAGTGTTCTACATTTAATCAACAACTTCTCAAACTGGCACAACAACAGATTGTGGAAATTGAAGCTATTGACAAAATCGAACACCAGGGAGTGACAATTCTTCTTACTGAGAAACTACAGGCTAAATTGGATTCTTTGGAAAAGTCTGTATCTAAAACTGCAGGATTAGAAAAGATTTTACATGTATGTAAAAACTGTTGAGTAATTTTGCAGCGTAATTTGAATGTAGAAGAAGGATTAGTAAATGGAGCAATGGGAAAAGTTGTTGATTTTGTAAATTTTCAAAAAAGAGATGGAATAGAATTTTTGATTATAAAATTTGATCAGATTAATGAGTTAAGACAGATTGGACATTGTGTTGTACGTCTTTTACTTGTAAAAGACTCATATGTTCGCAGACAACAGTTTCCCGTGTCTCTAGCATATGCAGTAACTATTCATAAATCTCATGGTTTAAGTATAGACAGAGATTTGTAAATATTGGAAGTCCGGTGTTTAAAGAAGGAATGGCATACGTTGCATTGTCTCGAGTAAGAACATTGTCTGGTTTGTATTTGATAGATTTTTATGAGAAAAAGTTTAGTGCTGATGCAAATTGTGTAAGAGAGTACAATCGTTTAAAAAGACTTTATGCTCCTCATTTAGGTGAATATTCCATATATGAGAAACGTGTAGTGTGTCCAAAACGGAAATATGTCAAACATTCAACTGAGGTTCAAAAAAAGAAAACAATTGAAGAGAAAATTGAAGGCATAAAGAAAAAAAAAGTGGAAAGTGTTGACGATATTGTAGGAT
Source organism: Calotriton arnoldi (assembly GCA_963921515.1). NCBI lineage: Eukaryota > Metazoa > Chordata > Amphibia > Caudata > Salamandridae > Calotriton > Calotriton arnoldi. The sequence continues at coordinate 251,588 of CAWUFW010010149.1, forward strand.
ACCAGTTGGAAAACAGTTTAGGTATCAACTGTTATGCTAATGTGATTCTGAATGTTGTGTTTCATCTACCACATCTTCATCATGAAATAATGGAAAATTGTGAAAAAAGATTCTGTTCAGCATTACATCATGTATTTCAACAGTTGGTAAGTGACAGAAATAAAATTCATACTGCTTCTGGCATTCAACATCTTTTAGATATATGTACTGGTTCATTGACATTTACTCTAAACATACAACAAGATGCACAGGAATTTCTAATGTTCATGCTGGGAGTATTAGAGCACAAAGGAATAGACATTGATAACTTATTTGGACTAAGTTACAGATGGGATCATAAGTGTGAAGACTGTTCATTTACTTCTACCAATCAAATACAAACAGAATGATTCCTTTACTTAACAATACCAGACTGCAAATCAGTACCTTTTAACAAGTTGTTAAAAACAGCAAATCAGGATATGACATGTTGACATTGTAGATCAGAGATGTTGTCTACATTACATATGGAAAGATTTGAAAAATACCTCATTTTAATGTTACAGCGTTGTAGACCAAATGGAGGAAAATTGGAAACAAGGAAGTCAAATATCTATTTCAGCAAGAACTTATACAACAGTGGCTATTATTTTCCATAATGGAATCACTACAACATCTGGACACTATACTGTTTATTTAAAGTGTAACAAAGGCTGGACACATTGCAATGATGCTCACCTGGAATTCAAAGCTAGATTGCCTTATGAATTACCAAATTCTTATATGTTATTTCTGCAGCCAAAGTTTTGAGAACATCATTTGGCCTATTGGGAAGATGTCAACAGAAAGTAGACAGCACTGCAAACTATTACAATTTATAATTAGTGTTTTGATTATTATTTGTGCTAATTGATATTACATTTGGAAAATTGTGTTTAAAAGCAAATAGTTTATATATTTATTGAATATATTGAACCAGATGTAAATGAGAGTGTACATGAAGTGATTAACAAAGTGTAGATAGGAAAATGCATAGCTACACATATTGATAATGATGTTCTATGCTGATTTAGGTTTTTTGTGTACAATCAATATGATTGTTTTTTTACCCGCTGTTCAATGATGATGCTACATTGAAATCACTGTATATGGTGAACTAAAGTGGAACCAGAGAAAAGCAAAAAAGGAAAACTGAGAATGTTATGTAATTCTAAATTTATGATGTGTTCTCAAAAATATAATATTATAATTTCTCTAATATGTTATCATTAAATAACAGTTTTTCTTTTTCTTCTTTATAATATAATTTTGAAGTTTGAAAACAGTTTTAATGCTGTTTAAGATAATTCTACTCTAAAATAGTTTTATTGAATGATATATCTAAGTTACTTGAAAGGTGAGACTACATAATATATTATGCACGATAAGCTGGAAAAATGTTTAACATTTAATTACATGTTATTTGTTTCTAATATAAATAATGTTCATCCTTTACACTACTTGAAAAGTATGATCATATTTCTGTGGAGCAATATCACACTTACTTTTTACAAAAGTGCATAGACTATTAAAAGTGCTTTCATTGCAAGTTATTTACTCCTCATTATGCAGGAGAGGTGTGTATTGAACTCTCTATCCAAGGACTTCTCAGACGCTTACACAGATAAGAGATGTCTGCTTTTGTGACTCAATACTCTAGTAGAACTAATAAGATTTGTGCACCTGCATGATAAACCACATAGTTTTAAAGTTAGTCATCAGATGCACAACACGTGTCAGAATACATGTAGAAGCCTACACATAATAGAATACGTCTGTTCCACTCCTCATGTTTTTGAAATATGCGTACAAGAAGATGTATGTATTCATTTCTTCTCCTTATACAGGACGGGTGTTAGAAATGGAGGTCTCTAGTTGGCAGAGGTAGGTACCTTTGTCCAAATAGGGACCCTTGCTTCTAGTCAGGGTAAGGGGGATACACTTCTAAAATAACCCCTGCTCACCCCCTTGGTAGCTTGGCACGAGCAGACAGGCTTATCTCAGAGGCAGTGTGTAAAGCATTTGTGAACACATACAGTAATACAGTGAAAACACTACAAATGGACACCACACCAGTTTAGAAAAATAACTAATCTTTATCTAAACCAAACAAGACCAAAATGACAAAAATCCACAATACAGTAATAAAAAAATGACTTTCAAATGGTAGAAATAGTTCAGTTCAAAGCAAATTGCAGATGCAACACTTTTCACACAAGGTATCTTGGATGCGTTGCGCACACAAACAAAAAGGGTCGCAGGGAAGGTGATGCGTTGGTTCCTTACGCTCAGGGAAGGTGATGCGTTGGTTCCTTGCTCCGGGGGAGGTGATGTGTCGGTTCCTTACTGCTACGCAGGGGAGGTGATGCATCGTTTCCTTACCGGAGAGGAGGTGATGCGTCGGTTTCTTACTGCATGGGGAGGTGATGCATAGGTTTCTTACTGCATCCCCCAACGATGTGACAGACCTGGCGCCTCGTTGCGATGCGACAATTCAGGACGATGCGTGGGCTCTGGCAGCCGCACAGCAGGGCTTGCGTTGGAATCAGCGCGGTGACCTCGGACTTCGGAGATCGGTGCACTCGATGCGGCGTGCGGCGATTTCTCGAGCCGTGGACAGGCGCTGCGATGATTTCTTTGGCGATGCGTCGGAAATAGGTACGGATGCGTTGCACTTCTCAAAGTTGCGTTACTCTTCCAGCTCTCAGTGGCAAACAGCCTCCAGAGGTCCGAAACAACAGCAGGCACCTCTTAGCAGGTCAGAACTCCCGGCAAGGAAGTTCAGGGGAGCGGTGGTGAAGTCTTTGTGTCCCTGAGACTTCAGAACAGGAGGCAAGTTCAGTTTCAAGCCCTTGGAGATCTTCCTCAAGCAGGGGACACAGCAAACAGCAAAGTCCTTTTCCCTTTCCTTGGCAGAAAGTAGCCACTGCAGGCAAACCCCAGACAGCAAACAGCACAGGGGCAGTATTCCTCCTCAGTTTCTCCAGCTCTTCTCCTTGGCAAAGGTTCCTCTTGATTCCCAGAAGTGATCTAAAATTCTGGGCCCCTCTTTTTATACAGTAAATCTCTTTGTTCTCTAGTGTAGAGAAGCTCTTTGCCCAGCCAAAACCAGTTCTGTCCTCTCTGGTGCAGCTTCCTGGCAGGAGGTGTAGACAGCATTGTCCTTGGCAGACCAAGCTCATTCAGGTGTGAAAGAAATCTCCTCCTCCTACTCTGAATGCAGCCCAGGTCTATTCAGCCCAGTCCTGACTCACCCTGGAAAGGCAGGACACACCTCAACCCCCCAAGTGGCTATCTGAACAGAATGCACATCCCCAGCCCCTGTCACTCCAAATCCAGACAGTCAGTACACAACCTAGCAGAGGCACACTGGATGGTTAGGCAAGAAAATACCTACTTTCTAAAAATGGTATTTTCAAACCTAGAATGTAAAAATCACTCTCACTAAAAGATGCATCTTAACATTCTAAGTTCAGGCTTATCAAACTTTATTTTCCTATCTTGTTCCCATGGGCAGGTATGCTTATAAAATGTTATAAGCAAACTCCCCATTCTATCCTATGGGGACAGATAGCTTTACAATAGTGAAAAACGAAATTGGCAGTATTTCACTATCAGGACATGCCACACACATCAGGGCATGTCCTACCTTTCACATACACTGCATCCTGAGCTCAGGGGTACTTTGGGCCTACCTTAGGGGTGACTAACATATAAGAAAAGGGAAGGTAAGGGCCTAGCAAGTGGGTGCATTTGCCAAGTCGTTATGGCAGTACCAGACTGCACACAGGCTCTGCCATGGCAAGCATGAGTTATATTTACAGGCTGCTTATGTGGGTGGCACAATCAGTGCTGCAGGCCCACTAGCAGCATTTGATTTACAGGCCCTGGGCACACACAGTGCACTGTACTAGGGACTGACTAGTAAATCAAATATGCCAATCATGGAATCACCAATCCATAACAACATTTTACAAAGGGAGCACTTGCACTTTGGCACTGAACAGCAGTGGCAAAGTGCCCAAAGCATCTAGACCAGCAAAATGGAGTCCAACACACAGCAAAAACACAGGAGGTAAAGGCAAAAATACACTTATACAACCAAACAGCCACTGTGCATATACTCATCCAATCACCCAGGCACTACCTATATACTCATTCATTCACCCAGCTACTATCCATGCACTTATGGAATCACTGAGGCACTGTTTTTGCACTCACCCATTCATGTAGCCACTACCCATGCACTCATTCATTCACTCAGGCACTGTCCATGCAGTCATGCAATCATCAAGGCAGTCCTCATGCATTCATCCGATGACACAGACACTACCCATGCACTCACCCAATGAGCCAGGCACTACCCTTACACTAATTAATTTACTGAGGCACTATGCATGCACTTATGCAATCACCCAGGCACTAACCATGCACTCATCCAATCTCCCAAGCACTACCCATGCACTTATCCAAACACCAAGGCACTACCCATACACTCATTAATTCACCCAGGTACTATCTATGTACTCATAGAATCACCCAGACACTACCCATGCACTCACTCAATGAGCCAGGCACTACCCTTACACTAATTCATTTACTCAGGCACTATGCATGCACTTATGCAATCACCCAGGCACTACCCATGCACTCATCCAATCTCCCAGGCACTACCCATGCACTTATCCAAACACCCAGGCACTACCCATACACTCATTAATTCGCCCAGGTACTATCTATGCACTCATAGAATCACCCAGACACTGCTCTTGCACTCACCCATTCATCTAGCCACTACCCATGCACTCATCGTTCCACTCAGGCACTGTCCATGCAGTCATGCAGTGATCGAGGCAGTCCCATGCATTCATCCAATCACACAGACACTACCCATGCACTCACTCAATGAGCCAGGCACTACCCTTACACTAATCCATTTACTCAGGCACTACCCATGCACTTATACAATCATCCAGGCACTACCCATGCTCTCATCCAATCTCCCAGGTACTACCCATGCATTCATCCAATTACCCACGCACTACCCATGCACTAATTCATACACCCAGCTACGATCCATGCACTCATAGAATCACCCAGACACTGCTCTTGCACTGACACATTCATCCGGCCACTACCCATGCACTGGATTCACTCAGGCACTGTCCATGCAGTCATGCAGTCATCGAGGCACTACCCATACACTGATTCAGTCACTCAGGCAGTACCCATGCACTCACCCAATGAGCCAGGCACAACCCTTGCACTCATTCATTCGCCAAGGTACGATCCATGCACTCATAGAATCACCCAGACACTGCTCTTGCACTCACCCATTCATCCAGCCACTACCCATGCACTCATCGATTCACTCAGGTACTTCCCATGCAGTCATCGAGGCACTACCCATACACTCATTCAATCACTCAGACAGCACCCATGCACTCACCCAATGAGCTAGGCACAACCCTTGCACTAATCCATTCACTCAGGCAGTACCCATGCACTCATCTAATCACTCAGGCACTATCCTTGCATTCATCATTCACTCAGGCACTACCCATGCACTCATCTATTCACTCAGGTACTATCCTTGCACTCAACTATTCAGTCAAGCACTACCCATGCAGTCAATCAATCACCCAGGCACTACCTATATACTCATTCATTCACCCAGGTACTATCCATGCACTCATGAAATCGCCGAGGCACTGCTCTTGCACTCACCCATTCATGTAGCCACTACCCATGCACTCATTGATTCACTCAGGCACTGTCCATGCAGTCATGCAATCATTGAGGCAGTCCCAATGCATTCATCCAATCACACAGATACTACCCATGCACTCACCCAATGAGCCAGGCACTACCCTTACACTAATTAATTTACTGAGGCACTATGCATGCACTTATGCACTCACCCAGGCACTAACCATGCACTCATCCAATCTCCCAGGCACTACCCATGCACTTATCCAAACACCAAGGCACTACCCATACACTCATTAATTCACCCAGGTACTATCTATGCACTCAAAGAATCACCCAGACACTGTTCTTGCACTCACCCATTCATCTAGCCACTTCCCATGCACTCATCTTTCCACTCAGGCACTGCCTATGCAGTCATGCAGTGATCAAGGCAGTCCCCATGCAATTTATCCAATCACACATACACTACTCATGCACTCACTCAATGAGCCAGGCATGACCCTTAAACTAATCCATTTACTCAGGCACTACCCATGCACTTATGCAATCACCCAGGCACTACCCATGCACTCATCCAATCTCCCAGGCACAACCCATGCACCTCATCCAATCACCCAGGCACTACCCATATACTCATTCATTCACCCAGGTACTATTCATGCACTCATAGAATCACCCAGACACTGCTCTTGCACTCACCCATTCATCCAGCCACTACCCATGCACTCATTGATTCACTCAGCACTTCCCATGCAGTCATGCAATGATTGAGTCAGTCACCATGCATTCATGCAATCACACAGACACTACCCATGCACTCACCAAATGAGCCAGGCACTACCCTTACACTAATCCATTTACTCAGGCACTACCAATGCACTTATGCCATCACCCAGGCACTACCCATGCACTCATCCAATCACCCAGGCACTACCCATACACTCATTCATTCACCCAGGTACTATCCATGCATTCATAGAATCACCCAGACACTGCTCTTGCACTCACCCATTCATCCAGCCACTACCCATGCACTCATCCAATCACTCAGACTCTACGTACGCACTCATCCAATCACATAGACATTTCGCATTGACTCATCTATACACACAACATATAGCTTTTCTTTTTTAAACCAGAATAGGTGGTTCCGTAAAAACCACTTATTTTCTTCTTTTTTTAAAACTATTTTATATATTGTTTTGTGTTTTTTAACTATTTTGTAGTTTTTTTGTTTTTTACATTTTTAAAGTGAAAAGTTAAACAAACAATACTAGCACAAAACACTGTGCCTAATTACTGTAACAAAAAAAAATTAACAACGGTGGTTGTTTAAAGTGTCTAGCATTGTTTGCACAACCTGCTCCCCCACACTCAAAACAGTTATGCATTTCGGACAGAAGAGTCCAGCTTTGGCGAAATCAGGCAGAGTTGGAGAAATGCTCTGGAGCCTGTCACCAGGTCTTGAAGTAGATGGCTGCGCATCTTGGCCACCTTCAGATGTGTTCAGTCTTGCCAAGTCTGCTCTCACAAGACGGTTCTCATGCATCGCCTTCAGATGCTTATACATCGAAGACGTGCCGCAGGAATACTTTTTGTTGGACCCCCAAGACAGCACCTTCTTACACACCTTGTAGGTGACCTTTTGCGCATTTACTTTCTTCTGCTCTTCAGAAATCGTAAAAAAACTCCCACACCACACTCTCCTTCTTCTTACGTGGGGGCTCATCCTCCTCCTCGAAGATGGTCTGGTCCTTCTCCTCTTGCAGGTCTCTTGATGCAGCCATTTTAAATTTTCAAAATGAAAATGAAAGAAACACCAAATCACCTGCAAAATAGCTTCTCCTAGAATGATACTGACTGTTGGCAACCACATCCTAAAGTAGAAGAAAAAGGGTGGGATCTAGCAAGTTTAATGATGACAGGATGTTTGACCAATCAAATCTCTTTCTTTTGTGTCACATGGGTGCACGACCCCTATGCGGTGCCACCGCGTACTGGACGTGATTCCGTATCCTTTTTAAAATTTAAAATTTCAACAATATTTGGTTGTATCTTATAATGTTTTATTTGCAAATAACTGTACTTCGTCATTTAAATAAAAGCAAATAAATCTATATTTATATGTAATTTTATTGTAAAAAAAAAACGTTGGATTTGCGTCCCGTACGCGCATCCGGAAGTTGCGATTTACGCAGACGCACCGTGACTCCTGAAATTACTATTAAAAAAAGTTTTAGTAACTTTCATTTATTAATATACAAGTTGAGCAACTATGTTAACAAAACTCTAACCTTGAATTTAAGATTAGTATTGTCTATATATATGAAAAATATATGTGTCTATATATATGAAAAATATATATGTTAAAAATCACGCTGGAGCCGCGTTTCGTATGCAGATCTGGAAGTAAGGCCCGGTAATGTACAGGGATTCGTGTCCGGTACGCAACTCCATTATATTTAAAAAAAAAATAAACATATTATACAGACACTCATACACCCATTCATTCTTCAATACACCTTGGAGTATATATATAATTCTTAAACTTTTTAGAAACACTCACACTGACTTGATGATGCCATCAGTGATGTCATCAGTGATGTCATTTGAGATGTCATCAGTGATATCACTGACCATGTCATGAGTGATGTAATATGTGACAGCATCAGCAGTGCATTGCGGGGGCGCGAGTTATAGTTAGCTCAGCTAAATATAATGGCTGCATTTCTCGGGTTTTGTGCGAGTGAAATGTCAGCCTAACTATAACGTCCCTGAAGCATGTTTTTGCAGTGAATATATATATATGTATGTATTTATTTTACAACTTTCAACCAAGAAACAAAGCGATGTACTTCCCGTTTTCTCCAAGCTTGTAGTTTTGAATTATATGCAACACAGCACACAAATATTGACGTTTTCCAAACATCAAAAGGCCGACCTAGCCTACTGTGTCTCTGCTACAAACAGTATGGCTTGGTTTCAGCAGTCTTAATGTTTATAGAACTGTTTTCTGCTCCCCACACTTGCGATACCAAAATTATTCAAGCATGCTTGTGCTTGCGTAAGAATAATGCAAATTTGCTGCCTTGAAAAGCTGCCAGTCCTTCAACACATTTTCATGAATGTGCCGATATTTTCAGACTTTTGGTGACTGAAGCAGAGCAGTGATTGCTTGCTCACTCATGGTACCCAAAATAGTCCTATTTCAAAATAGCTGACTGGCTGCTTCAGCTGTGAGCGTTCTGAAACACACATCTCCATAGAGAGGATATGCAACAGGACTTTCCAGCTTCTATTTTTCACGGTGTTAGTTGCATAACCACCACGAGTCGAATTAAAAAAATGTATATGCCTATTAAATTCACACTTTAACACATGGCCGAGTCTATGCAAGGGTGGGGATCACATAGTGTTTGTGGAATGTAATAATTAATACATGGTCTATGTCTCATTGACGTCTTAAAAGGTGGAAGAGCTGGAGTCAAGATTGTTATCACCTTTGTCAGTGAAAAGTGGTTCTTTTTCAGAGGAATCTGAATGGAAATATGTTGATTTTGGCTGGAAATAAGACACAATTTGTTGATATCTGTAAGGGAATTAAATAACACAACAAGTCACAATAACAAAATAAAATCGAACAGCACAACAAAACATAGTAGGATACAATTTACCAGCAAAATAACCACAATAGAACTCTACACAACAACACAAAATAAAATTAAAATATTGTAAAGTACAATACAATAGCAATACGCCACAACAATGCATTGCAAAACAACAATAGAGCAGAGCATAAATGACAACCAAAACACAACATAACACAATGGAACACAGCAAAACAGTCACAACAGAAAAAACTCAGCTAATGAAATATAACACAATAAGAAAACAAACCACAATGCTTCAACAACAGCACAGCTGCAGTTGAATAAAAACACAATGCACCACAAAACAGGAGAAAAACAACACAGCTACGTAATACAACATTTTGATAACAGCACACCAAAAAAGGAAAACACATCAATATTATATCAAAATTACAACACAAAAATGACACACAAAGTACAACCTAGCGGTACAACTCAAAATACAACTCAACAGCATTATTGTGATGTTGTTTTGTGTTGTGTTGTTGTTTTGTATCAGTTTTATATTGTCTTGCATTGATATATTATGGTAGTGTTTTTTGTGGCAGTGATGTATGTGAATATTGAGTTCAAGTGGTAATACTGTGTTTTTATGTTCACATGTTTTATTTTGGTGGCATGCAATATTATGCTGTTGTGTTGTCTTTTGTTATTTTGTTGTTGCATTGCTGTAGTGTTATTGTGATGCAGTGCTATTGTAAATTGGTGTTGTGTTGTTGATGTTGTGTGGTTGTGGTACGTCAACTGCAGTATGACTCCTTAAAAATACATAAACATTCTTGTCGAAAATCTATCTTCGTGATATGGGAGAGAGTAATGAAACTCTAAACTTGAGCGGTTCAAGGAACAAATCATTGGTTTCACCCGAAGTAGGAGGAACAAGCGGTTCGCCGAGCCAATATATTAAGCTCCTAAAGCACCAGAAAAGGCCTTTGTTGGGGGCAGCAGCAGCTCAAGGCAACACATTGCTCCCCAAAAGTGTAGAGAATTCTACCTCAGTACCTGTGATCATACAAAACAACAGTTTGGGGCAAAAACCCTAATACCCTTTGTTTGGACTGAAGGGGGCAAAGTTAACAGCACAGGTAGTGCTTAGCTCTCCGGTGTTGGTCCAAGATTCACAACAGATAGCACCCTTGCCATTAGCAAGTCCTCTGCCTGGAGAAAATCATTCTCCCACTACAGAAACTATAGTCCAGGACATTTCAAAAGGGCAGTTAGCTATGCAAAAAGCTAGCCCCCAAAACGATCTTGCAATATAAAGGAACATTGCAAGCGGAGCTTGGAATGGATAAAGAATCTTCAACGGAGGAAGCTGTGCATATTTTTCAGTCACAAGATAAGCTGAGGGAAATCTTGTTAGAAATAAGACAATTAAAAAAATGCTCAGGAAAAACTCATACAGAAGTGAAGAGCCAGCTGGAAACGATCAATGACAATATCTTGCAGTTAAATCAAAGACTGGCCCTTGCAGAGGAGCAAATCTCAGATCTCGAGAATGCCCAGAAAAACTTAGAGCACTTTCAAGCTACGTATAATTGAGAGCTGGAGGAAACTCAGATCAAGCTCGAAGAAAATAGGTCAAGAAGATCAAATCTACACTTTGTGGGCATCCCGGAGGAGCAAGAAGCTGGGCACGATCCCATCAAATATATTTCAGATCTCATTCAAAAGTATGTCAATCCAAGAGAGCTGCCCATGTTCCATTTCATCAGCAGATTAACGCTAAATATCCACGCACGTTTCTTGTAAACTTTGGAGATTATCATATAAAGGAATCTATTTTAGCTGCTGCCATCAAGTTGAAGGGTTTTCAAACAGTGGATATGTTTTGGGTCCATATCTTTCCAGACATGTCAGCTGCAGCTGCAAGACGTCGATATGAATTTAGAACGATGCTGAATCAATTTAAGGATCAAGGACTTCAGGCGGCCATAGTCCAACAGTCTAAATTAAGAGTACTTGTCAAAGGAAACTTTCAGATTTTACATTCGGTTGAGCAGGCGAAACAAAATCTTACTACAGAAAAACTAGGACTGAAATTGTGGAGATCGGTTTCGAATGAGGATGTAATTATTAGCAAAGATTGTTGAATATAATGCAGGGGGGGTTTTGCAGATCTTATTTATGGTGGTCAACACCAAGGTGATGACCTAAGTGCTATTCCAAAACACATAGGGTTCAACACAATAGGGAAGGGAGTGAGATGGGGTCTTCCCTTCCCATCTGCTTTTTTTGGGGGGGAGCACAGAGGTTCTTAAGGGTGGGCAGCTAGGGTGGTTAGGGGAGCACTTTTTTAGCCAGAAAAATGAACAGATCGACAAAGGACAGAAAACAACTACCAAATTGAACGAAAAGAGCTCAAGTATTAGTGAAAGGGTGTTTAAGGGGAGGTCAAGAATGTTCTTATGATGTCTTCATCTCTGAAAAGTAGAATTCAGATTCTTTCTCGCAGTCTGATGGGCTTGTTAGCTTCTTTTGCACCCGGGGTCATCTACCTATAGGAGACCCATTTGAAGAGTAATACTCCAAAGTCCGTAATCCCACAAAAGTATTCACATGCATTCTTTGCATAGGACAGGAGGCAGAAAGGAGAGTTTTTTTAGTAAAAGCATCGATTGGAGGTGAGGGAATTGATTTGTGATCCATATGGCAGATGGCTTTGGGTCAAAGTTATAGCGAATTGGCAAAATTTAAATCTTATAAACTATTATGGCCCAATAAGCGATGATATAGATGCTCTCACAAAGATCTACGAAGTTGCCTGGGGAGCTCTTGGTCCCTTGATCTGTGGGGGGGATTTTAATTTTATACAACATTTGGCGAAAGTAACTTCAAACTAAAACAAAAAGCAACTTAAGCCAAAAACCAAAAAAGTATTAGAAGCATTAAAATCTAGCTATCAGTTAATCGACCCCTGGAAAGAAAACCATCCAGACGTCAGACGGTACACATGTTTTCGTATAGATTCAAAACTACGTCACAAATAGACTTTTTTTATATCTAAATCATTAAACAGGGGTGGAACGGATATTTTTACTAATGCATTTTCAGATCATTCTTTGGTCTCCCTAGAAGTTGATATTGGTTTAAAAAATAGGGATAGACCTCAAAGGCAATTGGATAGATCTCTGCTTTCCGAACCCCAGTGGGTGGAGGAAACGAAGCATTTTATTTTGGAGTTATTTTCCGTCTTTCAAAATACAGCTTCATTATTTCCAATCTGGGAGGCTTTTAAAGCAACTTTAGGGGGGAGGATTATAGCTTTTAAATCGAAACAAAATAAGGAACACTTTGAACAGATTACACACCTTCAGGCAGCATTGGATAATGCTATTCGAGTAAGGGAACTAAGTGCCAGGACTGAGACAGAGCCTGGATTAATTGCTACTGCAAAGCAAAATCTCAAAGATTTTTTCACTTTAGAAGAAATAAAAAAATCGAATAGCTATCAACAAAAAAAATATGAGGAGAATCAGCATATTGGCAAGTTTCTTGCACACCACATAACTGGGCACCAAGTCTTTGGTATGCGGATTCTTGAATCGCTAGCGGATACTGCAGCTATGCTGCCACCATTACTGCTGGACCCCACTTGCAGGGCTCTTATGCACATCTCCCTGAGGCTCAGCTCATGGGCTAGTTTCCTCTGCTCAAGAGCTAACCTCCTCTAAGCCAGAGCCTGCTTCTTCTCCAGCTTAGCAAGCTCCAACTTAAGTTTTCTCTCCTCCCTCCTGTTTGTCAGCTCCTCTGGGGACAGGTTCTTTGATAAAATGCTTCTCCCATGTCTGGGAACCACCGCTGCTTCCAGCAAGTTGTTGGTCCCCTCCACAGGCAGTCCCAGATCCATCTCAGACTCTAGGATCAGCTCCCCATCCTCTTCCTCAAATTCCTGCTCCTCCTCTTCTGGGACCTCAGCCCCTACATTATGAGCCTCTGCCCAGGCTCTGAAAGCCTTCTGCAGCTCCAACATCCGGGTGAAGCCTTTAGTGGGCACTTGAAACCCCTTACGAAAATCCTTAAGCTGGGCCACAGTGTAGGACTCTAGTGTGGCCAGCTCAGAATCAATTACTGCAGGTGCAGGTGCTGTTTCTCCAGAGAGAGACATGGTTTAGCAAAATAAATCAAAAAAACAATTAGGGAGAACAGAAAAGGGTTCAATTTGGGCTATAGTAAAGAATAGTAGTGAACAATGAGTTGATGTAGGGTATTGCACAAACACAAGTTGTATCTGCACTGCTGGTCACCAATGTTAGAATGTTTAGGGAAGAAGCACATGCACTTTAGCACTGATCAGCAGTGGTACATTGCTCAGAATCCAAAGGCCAACAAACAGAATCAGCAAAAAGAGGAGGTAAGTAGGCAAACCGTTTGGAGGATGACCACCCTAAGGCTGACAGGTCTAACACTCGGTATTTTGATGTTCAAAAATATGTTCTTGCTTGCCTAGTTTGTGCTTAGCAAAAATTATTTCACTCAAAGCTTTTTGGATATGTACAGCCTTTAGCTATGGCTCCAGAAGCCTGGCACACTATTTCTACAGATTTTATAATGAATATTGCATCCTCTCAAGGACATCATATAATAGGGGTTAATGTAGAAACTTCTTCTGACAGATATTGTTTGATTTTATGGACAACATCGTACTGTCATATTTGGGAGAAGTATGCAGTATCAGCATTTTGTGAGGCATTAGGGGTAAACATGGGTTTTCTTATGGTTTCAATCATCAGTCTAATGGACAGAGAGAGCAAATTATTCAAAGCCTAGTGCAATATATGTGATGTTACCATTGTGCAACTCAAGATAATTCTTATTATCAATGGCATAATTCTCTTATACTAAAACAACTCATGTTGCCACCAAAGTTTCATATTTCTTTTGTGTGCAAGGTTTTGATCCTCATGTTTTTCCTTTTTCTCCTCACATTGATCCTTTGGTTCTATTTGCCACTGGGTATTTCGATAAAGAGCAGAAACAAAGATAATGTGTTTGTGATACTCTATACCAAAATGAAAAAATAAAGGAATATGATGATAAATCAAGATCATATCCTTATATTTGGCTCTTGGAAGGAACATATGGATGTGATCCCTCTTATATCAATAGTTTCAGTTAAGTCACTGCAAGTTCTGGTTCAGCCAAGATTTTTGGGTCTCTTGTGAAACTCTCCATTGGCCTTTAAACTAAAATTACCTTGTACTCATAAGAATTATCCCATCCATCATTCATCTCAACTGAAGCCATATATTTCTGAACCTTACTATCACCTTCCATCTGAACCTCAACCAGTTTTGGGTAAGGACACCCAGATTACGAGGTTCAACAAATTTGTGATTCTTGAAAGTTCTGAGATTGCTTTCAGCTTCTGATCTGGTGGAAAGGGTATTCTCCTAGTAGACGTTCTTGTGAAAATGCTTCTTCTGTCCATGCTCCTTTGCAAATTTGTTGATTCTTTCAATGACATTCTGACAGACTCGCAATGTCAGGAGGATGTCATACTCCTACATCTGTACAAAGAATGCTAGGAGTGTTAAGAGGTTTGCCGGAAGTTGCAGACGGCAACTACTTGCATGACTAGATGGCATGTGGTTGCAAACCATGCTAAGCCTGAACTCATGTCCATCTGCTGCACACACACTCTTATGGACTTGATATTTGGTATACTTAAAGTAGTGACTAGCATATAGTAGTTGTAGAGATATCCAGGAGTAGTGAGGATTAGTTAGTTTCCCGCAACACGAGTGGTGTAACTCAGAGCGAGCAAGGTACTGAAGAGTTAATTGTACTATTAAAACGTCATGGCATGATTCTGCAGGCTGAAAAAATTCTGGAACGCATTGGTACAATGGTCTCACATTCTTTAGATAATATGTATCAAGGAAGCAGCAACAGCTGGGAACTAGTCATAAACAAAGCATTTGTGTATTCAACAGTGAAGCTTTACAGAGCATAGGGGAGCAGATGCATGTTCACATACAATCTTGACTAGAGACAGTCTTGGGAATCAGCGCTTGCAGGTTTCCAGAAGAAGGGAGAAGGCAGACAGTGTAAATCATAGAAAAGTAGATGCATGGACAGACGGTGCGAGGAAAAGTGCAGTGAAGTGCTTGGAAGGTTCTCGAGGGAGAAAGTTCTCGAATGGACAGTTCCCAGTGTTATGCCTTATATAAGACTGCATCACATACATGTAGTTGGGCCATGAGGCTGTGTCACACGTCTGCTCTTCTTGGGGTGCGTATCAGGGTAAAGCTGGACTTACCTCTAAGTGGGTCTCTGCACACGAAGCAAGACACTACAACACCAGATTATACAGGAGGTTTATGGGTTGTTTTTTATTATAGATTTTTCCAATTCACCATGTAACCAATATATTTTTCTATCTGCTTATGTCTGTTATTGGCTTACATCATAGTAAATGTATGCTAAAACCTCTACCCTAGGATTAGTTGGAATTCCTTGATTTGAGAGCTACTAGATTGCACCTCTATCTCAAGGGCATGGTGAATGGTCTTTGACGTTCCAAATGTTGCTGCCAGGTTGCGTTAGTTCCTTATTAACAGACACATGCTAGGTGAGTATTTTGCTCTCTAGAAAGCTTTTGATCTAAAAGTGTTGTCCATGCTCCGTCCAAGACAGGTTCTTTATACATTTCTCTAAGTACCTATTAATCCCCGCTATCACCAATGTGGTGGTTTTAGAGATTGCTGGTGTAGAAATCCTAGGATCTGAACTGTATACCAACCTCAAAATAAAGTAAATTCATTCTACTTAATAAAATGCCAGGCTCAGACTTTGAACTGTATCAAGTCCATCAGGTTTTCTTTCTAAACCTGCATGGTCTACTCAACTTCAAAATGTGATACAAAGCTGCCTTTTCTGTGAACTGCAGCCTCATGTATTCAACACTAATGCGTATTCTGGTTACAACTGGGGGCACACTGCATAGTCCCTACTATAAATTCTGGGCCATGTTTATCAACGTTTTATGTTGCTCTTGCCCCACGCAAGGTAAGCAAGAGTGACGCAAAACCTAGATGAGATTTAGCAAGCCAGGCAAGGCCACCCTGCGTGGCCTTGCTTTGCTTGATAAATCTAGAGTACTGCAAGGCAGCACAAGTCGCTGCCTTGCATTACTCTGCCACAAGGTGTTCCCATGCGTTGCGTGACATTTTGACAAATATACTCATCCATGTGGAAGGAAACAGACTTCAAACTTCATATAAACATCCTAGAACAGACGCCATCGTTCGTAGCCTAAAATAGTTATTCTTGGGTTTAGAAGGAAAGTCTTAGTTTACACGGACAGTGTGTCTACTCTTTTCTGTATCAGGAAATCAGGCAATACCTATTCCCCATTCCTTTGGTCACCTGACAATGGAGGTATGGCATTATCCAGTTTTACAGAAGGTTCTTCTGCTCAGTATCACATGAGTGTGCAACCAACATGTAGGTGTGCTCTTTACACATTTCATACACTCCTCATCAATGAAGATACAATAAGTCATTAGATGTACATAACATGGCGTCGCCAAAATACAGGCCTGTCGCACTGGCATGTGTGCCCTCCCACAATTCTGCTTTTCAGACCTTCTGTATTTCTCTGGAAGCAATTGCATTCCCATTTTGTAAGCCAAAGACCTTTTCCCAGCCACCTTCCCTCCAACTGTTTAGGTTTGTGCATGGTTTCTCAAAAACTCACCTAATTTTTGACTCTTCTTCTGACAATCTAGACATTTCAGCAGCTATTAGAAAAGGTTCTACCAGGTTTAGGCAAGTGGTTGAAATGTTCTACTATGAATTTCCATGTCTAGCTAATTGTGGGGTACAAACCCATACGTGTATTTGTAAATAATAGACACATTACGAAACACATCAAAATTTCCCTGACCAGTGATGCCATGAAATCATACTTTATTTGTCGCCCTTAAACATTTTTCCCCATCAGAAGACCTACTGCCTAGTGGAACATCTTCCTTACTGTCCCTCTCTTATTTTCATTCTGTCCTAAAGCTTTGTAAATTCCTAACAAATTGGTCCAGATGTACTAAACTCTGGTCGCAAAATACTGGTTGCAGTTTGCAGCCAATATTTTTGCGACCATAGTGCTAAACAACCTACTCCATGAATTTTAATGAGGTATGTCACAATTTGTGGCCCACTAGTAATCACAGCCATCACACGGAGGGTGGCCTGCTGGGGTCAGCAGTCCACCATGTCTGCAACTGCTTTCAAATATAGCAAATTATGTTTTTAAACACAACTCGTTTTCCTTAAAGTAAAACGGGATGCGTTTAAAAAACAAAATGAAACATTTAACTCACACTTTTAAGAGTAGGCAGTGATACATGGAACCACTGCCTACTCTCATTATTTTTTTTAACATTCTCAAAGGGGATGGAGTCCACAAGGATTTGCGAATGCATTACCACCACACTTTTGGTCACAAAACATGAATACAAACTGTAATAAATTGGGTTATTGGTTGAGGAGGTGGAAGCCCCACTTAGGGCAACAACTACAATCCTTGTCATGGTGAACCACAAAAGTCACTGAATTAAACTGTGATTAAATCTCTGGTGGCTTGGCATAAAACAGTCAGGTTTAACTTAGAGGCAACGGTGTTATGCAGCACACAAACAGTAATAATGGGAAAACACAACAAAAGAAAAATCCCAAACCAATTCAGAAAAATAGAGTAAATTTTAATAACTAAAATTATATCAGAACGACAAAACCTAATTAGTAGAATCAGAGATATGCAATTTCAAAGTTTTAAATAAAAATAGCGCCAAGAAACAGAAAGCGCCAACTCAGGAGATCTAGTCAAGCTGGAACAGGACAAACTCACGAGTTCAGGTCGACTGAAAGCAGCAGACGCCAGGCACAGGACCATGTTTGGCCTGCTTGGAGTTATATCTTATGTCCTTGGTGTCAGGTCTGTGCAGCGTTCCTTGGAGAGGCTTTGTATCACTCGGCATCGGTTCCAATGAAGCTTTCAGATGTGGAGTGAAGCTTTGTGGAGCCTTGCATCACTCAGCGTCGGTTCCGATGAAGCTTTGAACTCTACAGCGAGGTTCTTTGTGTCACTTGGCGTCAGGTCGATGAAGCTCTTAGCTGTGCGGCAAGGCTTTGCAGGGCTTTGCGTTGCTTTGCACCGGATTTGATGGAACTTGTAGTTAGGCAAGGAGGAGTTCTCTCTGATGCCAGCCAAGGATCCGGGACCTGGGGAGGCACCTCTTGAAGATCAGGGACTCCAGCAGAGGCCAGCAGGGCTCAGGCTGGTTCAGTTGCCAGTCCAGTGCAGCAGGTTAGCTGGGCAGTTGAAGGAAGGCCTCTGTTGGCTGACATCATGTAGCTCAGACAAGAGGTCAGCCAACTGACCCTTAGAGTCACTAAGGTAGCCTGGGAGGAAGGGAAATGGTCCAGTCTTCCTTCTCAAAGAGCAGGGCAGTCCTCAAGCAGCAGCGCAGTCCTCAAGCAGCAGGGCAGCTCTCTGGGGGTCAAGACGGTCCATCAGCAGCATGATAGACCTTTTGTAGCAGGAGGGCAGTCCTCTGGGGAACAAGGCAGTTCTTCTGTAATGTCCACAGGTCCAGGAGGGTACTTAAGAGTGGTTCTGGAGGTCCAATATTTGTACCTGGTACCAGCCTTTGAAGTGAGGGGATTCTGGAAGGTTTCCCCCACACCCTGCCAAGGCTCCAGGAAGTATGAGGTGACAAAAGACTAGTGTCAGGTTCCTTTGTGTTTCAAGGAGGCAAAACCCTTTGAAATGTAAGTGGGTCTGGGTACAGCTCCGCCTTCAACCACCCAGTCAAGAAGACCCATTCTGTCCACATCTAATCCCCTGTTGTGTCACTGTCTGGAAGGAGACAGGACACAAACCCCAACAGCAGAGCCATTCATAGTTTTGTGACGCAGGATACTGGCAGAGAGCACAAATGGTTAGAACAAGAAAATGCCAACTTTCTTAAAGTGTCATTTTTAGAACTGTGACAAAAAAATCAGACTTTACGATTAAAGAGGATTTTAAATTGCAATTAACTTGAGTGTAAACAGTATATTTCTATCTTCTTCCAATCTAAAGTTATCATTTCATTGAAATGTCATAAGGTAACCCAGTGGGAGGGATGGGTCTTACAACAGCGAAAAAAGAATTAAGGAGTTTTTCACTGCCAGGACATATAAAACGTAAGTAACATGTCCTTCTTTTTAAATACAATGGACCTTGCACCATGAGCCTTTAAGGCCTACCTTAGAGGTGATTTATATGTATAAGGTTTAGGTATGGCAAAATGGCACTTTTAAAATGCACTACAGATCTCAGTGGCAGGGGCGGCTCCTCCATTAGGGCGGAGGAGCATCGCCCCACTGCTCTCGCAGTGCGAGAAGCAGAAACATAAAATGGTATTTTAAATACCATTTTATGTTTCTGCTTCTCGCACTGCGAGAAAGCAGAAGGGTATGCCTGGTTGGGGGTGGGCGGGTGCGGGGGGGAGTGGCTTGCCCAATGCTGTGGGCCCTGACTGTTTGGTCGGCCAAACCAGTCATGCGCACTCTGCCTTTTCTCTATGTAGGGTGCATGCAGCCTACATAGAGAAAATGGCCTCCCCATAGGCGCCCGTCTGTGGGCCATCCCCACCAATCACAATGCTGACACTGCAGCATTGTGATTGGCTTAGGGGAGGGGAGGGAGGCTGCCTGTGACTGCTTCCTGTTCGGAAAACGCAAGACCCGGCCAGGAGCTAAGGCGGCGCAGGACCTGGTAAGGTACCGTTTTAAATTTTTTAATTAAACCCCCAAATCCCCCGTGAACCCACCTGCCCCCCCCACCCACGAGTCATGCCGGCCGCGACTGCGCAGTGGCCCAATGAGTGCTGCAGGCCCACTAGAAGCATTTATTTTGCAGGCCCTTGATACATCTAATACCATTTAATATAGACTCATATCAATCAGCATTTGTAAAGCGTGGCACTGTCACCCCTGGGGGTATCTGGGCGCTGGGGTGCGAGGTCTCAGTTGAAAATCCAGGTCTCGAGGAAATGGTGTGAAGAGGGAAGAAACGAGCAGAAAAGGCAAAACAGAGGGCAGAAAAAAGAGTGACCAGAAAAGGCAAAACAAAGGGCAGAAAAATGAGAGGAAATGGCAAAGCAGAGGGCAGAAAAACTAGCAGAAAAAGCAAAACAGAGTAGAAGAGGGCAAAACAGAGGGCAGAAAAACAAGCAGAAAGCGCAAAACGGAACAGAAGAGGGCAAAACAGAGGGCAGAAAAGCGAGCAGCAAAGGGAAAATGGAGGGCAGAAAAACAAGCACAAAAGGCAAAACAGAGAGTAGAGAAATGAGCAGAAAAGGCAAAACAGAGGGGGAAAAAACATGCAGAAAGAGGCAAAACAGAGGGCAGAAAAATGAGCAGAAAAGGCAAAACAGAGCAAGAAATGAGCAGAGGAGGCACAGAGAGAGGGCAGCAGGTAGACAGGCAGCAAAGGGTAGCGGACTGAGGGCAAGCTGGACAGCTGGACAGGAGAACTATTGCAGGGGATCGACACAAAGATCTGCTCCGGCTTACAAGTAAATAAAATGTGCCAATTAGGTGTAAGCTAATTTGACAATGTTGGATGGAAAGAGCACAGACATTTTAGCACTGGTTAGCAAGGTAAAACAATCCAGCAAAATATGAGGAATGAAGCCAAAAACTATGGTGGAGACCCTGCCAAAAAGGGCCAGTTTCTTCCTTAAACCGAATGTGAATTCATTCACCCAGGGCCGGACTTGCCGTAGCGGGCAACGGGCGTTTCCCCGGTGGGCCGCCAGGGTGGGGGCCGGTTTTGAGCACCTGGGGGGCCGTTTTTGTTTCCGGGAGCCGGCAATAGCGGCCCCCTGTAACAAAATCGGAAACCGGCCCTAACAAACAGCTCGGCCGCAACCCCCCTCCCCTCCTCCAGGGGGCAGGCCGAGCAGTTTGCCAGGGCCGGTTTCTCTTCCCAGTCCGGCCCTGCATTCACCCTCCCCACCGCAGGAATCTGTCCCCAGCCACTGCACCTGCCCTACTGCTACCATTTACCACCTGCTCAGAAGAGGTAGTAAATGGGAGCGTAATTGTCCCAGGAATGGGGGGTAAACCTGTAGATTTGCACCCAGTAATTCTGCATCTGCCTGTTGATTTCCCATTCCAGGGATGAAAATCGTAACAGTGCAGAGGTGTAACTACTGGGTCCAGAATCTGTGACTCGAGACGTGGTAATTTCAACACCCTACACCCTGCAGCTTATGACCAGGGTCGGAGGTAAACTGACCCATGTGGCATGTTTTCTTGCTGTTTTCAGGTTCACCAATTGCGCATTGGGGATGGCTATGGACTCTGAACTGTAAGGATGCACGTAACCCTTCGCAACCCAGACAGGGCTTTTTCATCCTAAAGTGGACTGTTCTGGAGCTGCCTCTTTCAGAAGGCCTCAACTTTGCCAGTGCTATCAGCACTCCCTGCTGGTTCTACGATCATACAGAGGATTACAGTAACACCGGTGGAGGTGGTGTGTGCTCCATTCAGATTAACCATGTGGCTGGGAAACAATAGCTTTGGTGACGACCATCATTCCCAACAGACCCAAGGAAGGCAATGGGGAAACACTAGCAGGAAACAGGATGTGCTGACTACATTCTATTCCCTGTAATCAAGTCCATTATTTCCTTTCTTCATCCTTTCTTTAATTTCTCCTGCCCTCTCCAGATTTCTGTTTTGTTTCCCCCTTCACATTTCTTCCCATTCACTTATAATGTTTCCAATTTTACCATGATTTCAACGGCATTATTTTCTTGTTTTCCTGCATCTTCTTCCACTATGACCGATTTCTTTCTTTGCCTTGATTTATGATAAGAAATTGGCACCAGGTAAAGCAAGGGATAATTTTTCTTAAAGGCATATTAAAATGATTTATAGATAGTTGTCTTATATGCAATCTTTTCCTATACATTAAATCCTCATGGAACCACATGCTTCTTTTTGTTTTCAGTGGAGTGATTTTCATTTATATTCACAGGAAACGATGCTAAAAAGATTGGTTGTCCCTTCTACCTCCATTCCATTTGTCAAACAAATTAACTGGCCGTCTCCCAGAATGCAGCACTGCATGGTTCCCTTCTCTAAT
The DNA here is from genome assembly GCA_963921515.1 of Calotriton arnoldi. Classification (NCBI taxonomy): domain Eukaryota; kingdom Metazoa; phylum Chordata; class Amphibia; order Caudata; family Salamandridae; genus Calotriton; species Calotriton arnoldi. The sequence continues at coordinate 274,112 of CAWUFW010010149.1, forward strand.
AGTAGTCTTTAATATCTGAATGGCCGGCTCTTCTGGCTGACATTTGTAATATCAGTTCTTAGACGTGTTAGTGACAAGTCCCTTGATTTTCTGCCTGAGAGGTTTCTTATATAGCTGGCGGGAGACTGCAAATAGTTTTATTCAAAAAGCTGCAACAATAAAGGAAAGCAAGCGCAAAGTGCTAGAAACCGGCGTTTACGATACCGCCTACATTGCATCTCCTCGGGAAAATGAATAGTAAATGTTGATATTCTAGCGAAAAGAGTGCTTGAATCAGACTACATACATATTAGGACCACCCCTGCTGTGTCTCACTGTTCCCATATATCACAACAATACCATAGAAAATATGCACTGTTAGAATTGTCACTAGTATTTTGCTTATGTTTTACCCGTAATATTTCGATTAGTAAACAAATACACCTATTTCAGTCTCACTGCCTCAAAAATCCAATTGATAATTTCTATTCAGTGCTTCGTTACTTGCTGTTGGGTTTGTGCGCATTTGGTCATTTTTGCTGGAGCCAGGCAGTTAGTCTGTCTACCCTTTTCATAAGAAAATAGATCAAGCAAGTATTTTAAAATTTATTACCCAAAGTATAGGAGGTGAGGAAATCTTAAGATTTTCGCAGCTGGAATGGAAAATGTAATAAACTGATGCATGTGAGTTAATGGAAAAACGAAACCTGGGAAACCACTTGGAGGAAAGCAAATCAAGAAAAAACAGTTTTAAGGAAAAACAATCTTAAGGAAAGAAAAAAAAATCGAAAATTAAATAAAGTATTCTAAAGAAAAGACATTTTTATGGAAAACTTCAAAATTATACTAGAATCGGGTGGAGTTTTCGGGTAGTGAGGGGTTTTTGGGTTAACAGTAATGTTTAGGGTTAATGAGGGGATGTTAGGGATCAGGGATGGGTGGGGTTCAGGTGTAGAAAGGGTTTTTTAGAGTTCAGGGATGGGTGGAGTTGAGTGGTGATGAGGGTGTTTTAGCGAATGCAGAATGGGTGGAGTTTATAAGTGGTGAGGGGTTTTTAGGGTTCATGGATGCGTGGAGTTTAGGGGTGATAGGGCGTTTTTAGGGTTCAGGGATGGATGGAGTATAGCAGTGTTAAAGGGTTTTTTAGGGTTCACAGATGGGTGGAGTTTAGGGATGTGAGGAGCTTTTAACGTTCAGTGATGGGTAGATTTAGGGGCAAAGGGTTTTAGAGTTCAGCAATGTGTGGAGGTTAGGGTGTAGGAATGTGTGAAGTTTAGATGTAGAAAGGGCCTTTTACATTTCAAGGATTGGTGGAGTTTAGGGATGGTAAGTTGTTTTTAGGATTCAGGGATTCGGGGGTGGATGGAGCTTAGGGGTCGAAAGTGCATTTAGGGATCAGGGATGGGTGAACTTTTGGGATGCTGAAGGGTTTTAGGGATCTGGGACAGATGGTGTTTAGGGGTTTGAGGGGGGTTTTATAGATCTGGCATTTATATTGTTTGGCAGGTGAAGTGGTTTTAGGGGTCAGGGTTGTGATAAGGTCAGGAATGGATGGTGTTTAGGCTTGGTGAGGGGTCAACGAATTAAAAGCATCAAAAGTAATTGTTTGACAATGTGAATATATACATTGAAATAAATACCTCAGACAAAAAGGTTTCTGAGTGCGACCATTACATTTATACCTTAAAAAATAAGCATGCAAATGCCAATTTTCGAAAAAAAGACTTTGTATGAATTGGTTTCTATGAAATGGTAAAAGCCATTCATTCTGCAAGTTTCCATTAAACAGTTTAGGTGAAACGGTTTCTCAGTAATGGTATTTCATGAAATCGATTTTTATGAAATCACATACAACCGTAGGAAGCTGGGTTATTGGTTGAGAGGGGTGGAAGACCTGCTCAAGCAACAACCACAATCCTTGTCGGGGTGAATCACAAAAAGTCACTAAACTAACCTGTGCTTAACCTTCTGGAAACTTGGCACAAAAGCAATCACGCTTAACTTAAAGGCAATGTGTAAAGCATTTATGCAGCACCCAAGCAGTAATAAAATGAAAACACAGTCAAGAAAAATCCCACACCAATTTAGAAAAATGGAGTACATTTTATTAAATAAAATGACACCAAAATGAATTAAATCCAATCAGTAGAACCAGAGTTATGAATTGTTACTTTTTTTGTGAAAGATATCGCCAAAAATCCCAAAGCGACAACTGCGGGTATCTGGTCGTGTGAGACCGAGAAAAAATCTCAAATTAACGCTGATTACGATGGAGAGCGGGTCAGATGCAGTTACCAGGTTTGCCCCGATCAAGAGTTACCTTCGGACTTACAAGAAATTCTGAAGATTTCCTGGAGAAGGTAAATATTTGTTGCTGTGGAGAAGTATGAAGTGGGAGCTGCAGCAAAGGCAATACCTCCGGCGATGCACCTTCGGTGAATTGGTCTCCTTTTAGTTCTCAGAGCAGTTCTGCTGAGACATTTTTTAAATCCTATGATCTTGGTTTTCGGAGGAGGAGGTCACTTTAGCACCACGTCAAGGGTCCTGGACCTGGGGGGCACCACTTGGGAGATAGGCAGGTAAGTTGCAGGGTCTCTGGAGCTTGTTGTGTCCCTGTAGCTCATACAGGAGGCTAGCAAGCTAGCTCTTGGAGTGACTCTGGTAGTCCTGGGTACAAGGACCAGGTCCAGTCTTCCTCCCTCAGGCAATAGGTCATTAGGACAGTCCTTACAGCAGCAAGGCCGCAGGGAAGTACTTCTTCTGAGTCTTCCACAGGTCCAAAAGTGATCTGATTTGTAGTCTAAGAGTGCCACCTTTTATCCCCAGTTCCAGCCTTTGTGTTGTGGGCAACACCTCGCCCACTCCCCTGCCTTTCCTGAGTTTGGCACCCAAACGTCTGGGGTGACAAAAGGCTAGTGTTAGGTTCCTTTGTGTGTGCCTCTTTCGTCGCTATGTCTCGGAGGAATCAACAACACATCACAGAGGAGACAGCCATAGTCATGTGACCCTGTTTACTGACACAAAGACACTGTAAGTTTGGGCACAGAAATTCCAACTTTCAAAAATTGGCATTTCTAGAAATGTGAGTTAAAATCTAACTTTGCCATTAAAGAGGATTGTAGATTACAGTGCAAAAGAGTCCAAGAAGTGTTTTCCTACCTGCTCTCAATCTGAAGTTACACTTTCTTAAATGTAATTAGGTAACCCAGGGAAAGTCTATGGGTAGGGTAGGCCTTACAATAGTGAAAAACAACTTTAGGAGTTTTTACTGCCAGTACAAGCAAAAACTATACTCACATGTCCTACCTTTTAAATACCATGCCCCCTGCTCTACGAGGTTTTAGGGCCTACCTTAGGGGTGACTTATAAGTATCAGAAAGAAAGGTTTAGGTCTGGCAAACGGTATATTTTACCAGGTCAAAATGGCAGTTATATCTGCACCACAGGCCTCAGTGACAGGCCTGAGACATGTTGTGAAGTGCTACTTTAGTGGGTGGCACAATAAGTGCACAATAAGTGCTGCAGGCCGACTAGTAGTAATTAATTTACAGGCCCTGGATACATCTAGTACCATTTACTAGGCATTTACCAGTAAATTAAATGTGCCAGTTAGGTGTAGGCCAATTTTACCATGTTAGGGAGCAAGCACAAGCACTCTAGTACTAGTTAGCAGTGTTAAAGTGCACAGAGTCCTAAAGCGAATAAAAAAGAATTCAGAAAACAGGAGAGGTCAGGGCAAAATGTGTGTGGGTGACCCTGTAGAGAGGGCCAGGTCTAACAGAGAAGCGTCTTAAAGTTTCACAATACCAAAGAACTCAGAAAGATGATGACAGATGATTTATCCCCTGCATGGTCACGCTGCTCTCTTAAGATTTTAGGCTGCAGGTCAAATAATCCCTCAGAAGACTTGCACTTAGGCAAGCACTGTTCGCTCTGCACTGAATTGAGTGTTGCGACTATGCAACTGGTATGACTTATACAATCAATTCCCCTCCTTTCTTGATATCTGATGCTTGCTCCACTGAACCGTAGCCTTTCGACCCCTGAGATTTCTGGCATCTGGGCTATCTGGCGTGCATGACCAGCGAGGGAAAGCTATGAACTGCATGTGAGAACGAATGACTGGATAGATATCCTTTATTAATCAACACCCTGATGAGGATCACTGTAAGGTGAACATGATCAATATCCATCGCCATGCTGGATAGAAGGGTACCATTTTTACTAAATCTGCATGATCCATGTGACCATCCTCTAATATTTTGAGCACTCTGCGGTTAAAGCGATGGATGGACATAATCACGATATATGTGAGGGTATAAGGTACAGAGAAATTGAAACGGATTATAGTAAATTGTTGTGTAATGACCTTCAACACTAACATGCATTTTACATTATATTTAGCGAAAACTCCAAACTCAAAAAGGAAAGAAGAAATGTTCTTAGTATTGTGGGTTCTGAAGAAGGTGGTACAAAAATAATATTACCACACCAAAATGTGCATCAACCTTTTCTTCAGCCCACAAACCACAAACCAAAACTTGTGGAAGAGATAGATGATAACCTCCTTGTTATAGTTTCTAAGGAAGTGTTCAGGACATAGACATGAGTGTTATGCGTATGCATGAAGCTGTCTGAATGGTATGCTTGGGAGGTTTTTAGATGGCTTTGGGGTTTGTAAATCATGAAATATATTCACAAATTGTATAGTGAGAACATGTGTTGTATGATTTATTGTCCATTATGTATTTTAAAATAATTTTGATAGTGTCATAACAAATAGAAGCACTATATATTTATAACAGAAAGTAAAGAACTCACAGAATTTTTGATCATCTTTATGTTTTGTTTACTACCTCTTTATTGATTCTGGAATTGAAGGAATACAGGTTAAGAGGGAGACTTTGTGATATATTGTTCTAATTACCTTTTCCCAAACCTAAGAAGACAATTATTGGGGTTAACGTTTGTGTCTGAATAACCTTATGAGATTATTCTGATATCTACTGGACATGTGATGAGAAGTCATTGCAAGAAGCTCTGGAACCAAATTACACTATAACATATAACACACTGGATCTTCCACTCTTTCAAGAAATCCGTTTTCAGGCAAAAAATACAAGATATAAATTTACTCAATTGCAAATTATGTATTAATGTGAAGCATAACCTTATCTAATGACAAAAAAAAATCTATACAAGGTAGAGGTTGTTTTATGGTCACCTGAAGTGATATTTAGTCCCTAATGGAATTTAGAAAAAGATTAGAAGAAATATAGAACACCCTATGTAGCTGCAGATCATGCAGATATAACAAGAACACAAGTCCCTTAGTTCTAGGGTAAATTAACGTTTGCCCTGTCATGCATCATAAAACACTTGTGAGGTTTGTTGGCAATGAGGTTAGTTTTTAGATAATAAAGAGTGAGGGACTTCAAACCACTGGTCAACCATGAGTAGAAAAATAAAATTCAAAATTTGGTGCAGTGTGCAAGAGCACATCCACATTCCTTGCTGACATCTATTCAGTTGCACCTCCTGTCCATGGGGTTAATTAAGGCACTTGTTGTTAATTTGGATGAGCCCATGCAATAGACTCAGAGAGAAAGGAAAATGTTTCCCAATGCTTGGAATAGTTCCAACAGGAAATCATCCCTTCTGGCTGAGGAACCAGTCTCAGAAGTAAAGAGCCAATAAGCAGCATGTGGGCTGTCACATGTGGTGGCTTAGTAGTAGAGATTTTCTTTGACCTGGGCTGGCCTTTATGGGTTTAGGGAGAGATGGAGATCCGGAGAGGGGAATAAGGATTCTATCATTTTGAATATCTTTGTGAAAGGAATGGTGGAACATCTTTTGCAAGAAAGCCTCTCCCTGGAGCAGGGACTGGATCACACTACTGCACGGTTTGAGTGGGGAAAGCTTAGGACATTGTGTTTGATTTGCTTAGGGGTCACCAACAATCACCAGCTAGCCTTATCCTTTAAATTGCTCTGTTTGTCCAATTCCCTGCTGGGAATTGGAAAAACAGAGCAGGCTGACCCCTAAGAAGACAGAAAATGTCCATTCTGCTACATTTAGCTTTTCCTGAGAAAGGCAAAGGAGAGCTTTGTCTCTAAATTTATTTTGGATCTCTGGGTCTGGAAACTGTGCTAAGAGCTCATGACAATAGTACCTTGCTCATGAATTCAGGTTCTGTCAGTGAAGCCTACTTGTTCCTGCGGAGCTTCTCTCCTTTGAAGTGATAAAGGCCCCGAAACAGAGAAAGCTGTAGCCTTCCCAGAGGAAACCCCATTGTTACTTGATATTTATCCTTCCTACACCTATGAATCTTCACATGTTTGCCTTGGGTGCGCAGCAGGCCCGGTGTACAAGGGTGCTAGTGCTTCTTAGAACAAATTAAAGATTGATATTTTTTGTGGTCTTGAATTGGAGTGCTGAGAAATCCTACAAATGTAGGGGCATGTTTATAAAAAAGTAACAGTGCAGCAAGTCACCTTGAGCGGTGTTACAGGGAAAAGGCAGGAATGCATTGTATTTAGCACAATACGGCACATTCCAGCTTTTTCCCAGTGCTGGCGCACAAAGAGCTGCCTAGCACCAAAGCTGGGCCCCCTGCACCATAGTGCAAGGATCCCTGTGTTGCATGCAGGATTGTTTTTGTGCAGGAAGGGGCACAAAAACAATCCCCTGAGGCATTTTTCTCTTTCTATGTGTACTGCAAAATGCAGCACCTATAGAAAGAGAAAGTAACTAGGAGAAATAAAGATATTTCTCCTCTTTACACCTACCCGGGGGAAGAGATGCATTTTGGCACATTCTCAGTCTACCAGTAATGGTAAATCTGGGAATACATCAAAATCCATGGAACGAGTTCCTGGTGCAGAGTAATGTAACGCAGCAGTTTGCACTGCATTGTGTTTCAACACAACGTGGCCCTGCGTGGCTTGATAAATCACATTTTGAGGTTGCATCGTGCATGCACCACGTTACTTGGTGCAAACGTGCAAACGTGACACAACCCCGTGTTACATAGGGCCCGTAGTGCATTGATGTGTGTGGCTGGAGAACCTTTCCTTAAACTGTGTAGACTTGTAAAACTGAGTGAGCAAATTTATAGACCTATTCTAATAGGTGGGATTTAGGAAAAAATAATCTCTGGAGGAGCAGAACAAGAAGCCAAACAATACAAAAACAATGTGACCAAGGCAGTTTCACCTTAGTAAGATTCCCCACTCAGTGCTAGTTCAAGGCTACAGTGGTACTGGTCACCAGACGTATTAGACTATGTGAAGCCTTTTCAGCAAGAGCTTTCTGCTTTGTTTTGCAGAAGATTTCTGACCTCCAAAACGTTTCTAAGTCTGAAGTAAAATCTTTTGACAGACACAAGCCACAGTAGCTATGGATGGTAGCAATTTTCCTCAATTTGTGTCAATTACGGATTAAATCAATATTCTCTCTTTTTATACAACCTGGTTTTGAAATTTCAAGCAATCTAGTTCTTAACTGTATGTTATTGTTTTGTTCAACGTGCAGTTCTTTGAGGAAATATCAGCTCCTGAAGCCAAGCTACCAAGTGTGAGCCATAAATTCTTCACAGAAACCGGTTTACCTTTTAAGAGTTTAAATACCTGGATTTGGTGGGAGCTCTATCACCGTGCACATCTAGACTGTGACCTTACTGTAATATAGTTTAACACTTACTTTTTAGACAAACCCACACAACTGCACATCGTAAAAAGTGCTGCTGGATCCAAAATCAAATTATGGTGACTTACAGATCTGTTCAAAAACTTAATATGGAGAACCAATACACAGATAAATATATTGCTGTAACCAACTTCAGTTCTCTAAGCTATTTTATTTTGAAATTCCAACTTAATGCTAACTCTGCTTTAAAAGTAACTAATATTGAGACTAAGGAGGAGTGAGAAGTCTTTGCAATGGGTATGCTCTCATTTTCTCAATTATCAATAGTAAATACACAAAGAGGGGAAACCCAAAGTTCATTGGGTGCATGTTTTCAGTGTATCCGAGATTAGTAAATCAGTGCTCACCTCACAATTTCTCAGATTTTCAGTATTGTATGGTTGTAAATATTTACCTTTTGTAACAATATTTACAATATTTATTAACAATATTTATGTGTGTATAAATATATAAAAATATATTTATATATTTTTAGTATCCTCACCCAAGGGTACCACCCGTGGCATGCTTCATCATTGGACCCTCACCCAAACACAATGTGTATGGGTGGACTCAACGCATTTGTACGCGGAGTTCTTAGAATGCTAGAAGTGAGTGAAGGCAAGGGGTGTAGATGGGTTAAAATAGCCTCTGAATCCTAATTGTGAATCTTTAAAAATATGGGTAGGGCTAGGCTAAAAATAGTGTGACACTCTTAGGGTATAATGTTCCCAGGTGTCAATTTAGGTCGACATATTTCAGCCAATGAGTTGCCCCGAAGGGTCATTAGGATTTCCTCAGGACTTTGTGTAACCCTGCATGATATCAATATTAGCCTTTTGCTTGTTCAATTAGATTTGTAGAAAGCCTGCTCAATGTCATACACACCATACTTGAAGGACCTTATGCTATATGGTCATAGCTGAAAAGAGAAAATTGCTGTATCAAAAAGGTGCTATTGTATTTGCAAGCACCTCACCTCATGTGATCATCTAACTGTAGACTATTTTCATGCATGATAGAAAGAAGGATCAGTGTTCCTGTTACAATGACGTAGCCACATAAAAAGATAAAAAGACCTTAGTGGACAACAACAAATGCCAACAAACATTTTTAAGACTCATGACACCCATGGAAAGGAGACAGAGAGTCATCATTGGCTTTTAATGACTGGCTGAATGGACAGGAAAGGACAGGAACCTCAAATTCACACACACCATAGACAAGGAGAGACTGGTGTTTTTGGATGTCACTATCTTCTGTAATGACGGGAAGTTGCATACAAACACCTATCAAAAACCAACAGAAAAAAACAACATCGAAGCTCATCCTACTGTACTTCTTTGTTTCAGCTGCACCTGCTTGTAAAATTCCATTATGGGCGGGTTTTCCTTGGTTCTGAAACGTACATAATGTATCACCATGTTTGCTGATGTCAGTCCTCTCTGCAGCACCCGTAAGCGACTGGGCAGACGGGGCTCCGCTCGAGTGTACTTGAATAACCATATACTTAGTTTGTATTCACTACTGTCTGACCGACTCTTCATTTGTATGGAAGGCTGAGAGGTGGTTGCGAGTGACCCAGGTGACCCTAATCGGGTCACTTCCTTCAACATGCACCCCATGAACTTTGGGTTTCCCCTATTTTTGTATATTTACTATTATTGAGTACATGCCAGATTTTTCTAATTATTCAACCCAGGAACTGTGACATACGAGAATTAGAGCTCGACATAACATGTAATATAGTAATTATGCTGTGGCACATATGGTAAAAATGAAGGTACGGTGTGAGAGCTTTACCAGAAGTGTGTATGTTAACATAAGTACATTTACATTTTTTTCAGTAGCCTAGTCGAAAATAGACATATGGAAGAAGGTGAGTCCAGTTAGGTGTATTTATTTGCACGTGAGCTATGAGTCACCACACTCGCAATTACATAACCAAGCCAGCAAGACTTTGTTCCACAGTTCTGGTTCCCATGGTCTCATAGGCATACAGATGGAAAGGAAGAATCCAACAGGAAACCACTCATCTTCCCCCACACAAATAGAAAACCTCTTAAGCACTTAATCCCTCCCACAATACCCTGAACAACTAAATACTCCTTGATCAAACCCTTAAAAGAAACAAAGACGAAAGAGAAGAAAAGAAAATATCACGAAGACATACAAAGTCATTACAATACAAAAGACACCATTAAACAATGTGTTTTTTATGATATGCAGATCCCCTCAACATTCTCCTCTCCCTAACAACCATAGACCAACATTACCACACACCAATCCACTACCACATCCTTCCGTCAATCACCCCAATCCATCAACCTAATCTCCATCCTGACTTTCATCATGCATCACCTCATTATTCACTGAACTACTGTCACAGAGAGCAACTGTACTCATATTCCAAATTTCCCATGATCTGATTTCACAGCACTGTTAAATAATTTTTACCTTGACTAGTTTAAGTGAAATTAGATAAAGCTCTAGCCTGGATAGATGCTTTAATTCTGATCAGATCGGCCACCTGCACCACCACTTTTCTCACAACACTTCTTCTCAAACGACCTGTTCCTCTCAATCTGTTTATTAGTCTCAACCTTTTTCAAACACTCAATCAGCTGTTCCTCGTTATCGAACCTGGGGCAAGCTTTGAGTTAGGTTTGCAACCTCTGAACAACTCAGACAACTCAAATGGTGTTTTCCAGTTGTTATATACAGAGGAGTATGGTAGGCAACCAGTTGATTTTGAGCCTCTCTTTTCCAATCTAACTCATTCAGTCTAGCCAACTGTATGCTGGATCTGGGATGCTGTTGAATCTTTCAATCATACCTTTTGATTCTCAGTGATATTACAAGTTCTTTTAATACTAAGTGCCAGGGCTCATAAGAAACCCTTCTACCTCTGTGGAGCACAGATTAATTCCATTTTCAGGTAACAAGACCGTATGAAACCCTTCCCACAAGCAGATTTTTCAGAAATTGCATGACAGCACCTGAAATAATGTTGCCCACACAAGATACTTCTGCTCACCCAGAAAAGAGGTTCCTAGACACCAATAAATATGGTGTAACTCTTTCACCTTTAAGACATCCAAAAATATCTTCTGTCACCTATTTCCACGGATCTTTCAGAAATTCTCTGCAAACCACGGGTACTACCTGAGTTTGAAATACCCTGTTACTCACTGAGCATTCTCAAACATTCATATATTCCACTCCACATCTAGATCTACACCAAGCCATCAGAAATCATCCCTTAAACGTTTATTTTAGTCTTTAACACTCCTAAATGTCCTTTGTGATCTAGACTAAAGATTCTGCCCCTCACACCCAAAGTCATGACAAGACCTGTCCCGCTGAACCAAAGTCTCCATCTCTCCGACAACTCATCCTTCATTGCCCAAAAATGTCTTAACTTTTCATCTACCATCTTCCTTTCTGGCTACTCTTCCCTAATGTACATGAGGCACTTAGACAACATCTATCCAGTTATGCTTCCTTTCCCAATTAATCTTCAATTACTGCCCTTGGGTGATGGCACAGACACTCACTTCTAAACAATTATTCCCCTCTGACTTTAACTTTACGGTTGCAGCACACTTGACCAGTCTTGATAAACAGTTGGCTGCATTATTCTTGATGCCTGGGATATATTCATTGAAAATGTGTACTCCTGTAATTCAACAACCCACTTTCTGATTCTCGCAGGCAATGATTCCAAGCCTTTCTCTGTCAAGATTTGACATAACAATTATGATCTAATCCCAAAGTCAATACAGCACTCCCAAAAAAATCTGAATTTCTTAACTGCCAAACTGACACCTAATGCTTACCTCTCTATTAGAGTAATTCAACTCAACAACACTCAGAGCTTCTATGTACAAACAAAAGTATGTTAGTTAGTGGGATCATAGCCCCACCACCTCACTATTCAATGCCCTGAGGGCTGTACATAGTTGAGTACTGGCAATTGCTGTTTGTGCCATAGCAACCAGGGTCAACCACTCTGTGGCATCCACAAGCACAATCCCACTGTACAAAACCTGCCCAACTCAAACTTGACTGCCTCCTGCACATTAATGGCATTCCCCTGATCCTAGCTGAAACAGGTATGGCATCCTGCTTCAATTTAATCTTGTGCATATAAATCTTAAGATAGCCAAGATCGGACTTGAATACGACCAGGTAGTGGCTTGCAAATTCATCACAACCATCCATAAGCTGATATACACATACCATTCTCCCTTTCTATTACATCAAAGACAGAAAATGTGCTTTTATGTTGATGACTTGTCCTTCATAACCCCCAGGAGTCTCGGCTTTAGGGCAGTGCAACGGGTGCCACAACACCTGGTGCCAACATGGAGGGGGCGCACTGAGCCATAGAGTCACAAATTCAACCTGCTGGGGCAGTGCAATCTTTTATTTTCTGAATTATAACTTTATATGCACATAAATATAAATATATATATATATATATATATATATTCACTGAAAAAATAAAGTTTACAGGGACATTATAGTTAGGCTCAGAATTCACTCGTACAAAACCAGTGAAATTCACCAGTTATAGTTACCTGAGCTAACTATAACTTACACCCCCACAATGCACTGCTTATGACCTCACATATTACATCACTCATGACATGGTCTGTGACATCACTGATGACATCACTGATGACATCTCAAATGACATCACTGATAACATCATCCAGTGTGTGTGGGTCTGATTCACAGAACTAACACGTCAAAAACGTAAACGTAAATGTAAAGTTAGTACTTTTTAGGTATTCACAGAATACACTTACTCATTTGGGTATTCACAGAATAGTACTAACTTTACGTTTACGTTTACGTTTTTGATGTAAGTTAGTTCTGTGAATCAGGCCCACTGGAATGTCTATGTGAATGAATGTATGGGTGAGTGAGCCAATGTGTGAGTACATGTATGGATATATGAATGGGTATGTAAGTGGTTGTGTGGGTGTGTGAGTGCTTGTATGGATGAGTGAGTGGCTGTGTTAAGAGGCTGTATGGGTGAGTGAGTGGGTATGTGAGTGGCTGTATAGGTAAAAAGGTAGGTGTGTGAGTAGCTGTATGGGTGAATGTGTGGCTCTGTGAGTGGCTGTATGGGTAAGTGACTAGTTGTGTGAGTGCCTGTATGAGTGAATGAGTGAGTGGGTGTGTTAGTGGCTCAATGGATGAGTGATTGGGTATGTGAATCGGTATGTGAGTAGTAGTGTGGGTGTGTGAGTGGCTGTCATCAGTGATGTAATTTAAGATGTCATCCGTGATGTAATATGTGAGGTCATAAGCAGTGCATTGCAGGGGCATAAGTTATAGTTAGCTCAGGTAACTATAACTGCTGAATTTCACTGATTTTGTACTAGTGAAATCTGAGCCTAACTATAACGCCCCTGTAACCTTTGGTTTTTTAAGTGAATTTCTATGGTTTTTTAACTACTAGCCATGTTTGCAGGGTGGTGGAGAAAGGGGAAGGGGCCTCCGACCAGCTCTCAACAATCCCGTTGTGTGGGACTTACTGCTGGCAACAGGAGGGCTTCTTTGCCCCCCAAGGACCCTTAGCATCCAAGGGGACTTCATACCCCAACCAGTAGTACACCAAGAGGTGCGTTTGCAAAGTGGTGGAAAAGGGGGCGGTGCCTGCAACAAGATTTCAGGAATACCACTGTGTTGGTCTTACTTGAGATAACACGAGGGGTTCTTGGCCCCCATGGACCTTCAGCATCCAAGGGGACTTCATTCCCCAACCAGTAGTGCACCAGGAGGCACATTTGCAGAGTGGTGGACAAAGGGTGCCGGGCCTCCAACAAGCTTTCGGCAATCCCATTACAAATGGGGGAGTTGGTCCCCTCCCCGGGCCGATTTCAGCCCCGGGGACCCCATCCCTCGGAGCAAGGCCTCTTGAGTTATTTATTTTTATTTAGGGAGGGGGCCGCGTGGCACCCTTCCCCAGGCCAATTTCAGCCCTGGGGACCCCATCCCCCGGGGCACGGCCTTTTTCCAATGAGGGAGGGGGGTCATGTGGCCTCCCTACCTGGGCCTATTTTGGCCCCGGGAGCCCCATCACCCGAGGCCAGTCCTGTCTGCTGGGTACCCCTAGGGTACCCAGTGTGCTATGAAACCACAGGGGGAGCCTCAAGGCCCCTGCTGTCCCTGCTTGCTCCCCACCTCCAGGTGCAGCGAGCATTGCTTCCACACACAGGTAGTTGCTAAACATGCAGCCACCTGTGTGTGAAAACAATTCATCTGTTTCCCTGCTTGCTTGATAGCATTCAGGGAAACAGACGAATGCTCCGCTTCCAGCAAGCAAGAGCATTTTCACTGCTCTCGCTTGCTAAAAGCGGAGTGTTTGCTGTGGCTTGGCCGGAGCGGTTAAAGCTTCCATCAAGCCACAGCAAGCAGCTCTGTTCCGGGGTGGGCACCCCGGTATATAGCAGGAGCCGGCCCTGGAGGTTGGCAGTCCCCAGGGCCATCGATGGGAGGTGGCAGTCCCTGGGGCCGAGAACGGTCTGGGAGGGTGGCCATGTTGCCCCTTCCCATTTTAAGAATACTATTTGGCCCCGGGGAGGTGGTGGCCCCCAGGGCCTTGGGGAGTCAGTGACGCCACCCCATTACACATAAAATAGCCCCAGGGAGGTGGTGGTCCCTGGGGCATGGGGGTCCACGAGGCCCCCCTCCTTCTTTTCAATAAGCCCCTGGGAGGTGGCAGTCCCCAGGGCCAGGTGGGTCCGAGTGGCCCCCATTTATTAACACATTAGCCCTGGAGAGGTGGTGGTCCCTGGGGCTTTTATAAGAACCAGGTGGGGGGGCCCATGTGAACCCTCTCCTGTAATTCCTGCATGCCGCCGGGACCCGGCCCACTTGGGGGCCTATTAGTTAAGATGCGCATGAGCCTGCTCTTCTTTTTTTTTTCTTTTGACGGAAGCCATGGCGGTCCCTCCCAAAAGGTTTAGGGGGGCTCAGAGTATTCCTACCCTGCCCCCTTTTCTTTTTTTTACATTTTTTGGGGGGACTCAGCTGAAGCCGAGTTCCAAGATGGCTGCCAACACTTCCTTGTTGAAGTGTTGGCAGCCTATCACATTTGAGCATGGGACTGTTGGATGCATGGAGGATCCGTGTTCCTAGATAAACAAATTAGTTTTTTTAAATTTCTCCAATACTGCTGAACAGATTTACACCTAATAACAAAAAGCACTATTTCTGGACCATGAGCTAACTTTCTGCCAAGTTTGTTGTAATTTCGTCCAGCAGTTCGGGCTGTATAGATGTTCAAAATCTCCTATGGAAATTAACATTGGAAAAACACTTTTTTGACCCCCTCTTTTACTCAGGCGCTGCTTGATGGATAACCCCGAAACGTTCAATGCAGAACAAGACTTACTATGACACTTGTTTTAGAAAATTTCTTGATGAAACGTCAAGCGACGCCAAAGATATAGCCAAGTCAAAAAATACTTTTCTGGTGGAAACATGGTCCTAATTATAACTGCCTACTGGGGTGTATATATATATATAGGATTGATATTTTTAAATTTATCAGGAAATTAAAATTAAGGAAACATTTCAAACTCAATAAGGCTTCAGAAAAAGCTGTGTCCATTTTGCAACAGGGAAGTTGTGCAAGCAACCTCAAGGTATCCGATATAGACACGCTCAGGTCACTACATTCTTTGGCGCAGAATAAGGGAGATGCTATTATCTCGACACAAGAAGATTTAAGTGAGATGGGTATTTGTAGTAATATCCATCCAATGAGTCCTTTTCGTGCCCCGTCAACTTTCATTCCTATGATGCCAAAGGACGCAATTGACACTTTCAATGATGTGGTTATAGAGGATTTAAAAATCTTGAACCGGAAAATTCTGAAAAAACAACGTCAAAGAAAATATTCTGAAATGCAATATACTACTCTTATGCGAAAGTTACAAGATAATAATGAGATTATTATTAATAAGGCTGATAAAGGTGGAAATACAGTGATATGGCCTAGAGATCAATATATGGCAGAGGCTCATCGGCATCTAAATGATGGAGCATGTTACAGAAAAGCGACCTATAACGATCTGCGACTCATCAAAGATACCGTTTTCAAAGAACTGGCTCAATGGAAGCGAGAAGGTTTGCTCAGTAAAAGTGAGTTTAGTTTCCTGAAAAATGAACATCCAACAACTCCGGTACTGTATTTCATCCCAAAGGTACATAAACAAGTAACACCAATTCTGGGTAGGCCCATTATATCAGCCCAAAGAAGTCTATTGGAAGCAATGTCAAAGTATGTAGACTTTTTCTTACGTGGATTTGTTGAAGATCTTCCTTCATACATTAAGGATACGGGCCATTTTCTAACAAAATTAAGAGCCAGTACCTGGGATGATAACTGTTTTTTAATTGTAATGGATATATGTTCATTGTACACGAGTATCCAGCATTCTGATGGACTTGAAGCAGTGAAGCATTATTTGAGCAAACGCAGCATTGATATGTATCAACATAACATTATGCTCCTGAATATGATTGATTTATGCCTTAACAATAATTATTTCCTTTTAATAAGGAGGTTCATCAGCAGCTGCGGGGTGTTGCCATGGGGGCATGCTTCTCTCCCAGCTATGCGTGCTTGCACGTTGGTTGGTGGGAGGAGCATGTCCTCAGGGGCACCCACAAAGCGCTGTATGATACTCATGTTTTACATTGGTGGCGCTTTATTGACGATGTGTGTGTGGTGTGGAAGGGTTCGGCTGAATCCGCCCAAAGGTTTGTGAATAGTATCAACATCAATAATCTTAACTTACAATTCACTGCACACATAAGTAATGAGATAGCCCAGTTTCTGGATGTCGAATTGTATATTAAAAACGGGGTTGTGCATACAAAACTTTATAGAAAAAGTACAGCAGGGAACTCTGTTCTCCATGCCACCAGTTCGCATCCCAGTCACCTGATTAGGAGCATCCCTTACGGTGAATTTCTCCGTATAAAAAGGATTTGTAGTTCTGAGGCTGATTTAAAAACATGTCAGAATGAATCATTTCAGAGATTTCAAGCCCGTGGCTATAAATCAATCAATCTTAAAAAGCATTGTTAAAGGCTAATAATTGTGGGAATACGTCAGATATACTAAATTCAGATAATACACATATTGAGATTCTGCCCATTATTCCAATAGTTTCCCTGTGGTATTAGAACCAATTCGGTTAATAACTACTTACAGCGGACAGCACAAACAGATAAGAGGGATCATAAATAAAAACTGGCCCATTATCAAAACAGATCTAACATTATCTCAATTAGTGCCAGAAGTCCCTTCAATTACATTCAGAAGAGCACCTTCAATGAGAGATGCTTTGGTTAAATCAAGTCCAGAGGTTAGCATTACTACTAATTGGTTATCTAGTAAAACAGGGTTTCGTAAGTGCTCTACTTGTAGGGCTTGTAAATTTGGCATTAACACTATCGAATATTCCAGCGCTTTTGACTCTAAACCTACAAAAATTAAAGGGTTATTTACCTGTCGTACAGAGTATGCAGTCTACATACTACAATGCTCCTGCCACCTGAGGTATGTAGGCAGCACCAAGCTGCAAGTATTTAATCGGATTTTACAGCATTTACGGGCAATAGTTAATTCTGACCCTAGTTACCCTGTTGCCCGTCATTTTAAACTTGTGCACAATAACAATCTCAATGATTTAAAATACTATGTTATCGATGCTGTATCCAAATCACTTAGGGAGGAAATCGTGAAAGGAAACTTCGTCAACTCGAATCCCAGTATATTTTGATCCTCGATACTAAGATGCCAAATGGGCTTAATACGGGAGAGGATCTTTACAACTTTTTATGAATGTAACTATCGGTACAGTATATTATTCGGAATTTCATGATTTGCTTTTTAGTCTCTACTGTGAGTGTTTTTATTCAATGATGTATAGTTGCTATCTGGATTTTACTGACCGGTAATGGGACTCGTGCGACTTAGTGTGCCTGGTTTTTACCTGGTTTTATCCTATTTTTTGGATTTTAGCTGGGTTTTACTTGGTTTTACTGGGTTTTACGAGGTCTTATGGAGGTTGGGGTCTGGATTTTAACTATTTTTTGTGATTATTGGTTGACGTATCCTTAGCACTGTTGACAATAGTTAAAAATCCCTTAGAAGTTTGAATGCCAATTTGGACTTTTTGTCTAGTGATTTCTCTCTTTTTACATCTATGTCTATTGTAATTTATAGTCATTAAGGGTTGTTGTGAAGGTGGGATGTATTGAAGTTTCTTATATCCCCATTGACCACTTTTTGGTGTATGTATTATAAGTGCACTTGCACTTTATTATATCCCAATCAGAAAAGTATGCAATTATAGTAATAACTATTATACTATGGTACTAAACCTATGGGTTATCCCTCTTGAATTCGTACTGTATTTTGCACTTGCACTTTATGTATAATCATTAGTAAGCATCTTGGCCTCCATGACATTTTAAATTGACTGTCGGCTATAAGTTTAATAGTCGGCATCACAGTTTTATCATTAAGCACTAGCACTTTTTATGATTCTAAGTCCCCTCCTCAAAATATCTGTGTGTTCAATTCATGTCTACATGTGCTCTTTAAGTGTATAGTTTTAATACATTATTTAAGATTTATTGTTTATTTTAAACAGTAGGTTATATAAAATATGAAGAGGTCACATCTTTTATTTTTAGTATGTTGACCTTATAGGAGCTGTTATATGTAAGGAATATGTGAATTGTAGTATGTTTTCTCTGTTTAATAGAGGGGAGGAGTTGAATCTGCACTGTGTCACTTTAAAAATGTTCAATGTGGTTCAGCGGGTCGTGTGATCAAGCTTGCGGGAGCGCAGGCGAAACGCGTTATGCTGGGCACTTGCCACTTATCTTTGATGCACTGATATCACCGAATAAAAGCACTTTTTCTAAGGATTTGCCCCGTGTGGTCCGTACCTACTGTGCTGCTGTGAAGTTGGCGCTTTAAGGACTTTTGGTTTTCCATATATATATATTTGTATATATATATATATATATATATATACACACACATATACTCGTAGTGAGCGCAGGACGCCAGCTCGGCTGTAACAGTAAGGTATGCTGCGAGGCTTAGTGTGAACCATGTGTCTTTGGTTACCTGCCTGTCCCGGGCCTGGCCACCATGCCCTTTTAACTCACCTTTAGCTTCTTTAATAGTTTGGAACCAGAGGCATGTTATATGGCAATTTAAGGTCCTGGCACTTCTGTTAAGGATCCAGGATTCGGCATCATGGGAGGTGGAAGGAGGGCGGGAGAGATCAGTAGAGCACAACACTGACCACAACACACAGGAGGTAAGAACTGTCTGGGGTGAGCTTTGAATGAGATCATGGTCATGGTTGTGATGGAGGAAGAGTGTCTTATATCAGAGACTATGCACAGGTGTTAAAGTGAGAAAAACAAGCACACTCTTGTGCTGCCACTACAGTGAGTTAAAAAATCATGCAGGCCATGGCATTGCCCTCTATACACGGATTCTGCATGGGCATTGCTGAAGCAGGTAATAAACTAACCTGCATGATCAGAAAGTCATCAGTGCTTTTGTATGCCTAATCTGCTCCACATGTACCACATTTCCCAGAGCATAGGTATCGAAAAGCATTGATCACTTTTACACAATTCATACAAATCGCTCTCCAAACATGGCCCTCATCCTCCTGGACCTCTCGGCCGCCTTCGACACCGTCTGCCACCACACCCTACGCACACGCCTCCACGACGCGGGGATCTGCGACAAAGCCCTGGACTGGATCACCTCCTTCCTCACTGGCAGAACCCAGAGAATCCGCCTCCCTCCATTCCAATCCGAAGCCACCAAGATCACCTGCGGCGTACCCCAAGGATCATCCCTCAGCCCGACCCTTTTTAACGTCTACATGGCACCACTCGCCAACATCGTCCGATCGCACGACCTCAACATCGTCCCATACGCCGACGACACCCAGCTGATCCTCTCCCTCACCAAGGACCCTGCCACCGCCAAAACCAACCTCCACGAAGGAATGAAGGCCGTCGCCGAATGGATGAAGAACAGTCGCCTGAAACTGAACTCAGACAAAACGGAGGTCCTCATCCTTGGCTCCACCCCATCTGCCTGGGACGACTCCTGGTGGCCGGCCGTGCTGGGAGCTGCACCGACACCCACCGACCACGCACGCAACCTGGGGTTCATCCTGGATTCATCACTCTCAATGACCCAGCAAGTCAGCGCCGTCTCCTCCTCCTGCTTCAACACCCTCTGCATGCTTCGCAAGACCTACAGATGGATCCCCACCGGAACCAGAAGGACGGTCACCCAGGCCCTTGTCAGCAGCAGGCTGGACTACGGCAACGCCCTCTATGCGGTAACCACGGCCAAACTCCAGAAAAGACTTCAACGCATACAGAACTCCTCTGCACGCCTCATTCTCGACAGCCACAGCCACATCACTGCCCACCTGAGAGACCTGCACTGGCTCCCCGTCAACAAGAGGATCACCTTCAAGCTCCTCACCCACGCTCACAAAGCACTCCACAATGCCGGACCAGCATACCTCAACAAACGACTCACCTTGTACACCCCGAACCGCCAGCTTCGCTCCGCTGACCTCGCCCTCGCCACCGTTCCACGCATCCACCGAACGACCACCGGTGGCAGATCATTCTCCCACCTCGCTGCCAAAACATGGAACACCCTCCCCATCCACCTGCGACAGACCCAGGACCTGCTGACCTTCAGGAGACTTCTCAAGACCTGGCTGTTTGAGCAGTAGCAGCACTTCCCCCCCTCCTCCCCTTTAGCGCCTTGACACCCTCACGGGTGAGTAGTGCGCTCTACAAATGCATTGATTGATTGATAGTTTATTATCTGCAGCAACACAAGAGTCAATTGAAAATGGTGTCTTCCTGCTTCCGAAGTCACCCATAATCCCATGCATGTCCTCTTACATCCCCCGTATGTCCCCCTACCGTGCCGCATGTCCCTCTACAGCTCTGAACAAGTGTCCCTGTGGCTTAGCCTATGTAGGCAAAACCGAATGAAAAATCAAAACTCGATTGCTTGAGCATAAGAGTAATATTCGCACTAAAAACGAGAAGTCTACAGTGGCTGTACGTACATTTTTACACACATGGACAGAATATCAGCCATATGAGGTTTACCGTATTGGAGTGTGTTCAAATTAAGGAGGGCGTTGACAACAATAAAAACTTGCTTCAAAGGGAGCTATACTGGATTAACAGACTTGATACCTTAATTCCTTAGGGACTCAATGACAGAATGGAGTTTAGTTGTAATTTATAAGCAAACTGTCATGTACATGTACTCCAAGTCCACCAGATTCACGATCCCAGACACACAAGCACACAGATCTTTTCCCCCTTATGTGGATACTGAATCACTCAGAGATGTTTCATCTTCATTTCATGTCATTTTATTGATTTTTTTTTTTTATTGCTATTTTTCCTTTCATCCATTGAATTATATGTAATCGATGCAACAAACTTAATTGTTTCCTTTTTTTCTGCGTGATTGGAGGTGTACATATCACTTCATGGGTATACACGCAGTTCACTCTTTCACGCCACAAGGTTTTATAACCCAGAGATTAGAATTCTTTCACACAATGCCGAACTCCGCCCAGGAAGCTCAAATCATTTCATGGGATTCAATTATCAAAAGCAGAAAATGGGTCGCCTGCCAAGTTTGTCTTAAGTTCAGACACACACATGTAAGTTTTGAGTTCTTCAATATCAGGAATGACCCCACTCACCACACAGTTGTACATGACCATATTTACCCACCCAAAGAATATATTTTTCTCACTACAGTTTTATAGCATTTTGGCACAACATTTTGTTTCACCAACTCAGAAGATACCCAAGCTTGACTGTTTTCAAACATATGATGAACTCTCTTTATGGCATGTACCTTTTAATAATGACGTCGACCATTTCACGTATTGTAGCCTAATCGGATTAATAGTCCTTCTATCATGTTTACCTCACAAACACATATACTTAATAATTACCAAGATGGAGGCCATTATAGACGCCGCTGAAGATGTATCATGGTGGACACAAACTTATATTGTGGTAAATACATGAAGGGGTATTCTGCATTTTTAACATCACTATGAGCTTTTTGAGTATCAAGGTGTGGTTTTAACCATACTCGTTTATTGCATGCTTATAAACAGGCGCCCGCCTTGTAACTTATACTGGACGCTTTACTTTGATTAAGGTTCTGAGCTGATCACCCAAGTTGGCTTTATCACCGGGGTTATTTGTTTGCCTTCTTTGATCTACCAAGCACACGTACTGGCTTTTTAAAAATTTCTTAGAGCCACACAGTAATGTGTACACAGACGGGTTCACATTGAGACTTCAACTCGACTGCACGACACATTAAATAACTCATTCACGGACTACGGCTTCACTCACTTGCATGGATCTTGGACCGAGGAATCAGGATGTTTATGTATTCTAAGCATATATCTATAAACCGATTTGTCTTAGGTGTACGTACTTGTTAGACCTGGCATCCTTGGCGTGGGTTTCCCCTGTATTTTTGCCTTTGCCTCCTGTGATTTTGCTGTGTGTTGGACTTCGTTTTTGCTGGTCGAGGCACTGCTGTTCAGTGCCAAAGTGCAAGTGCTCCCTGTAAATTGTGTTTATGGATTGGTGATTCCATGATTGGTATATTTGATTTACTGGTAAGTCTGTAGTACAGTGCACTGTGTGTGCCGAGGGCCTGTAAATTAAATGCTCCTAGTGGGCCTGCAGCTATGATTGTGAACGCACATGAGCAGCCTGTAAATGTAACTCAGACCTGCCACTGCAGTGTCTGTGCGCAGTTTGGTACGGCTATGTTGACCTGGAAAGTGCACCCACTTGCCAGGCCCTAACCTTCCCTTTTCTTACATGTGAGTCACCCCTAGGTACTCCTGTGGGCAGGGTGAGGTGTATGTGAAAGGTAGGACATGCCCTGATGTGTGTGGCATGTCCTGATAGTGAAATACTGCCAATTTTGTTTTTCACTATTGAAAGGCTATCTGTCCTATAGGATAGAATGGGAGTTCATTTATAACATCTTATAAATATAACTTCCCATTGGGACAAGATAGAAAGATAAAGTTTAGTATGCCTGAACTCAGGATATAAAGATGCATCTTTTAGTGAGGATGATTTTTACATTCTGTGTTTGACAATACCACTAAGTAGGTATTCTCTTGCTTAGCCATCCTGTGTGCCTCTGCTAGGTTTGCGTATTGCCTGTCTGGCTTTGGAGTGACAGGGAGCTGGGGATGTGCATTCTGTTCAGACAGCCACTTGGGGGGTGGGGGGTGAGGTGTGTCCTGCCTATCCAGGGTGAGTCAGGGCTCGGCTAAATAGACCTGGACTGCATTCAGAGTAGGGGAGGAGATTTCTTTCACGCCTTAATGGACTTGGTCTGCCTTGGACAATGCTGTCTCCACCTCCTGCCAGGAAGCTGCACCAGAGAGGACAGAACTGGTTTTGGCTTAGCAAAGAGCTTCTCTGCCACCAGAGAACAAAGGAATTTGTGTTATAAAGAGTGGGGCCCAGACCCCTGAACTTTATATCACTGCTGAACTAAGGAACCTGCCTGGAAGAAGGACCGGGAAAGCTGAAGGAGGAGTACTGCCCCTGTGCTGTGTGGTGTTGGGGGCTAGCCTGCAGTAGTTGCTTCTGTCTTGGGCAGGGAAAGGACTAGACTATGCTTTCATCATGCTGCTGTTAGAGTTTTCTCCAAGGGCTTGAAGTAGAGCTTGCCTCTTGTTGGAAGTCTCAGGGATAGAAAATACTTCAAAGATTACTTCTGGAATTCAAGAGGAACCTTTGCCAAGGAGAAGAGCTGGAGAAACTGAGAAGTACTGCCCCCTTTGCTGTGTGCTGTCTGGGGTTGGCCTGCAGTGGCTGTTTCTGCAAAGGAAAGGACTAGGACTTTGCTGTGTGCTGTGTCCCCTGCTTGAGGAAGATCTCAAAGGGCTTGAAGTAGAGCTTGCCTCCTGTTTTGAAGTCTCAGGGATACTAAGACTTTACCCCTAGCTCCCCTGAACTCCCTTGCTGAGAGTTCTGACCTGCCAAGAGGTGCCTGTTGCTGTTCTGGGCCTCTGGAGATTGTTCCTGCTGTTGGGAGCTGGAAAAGTAACGTGAGGAGGAGAAGCGCGACGCATTCACACCTATTTCCGATGCATCGCCCAAGAAACCGACGCAGCGCCTTCCCGCGCCTCGAGAAATCGCCGCACACCGCATCGAGTGCACTGATCTACGAAGGGCGAGATAACCGCACCGATTCTAATGCAGACCCTGCTGTGTGGCTGCAAGAACCAACGCATCATGGGACCGCGGCTGAAGAAATCAACGAAGCGTTGTTGCCGCTGCCAGATCGGGAACCGACGCATCCCCGATCCTCACGCATCGCACCGAGGCGCCAAGTCGACATCAACGCATCACCTCCCCGCACAGTAAGAAACCGATGCATCACCTCCCCTTCAGTAAGGAACCGACACATCACCTCCCCTGCGTGGCAGTAAGGAACCGACGCATCACTTCCCTGCACGTAAGAAACTGACGCATCACCTTCCTTGCAGCTGTTTTGTTCATTATTTTGACGCATCCAAGGTACTTTGTGTTGAAAGTGTTGCATCTATAGCTTGCTATGGACAGAACTGTTTCTACCTTTTGAAAGTCATATTTTTATTACTGTATTGTGGATTTTTGTCGTTTTGGTCTTGTTTGGTTTAGATAAAGATTACTTATTTTTCTAAACTGGTGTGGTGTCCATTTGTAGTGTTTTCACTGTATTACTGTATGTGTGCACAAATGCTTTACACACTGCCTCTCAAGCCTGTCTGCTTATACCAAGCTACCAAGGCGGTGACCAGGGGTTATTTTAGAATTGTATCCCCCTTACCCTGACTAGGAAGAAGGGTCCCTACTTGGACAACGGTGCAAACCATTGCCAACTAGATATCCCCATTTATAACAGTACTCCATTTCTGTTTACGCTTAGGACAAAATATCCCCTCCTGAAGGTCACAGCCCGAAATGCATTGGAATAATTGAACCACTGAAAGATTGAATTAATTTGCACATAATACTGTGACCATATGCAATGTTTGATCATCATATATCTGCAAATATAGTTTGGAATGTTTAATGTTTTCAAATGAATTAAATTTGATACACCAGCATCTGCATTAAGGAACATTACATTTTTGAAGAAACAAATGGAATAATTGTCCCAGATCAGGGACTATCGTAGTGCATGAAAAGGACGCATCTCCCAGCCAGGGAGGGCGCTACTGAGTTCACGTTACAAATACGCCTAGGATCAGAAGGCAATACTCTGGTGCACACAATTACATTGACAATTTGGGATTACCTTATTTTCACTATCAAGGAGCCGATTGTCAACTAATCGATAGTTTTTTTCCCAACAGCTCTTCATATTGTGAACAGTAACTGCAGAAGGGCCTTTGAGAGGCTGTTGCCAACTTACATTCCCTTTCAGATTCTGTAAATTGGTTTGCAATCTTATCTATTCATTTTGTCACAGAGGTCCTTTCGTCACTTTCAGCTCATACGTTCAGCACATGGAGATATTAACCTACATCAAGGTGCTGCATGTAAACCAGAAGGCGTGGGTTTAGAACCCAAAGGGCAGATTTATCATCATTTCACGCAGTGCAGCAAGCCACCTTGCTACGCTGCGTGAAAGGGCAGAAATGCACTATATTTCACATGATGCGGCTCAATCCTGTCCTTTCCTTGTGCAGAAGCACAATGTGCTGCCTAGTGCCAATGCAGGCACCCTTGCGCCATGGTTCAAGGGTGCTTGTGTTGCAGACAGGATTGTTTTTGTGCAGGAAGGGCCACCTTCCTGCACAAAAACAGTCCTCTGAGGCAATTTCTTCTTTCCTTGCATGCTGCAGAATACACCACACATAGAAAGAGTAAAAAAACAAGGAGAAATAGGGATATTTCTCCTCGTTACACCTCACCTGTGGAGGCATAGCATTTTGATGCATTCCCTGGGCTACCAGTAATGATAAATCTGGGAATGCGCTAATATCCATGAGTGGATACGTGGGATTGCGCATGCTCCGCCCATGGAACGCCTCCCTGGGGCAGACTAACATAAAGGAGCGATTTGCACTGAGTTACGTTACTCTAGATTAATCAAGCCGTGCAGGGCCATGCAAGGTGGCCTTGTGTGGGTTGATAAATCTGACTTAGTAGTTGCATCAGCATTGCTCCCCCTTGCGTGGCGCAAGGGCAATGCAACTCAATTATAAATCTGCCACTTAGTGTTTTTCTCAATCTTTAGCTATTCTAAGCTTGCTAAAACAGTTCCTTGAATAGTAATAATGTCTTATTAGCAAGGGCAACTCCAACCTCTGCATTACGATTTAAATGTTGAGGTTGTGTTTCTGTAGACCAAGCACTATACCTACCTGTATGGATACCATGCTACATCTTGTAGCCCTTATTGACTTGTGTAACATTTCCTATACATTGATGTACACAATGGTATGATTCATTTTCTCTGTATAATGTGAGTGGTATAAAGTGCTCTGATATCCTACATTGGCATGAGTAGCGATATGAAAGAAACAAAATAAAGGAGGGCTATGGAAAGATGAGAGTCACAATTGTAGGGTGGTAGTGAGAGAATCCATGGAGGTGGAGGTTAAGGGGGGGGGAAGCCCTGCCACGTTTCCCAGGTCCATGCATGATATGCTGCTCCATTCCAATTTTTTTGTATGAATTATGGGACCTGTAGCCTTGTTTGTACCATTATAAAACAGGACCACAAGTCCCAGAATTGAGAGAAAAATCTGGTCTGTAGTAGCACATCATGCATGGCCCTGAGAACTTGGCAGCTATGGTGGGGGGCGCCAACAAAGAACATTGCATTGGGCGCTACCAACATTAAAGCCGGCCCTGACCCCCAGGTCTTATGATGTCCATTATATAAAATTAACCGGGTGCTCAAAATGCTGGTTAAACACATCCATAGCAAATGTGCTCATCCATGAGCAAAAGTCAAACATCAGCTCCACTGAAGTGGTCTCCAAAAATACCATTTACTGCATTCCCTCAGTTTCTCCACCCATTTGAAGTAAAAAATCCTTACACATTTCCTTGTGTTCTCCTGTTCTTCCTCCTTTCCCTGTGTATCTATATTTTGTTACATAGATCCATCTCATCACATTTACGACTTTACATCGGTTTGAAGTGCACAGAAGAGTTATTTTCAAAAGACTATGTAGTTGACACAAGGTCCATTCTGGTAAGAGCGCAAAGGCTATCAGAGCTCACATCTTGCCTTGCCATCATTCATGGACCCTTCCTTCTTCTTCAGGTTTGCTACTTACTGTTCCCAGAATTAAGAAAGTCCAGATTATAGAAAGGTTTTCCAAAACTCTGGAACAAACTCCCCCTTCACATAAAAGCTGAATCTAACTACTTGCCTTTCGGGAAGAATATAAAACATGGCTGTGTAATTAAATCTATAAACAAGCTTTTTTTTAGGTTTCGATAGGAAACCCAATAGTGGGTATTTGCTGCGTCTTATAAATATAATTCAAATTCAAATGTCCTATTTGCCCGCATCTATTACATACAGCTTTGAGATCAGGCAAATCTTTGGGATTGGCCACTTGGCTGATGAGATCGCATAGGAAGCATTGCCCCTTGATATTCATCACACCTTTCTCCACCATTTTTGTTTCTACCACATTAACATCAGATCTCTTCACCCCTTTTTTACTGAGTTCTTCCACACAAATTAACATGTGTACATGTATCTATACAGGTCTGCTGTTTCTTTTTTACACCTCCTACTCTGCATTCTGATGGTGTCCTGGGTCTGGGCATGCTGAGATCCTCCAACGATGGTAAGACTGTCTACAGGATAAGTGGGGTTGCTGGCCATGATAGCATTGTAAATGATGCAGATGGTTTTGAAAATGGAGCAGGGCAGCAAGGGAAGCCAATGCAATTCGAACAGGAAGGGAGTGAAGTGATCACATTTCTTCAGGACCTGGATGAATTGTGCTGCATCATGCAAGATGAGGCTAATGGGTACCAGAATGGAGTTTGGGAGACTGTGGAGTATGGCATTGCCACCATCCAGATGCCAGATGCCAAAGCAATGATGTTAGGTCAAGGAGGCTCAACCTTTGACCATAACTGTTCTCTTATTTTGTCACTCTAACAAGCCAACAAAAACTGATCCCTAATGTGCTAATTTGTAAGGGCTCTGAACTTGCAAGTAGCCCTGCATCTAAATTGGTATCTCTTGAGTATTGTACTTATGTACGATAGTAAGTGCAAATACAGTTTTATATTCATGACATCATATTTCTTTTAACCTTGCCCTACTTCCTGACTCAGGTTGGGCAAATTCTCCAAAAATGTCCTGTTCCTCCACCCTCAAACAACGTTAGAGTAGGGAAAGTTTCTTCTCCAAGCCTAGTTTTGCACCTCATTCCTGTGCAAAGTACTGGAAATTGTCCATAATCCAAAAGTAGTGCTCCTGGATGAGGTAAGAAAGACACAGATGGGTGACATTCTACATTTTATAGACCACACCTGTAGCCTGTTAGACCTGACATCTTTAGTGCGGTATTGCCCAAATATTTTGCCATCTCTCCCTGATTTTTGCTAAACTCGTTTTTGTTGGCAGTAGGACTCTCTACTTCACACCTACTAACCAGTGCTAAGGTGCTTGTGTTCTCTCCTTAAACATGGTAACATTGGCACATTTTGTTTACTTGTAAGCCCCTAGTAAATGGCACTATCTGTACCCAGGGCCTGTAAATTAAATGCTACTAGTACGCAGCAGCACTCATTGTGCCACCTACTAAAGTAGCACTGTAAAACATATCTCAGGCCTGCCACTGCAATCTGTGTGCAGTTTTATACTACCATTTTGACCTTGAAAAATAATCCTTTTGCCAGACTTAAACCTTCCTTTTTAATACTTATAAGTCACCCCTAAGGTAGGCCCTAACATCTAATAGGCCAGGATGCATTGTATTAAATACGTAGCACATGTGTACGTAAGTTGTACATGTCCTAGCAGTGAAAAACTCCATTGCTTTTCACTGTTGTGAGGCCTATCTCTCCCATCGACTAACATTGGGGTACCTTATCACATTTAATAAGATTGGGGGCAAATGGAGATATGCTGTTAACACTCAAATGAATTGTAATTTAAAATCCTCTTTAAAGGTGAAGTCGGATTTAAATTTATAATTTTGAAAATGGCACTTTTAGAAGGCTTACATTTCCTTGTCCCAACTAGCTGTGCCTTTTTGCCAGTGTCCTGGGTCACATGACTTTGAATGGCTCTGCTGTTGGGTGTTTGTGTATTTCTTCCAGGCAGTGAGACAAAGGCGCTTAGCTGTGGACCAGATAGGCTATCCTTGTAGGATGGCTGGGGTGGGGCTGTACCCAGCCTCACTTACACCTCAAAAGCCTTTGCCTATAGCACAAACATAGGAACCTGACATAAGTCATGCCATGCCTTTAGTTACCTTAGACAGTTTAGAGCCTGAACCAGGGTAAGGGGAAGAACTAACCAGAACCAGGTTTGGGGGTTAGGTCAGGTAATTCCACCACACAAAGGCTGGCACCAGGTATAAACATAGGACTTTCAGAACCACTCAGCAGAACACTTCTGGATCTGTGGAAGATTCAGAAGAAAGACTACCCTGTTGTCAGAAGGACTGCCCTCCTGTCAGAAGGACTGCCTTGCTGCTACAAGGACAGCCATGCTGTCTGGAGAATGAAGTTTGGACCTCCATGCCTAAATCCCAGGCTACCCAAAGTGACTCCAAGTGTCAGTTGGCTTACCTGCTGTGTGAGCTACAGAGACACATCTAGCTCCCAGAGGCACCCCTGCACTATTTAGTTGATCAAGTGTGACTGGACCTGACTGTGACGACTGCCATCATGAAGCTCTGGTGATACCTGCTCTTCTCGCCAACAACGACCTCCGCGATGACTGGCAATGCGAGACCTGCACTTTGCGCTTGGGCAACAACAGCCCGCGACAACCGCCAACACAAGGATCCAGCGGTGTTCAGCTCTTCATGGTACATCTACAACCATCTGCTGTACTTGACCTGCTCTTTGCACTAAAAGCCTCCTTGTGGCTACCTCCATCACAATCGGAGCTCTTCTTATCCGGAGTTGAGGAGGTAACACTTCAACTGTACTAACCTGGTCTCTTTACCCGACGCAGGCTACATTACAGTCAACCTGAACGTGTGACTCTCACCCAGTATAGCATGACCAGATAACCATGATTGGTACTTCTGCTTCATGGCACTATTTTCACTTAAAACTTTAAAATTCAATATCTCCGGTTCCACTGATTGGATTTTTATCGTTCTGGTATAATTTTATTTATAAAAATTCACTCTATTCTTCTAAGTTGTTTTGGGATTTTGTTGGGTTGTGTTTTTACTTTATTACTGTTTGTGTTCTGTATAAATACTTTACACATTGCCTCTAGATTAAACCTGACTAACTTTGTGCCAAGCTACCAGAGGGTTAAGCACAGGTTAATTTAGTGACTTTTGTGGTTCAACCTAACAAGGATTGTGGTTATTGCTTGACTGGGGCTTCTACCCTCTCAAACAATAAACCAGTTTCTTACATAGCCCTTCTAAGAAACAATGGACACAAAACACCCAGTTGCAATAGTACATAGGTCCACAAAACAGACAGTGCCTCCGGTAAAAAATTTCTTTGGCAGGCCCCTTACAATTATGTTACTAGAAGTTGGGCCATAGCCGAAATAACATCTCAAAACTAGGCATAGCTTCCACGTGTAATAATCACTGACAAGGGGAGGAGGCCCTCAGGTATCTTTTTTAGGTGTGCTTGTCATCGTGTCAGCCTGTGCAATGTTCATAGCTCCAAAGACCAAAAGCTCAGAAAATAAAGCGATGAGCGTAAGTGTTTCAAATTCAAATCCCAGAGTTTACTTTACTTGCAATAGAGCCTTTTGGTTACATGAAAACCACTCTTATGTTCTTTGAACAGCACTGCCCATGGAAAGGAGGCCACAGTTAATGAAAACTGTTCCTTCATTGATTTATAAGACTACCACACATACAGGTGCATACAACAACCGTTTTTCAATGAACTTTGCCTTTTGACGGTCACCTCACATGCACAATGCTTATGTTCCAATGAGCCTTTTTATCTGCAGCCACCTCACACACAGGTGTGAAGCTTAAGACCTGTTTTTCAATGGGTCTTGCTACCAGTTAGACCTTGTTGCCTTCATAGCCGACTCTCCCCCTACCTCTGGTCTTCAATGTAGACATATTCAGCTTCAGAGGAGCAAAGGTATTGCAAACAGCATCAAAACAGTAATGCACAAGAAGTGTGGGGTAGACCCACCATCTGTCAGCAGTCAACCCTCTATATCTCCACCACCTCAACAGTTTGGAATAAGTTGAAGTTCCTTTGTCGAATATCTGTCTCCATCAACCTTGCATTGTGTGAGGGGCTCTCCTCTTAACCACTTCACCAAGCTCATCTGCAATAGGCACAAGGAAATTGGTGAGTAAAGTTAGCGGTATTTATTTGCATCTCTGCCCACAGGTCACCTCACTCTAACTGACATTGACTTTGTCCAACAGTTCTGTAACCACAGGGCATCATTGTCATGAAGATGGAGAGGAAGATCCCACATGACACCACTCATAGGCTAGAATTGAGTTAATCAATGTTATTAAAATAATGGGTTTACACAATTGGAAATAAAAATGGAGATTACTTCCTGAAAGTTTAACAAAAGTTTAATATTATGTGCTATTTTTACCAAATATTTATATCATCAAAATATGCATGTCTAATTTTTTAACTAGTCTATACATAACATTGCACACAAATAAGCTAGTGTTATCTAACTTCTGCAACATGTGCTTTGGAACCAGGAATACTGGATTCAATTGTGTTCCCCAAACTCCATTTTGTATAATGAAAACCTCACAAACAGACAGCTTCAGCTAGAGTTTGCCCTCCTCACTGGATTTCCATGTCAGCCAAGAGGCTTTTCTATATGTAATGGGTAAGTGGGTCAGCCAGCCATAAACCTCTTTGCATCCCCAACAAATGCTCATCTTCCTTGCTTCTGCTCAGAGTTGGCAAGCAAGGATGCTTGGGGGTGGGATGCCTTGTCAGTTCCTTGGCTTTCCCTCCTATTCCCCTTCTGCAGAGGGTGCTTCAGAGGATTGCGATAGAGAAAGCGTTGGTAGTCCTCATAGGTCCTTAGTGGCCAAGGAGACCATGGTTCCCTTTCTTATCTCTGTCCTCATCTTTCTCATCTCTTCCATCTCAAACCCCTTCAGTTTCAAGTTCTAACATCCAAACATTTTCGTCAGCTGAGATCTATGGCCTGGAGGTTGAAAGGGTTGGGTTGCAACAGTTACGTTGCTCACGGCAGGTGACCTGTGACGTTTCAAGCACCTAAATAGGACTCTACTCTCAAGCCACATGCAAAACGTGTGGGGAGATTTTGACCTGGTGTAAAAAAATTGGCTATAATCTGATATCAGAGGTTTTTTTTAAATCCTGGACTTTATCTGAGATTCTTTTTAAAATCCTGGACTTTATGCAACAAGGGTTTGCTAAAGGTTTAGTCCCCCCCAACTATAACATCCCAGTGGACTCCAATTTGATACCGGAGAGATCCAACAGGAGATTTGTCTATTGTTGTTCCTTTGGCCAAGAAACCATCATTACCCTTAGGATAGTCCTCCTTGACATAGTAAGTTCCCACCCTCCCACCCATTTCCTGCTACACAATTATACCAGCTTGGTTACTAACAGTAAGTGGAAATGGTGGGAAAAATGGCAGGTGGCCTCAGATGTTAGCACTGTGACGAGGTGGACTATCCTAAGGGCAATGAAGATTACCAATAAGTAATTAGTTCAGTACTTGTTTTAAACAAATGCTTTCACAATTTCTTCAAATGTATTCTGATTGTGATATCAAAAATGAAAATTGTTCCTGGTAATAGGAAAAACAATTGAGAAGTATATACAATTGTGATCCAGAGCTGAGTTCAAGTAATGGGTCATGAATTATAAAGAACATATTTAAAATGGATTCAATCCTATAGCCCATTATTAGTAAATAAAACAGAGGTAGATAATCCAAATTGTGTATATTACTGTAGTGTTTGGCTCAGCTACTTAACAAAATGGTATAACATGAAATATGAAAGACGGCTTGGTTTAACCTGGATGCAATCCCAGAATTCATATTTAGTAACTGGGTAAACAATCTAACTGCCCAAAACGTATTAATGTCCATCAATATGATACATATTAAGGATAGGATAGGATAGGATGAATATTTATAAAGCGCACTAAAACCAAACGGTGTCAAGGTGCTTGGCGAGACGGAAGAGAGACTAGCACCAACCAGCTAAGAGGCAAAGAGCCAGGTCTTTAAAAGCTTCCTAAAGGTCTGGAGTGTATCTGCCGTGGTGATAGAAGGGGGCAAAGAATTCCAGAGTTTAGCGGCCGCCACAGAAAATGAGCGGCCACCCCATTTGGACCTACGAAATCTAGGAGACAAGTTTTTTCTGAGTAGAGGATCTCAAGGTTCTGCCAGGAGTGTACCAATGGAACAAGGTTTTGAGATGTGATGAGCCTATGCAATGCATAGCTTTGTACACCAAGTTCAGAGCCTTGAAGGTGATGCGCTTACTGATCGGAAGCCAATGCAAGGCACGGATTCCTTCCCTGGCGGACTGGTGTTTAGGGATGTTAAGAATACGCCTTGCCGCAGCGTTTTGCACCACCTGAAGCTTATTCAGGGAGCCTATGCTGGCATTGAGGTATAATGCATTGCAGTAGTCTAACCGCGAGGTAACTAGTGCAATGATGGTGGGCCGATGTAGCTCCGAGGGAATGTACGGCAGCACTTTCTTCAGAGTTTTAAGAATATAGAAGCAAGTACTAACTGTGCAGTTCACCTGGGCATCAAAAGGCAGGCCCTCATCAAAGAGGACTCCCAGATTTTTTGCCATTGTCACTGGAACAGGAAGGGGACTGCAGATTTCGGGCCACCAGGCGGCAGACCAAATCGAGGTTTGAGAGCCAAAAACCAACACTTCGGTTTGATCCGTGTTGATTTTAAGACAGTTGTCCTTCATGCATCGTATTATGCTAGTCATACATTGATTGAACTTTTGGGCAACCAGCTGCAAATCATTGGAGATGGAAATTATGATTTGCATGTCATCTGCATAAGAGAGGACCTGAAAGCCGAAAGATCTCACCAGCGAAGCCAGAGGGGTCACATAGAGATTAAAAAGGGTGGGGCTGAGCGAAGAGCCCTGGGGGACCCCACACAGAAGGCTGAAGGCCTTGGCTTTGAACCCGCCATAACTGACGACATTGGTTTTGCCATGCATAAAAGAGTGAAGAAGCTGCAGGGCCCTCCCGGTGACTCCTGCTTCCCGTAGTCGCTGTAGCATGCGAACTGGGGAGATGGTGTCAAACGCTGCAGAGAGGTCGAGCAGAATCAACACCGCTGATCCGCCCTGGTTGACCTGCATGCGGATACAGTCCAAAGCTGCTACCAAGGCGGATTCTGTGCTATGGCCTGCCCAAAAACCATTCTGAGAGCTGTCAAGGATGTCATGAGCTTCAATATGTTTCATAAGCTCAACGTTGATATATTTTTCCAGCATTTTGGCGGGGGCAGGGAGGAGGGAGCTAGGCCTATAGTTCTTCAACTCTAAAGGGTTGGCATTGGGCTTCTTGAGGAGTGGTGAGACAGTGGCTTCCTTCCATATGTTCGGATATTGCCCAGATAAAAGAATATTATTAAAGACTTTGCACAGGAAATCGGCTGTAAGGTCGGGAGAAAGTCTGAGTGTGGACACCCTGCAAGGATCCGTGGGAGCACCAGATTTGAGGCCAAGTAAGAGTTCCTTTATGCGAGGGACTGTAATAGGAGAGAAGGATGCTAAAGCAGGCATAGGAGTTAAGGATGCCAGAGCTGACTCTGCGGCAAGGTCAGTTTCCTCGGAAGGGGAGAGCTCGTGAAAGATTTTCAGGACTTTGCATGAAAACTTAGAATAATATGTAAATGTGTTGCAGATTTATATCTGCAGAATATAATTTCTTGCACATTATAGTGAGGAGGACATGACTTTAAGTGCACGTTTATTGAGGCAATTCTTTTACCACTTCATCATTACATAAAGGGAAACCTTAAATGTAGCATTCAAGATATTCTTTGATCTCATGGGACACTTTTTGCTTTTCTCTGCTGCTAACAGAAGGTTAGCAGAGATGCCAGAAACAATTTAACAGTGTGATTGCTTGATGCACAGGAACTTTATGTGCAATTTCATGCAAATATCTTGCTTATTAAGTCTTAACTGTTTTCCGTTCTTCAAATCGTGTTTCTCTGCATTGGTATTAAGTTTCTCCCAGTGTTATTATTATTATTATCTTTGGCTGTTTGTTGCCAATTAAATATGTGATGGCCAAAGCTATCACATATTCAGACAGGCAGTCATGCCAGGCAGACTCATTTGCATTATTACCTACTGGCGGGCGCAAGTAGGAAGTTATAGTTAGGACCATGTTTCCAGAGGAAAAGCATTTTTTGACATGCCTATATTTTTAGCGCCGTTTGACGAATCGTCACGAAATTTTCCTAAAGAAGTGTGCCAGTGATTCTTGTTGCGCATATAAAGTTTTGGGGTGATCTGTCAAGCGGGGGCTAAGTAAAAAGAGGGGGGTCAAAAAAATGTGTTTCCCATGTTAATTCCCATCGGAGCTTTAGGCACGACTGCAGCCTGAACGCCTGGACAGAATTACACCAAATTTAGCAGAAAGCTAGCTTTTGGTATACAGATTACACTTTTTGGTGTAAATCCATTCAGTAGTTGTTGAGAAATTTAAGGAAATCCAAATTTGTTTACCTGTGCTCGCGCCTAATTCACAAATAATAACAAGCTAGTGCAGGGAAATGCAGAGCTCTGATTGGCTGCCAACACTTCCTGGTTCCTTGGTACTTGGCTTCGGCTGAGTCCTACAAGAAAACGTGAAAAAAAGAAGAGAAGGCAGGGTAGGAATACCCTGACCCCCAAGCCTTGGTCTTGGGGTCCCAGAGGGACCCAGGCAGGGCAAAAAAGTATATTCTTTTGCCGCAAATTTGTGAAATTAATGGGCCCATGGGTAGTCCCAGGGGCATTGTTCAAAAGAAGGAGGGGGTGCAAGGGCCCCCCTCCTGAGGCTCATGGAGGTTATTGAAACATTGATGGGGGGCCGCGCTGATCCCCGCGCCCCGGGCACCACCACTTCCCCTGGGCTAAAAAACACCTAATGGGGAGGCCCTGCAGACCCCGCCCCGGACCCTGGGGACCATCACCTCCACTTTAAAGACAATGGACGAGGAGCTGCGCATCCCCCCTCCTGTGCTGTTCTCAGCCCTGGAGGACCACCACCTCCCTGGGGCAGACTCTTGAAAATCAAAGGAGGGGGGCCATGCAGCCCTCCTCATGGAGCCAATAATGGCCCTGGGGACCGCCACTCACCCGTGCTTGCTCCTGCTATGTCTCGGGGTGCCCACCCCCGGGACATTGCTGATTGCTTTAGCTTAGCCGGAGCTCAGAGCTCCTGCCAAGCTAAAGCACACACTCCGCTTCCAGGGGGCGTGAGCTGTCAAAGTGCTCTACCCGCTGGAAGCAGAGGTTTCACCTCTTTCCCTGCCGGCAAACATGCAGGCAGGGGAAGAGATTAAACGATTGCTCTTGCACGGAGGGAGCTGCCTTTCCAGCAGCTCCCTCCATGTAGCAGCAATGCCAGCTCCCGCGAAGGCAGGTAGACAGTTGGGACTGCGGGAGCATTGAGGCTCTCCGCGTGGTCCCGGGGAAAAAGAGAAGAAGGAGGCAAAATATAGGACAGAAATGAGCAGAGAAACACAGAATAAAGGTCAGCAACAAGCAGAAAGAGGCAGAATAAAGGTCAGCAATAAGCAGAAAGAGGCAAGCTAAAAGTGAGAAACGAGTAGAAAGAGGAAAATAAAGGTCAGAAAGAGGCAGAATAAAGGTCAGCAATGAGCAGGAAGCAGCAAGCTAAAGGTGAGAATCGAGTAGAAAGAGGAAAATAAAGGGCAGAAACAAGCAGAAATAGGCTGAATAAAGGTCAGCAATGAGCAGAAAGAGCCAAAATACAGGTGAGAAATGAGCAGAAAGATGCAGAATAGAGGTCAGAAACAAGCAGAAAGAGGGAAATAAGGTCAGAAAAGAGCAGCAAGAGGCAGAATAAAGGTCAGAAATGAGCAGAAAGAGGCAGGATAAAGGTCAGCAACGAGCAGAAGAGGCAAAATAAAGATGAGAAGTGAGCAGAAAGAGGCAGAATAAAGGTCAGAAAGTAGCAGAAAGAGGCAAAATAGAGGTCAGAAATGAGGAGCAAGAGGCAGAATAAAGGTCATAAACAAGCAGAAAGAGGAAGAATAAAGGTCAGCAAAAAGCAGAAAGAGGCGAAATAAAGTTCAGCAAAGAGCAGAAAGAGGCAAAATAAAGTTCAGAAACGAGCAGAAAGATAAGTGTCAGAAACATGCAGAAAGAGGCAAGCTAAAAGTGAGGAATGAGCAGAAAGAGGCAGAATAAAGGTCAGCAACGAGCAGAAAGAGGCAGAATAAAGGTAAGAACAGAGAAGAAAGAGGCAGAATAAAGGTCAGATTCTAGCAGAAAGAGGCAAACTAGAGGTCAGAAATGAGCAGAAAGAGGCAAAATATAGATCAGAAACTAGCAGAAAGAGGCAGAATAAAGGTCACAAGGGAGCAGAAGGAGGCAGAATAAAGGTGAGAAACGAGCAGAAAGGCAAAATAGAGGTCAGAAACGAGCAGGTAGAGGCAAAATAAAGGTGAGAAATGAGGAGAAAGAGGCAAAATAAAGGTCAGCCGTGAGCAGAAAGAGGCAAAATAAAGGTGATAAACAAGCAGAAAGAGGCAAAATAAAGGTGAGCAATGAGCACAAAGAGGCAATATAAAGGTGAAAAATGAGCAGAAAGAGGCAAAATAAAGGTCAGAAATTAGCAGAAAGAGGCAAAATAAATGTCAGGTGCGAGCAGAAAGAGGCAAAATAATGGGCAGAATGAGCAGAAAGAGGCAAAATAGAGTTGAGAAACAAGCAGCAAGAGGCAAAATAGAGATCAGAAACGAGCAGCAAGAGGCAGAATAAAGTCAGGAGCGAGCAGAAAGGGGCAAAATAACGGGCAGACTGAGCAGAAAGAGGCAACTTAGAGGGCAGGAACGAGCAGAGAAGAGGCAGTAAAATGAGGAGAAAACGAGCAGAGAAGGCACAAAACCGAAGGCAGCAGAGAGTAGCAGACTGCAGGCAAGCTGGACAGGAGGAACATCACAGGGAGAGCTGGCATGAGGACCTGCTCCTATGTGCCCCCCTACTTTTTTTACTGCGCACCCACTGATAGAGCCACTCATATATTCACGTACCCACTCACAGACCCAGTCATGCACCCACTCACAGACCTGCTCAGAGACTCATGCACCCACTGACAGACACACTCAGACACTCATGCACCCACTCGCAGATCCATTCAAGCACTCATCCACCCACTTACAGACCCACTCAAACAGCCATGTTCGCATTCACAGACCCACTCAGAGACTCATGCACCTACACACAGATCCACTCAGAGACTCACGCACCCACTCACACACCCACTCAGACACTTAAGGACCCACTCACAGTCCCACTCTGATACTCACACAACCACTCACAGACCCACTCAGACACTCACGCACCCACTCACTCACCCACTTAGACACTCACACACCCACTCACCTACCTATACAGCCACTCACACACCCATTTGTAAAGGTTACAGTTAGGAAATAAAATTTTAAAAACGCTGAAATCCACTGAAAAAAACACAAAGGTTACAGGGATGTTACAGTTAGGCAATAGGCTTTAAAAAAACGTAGAAATTCACTGAAAAAAATAAAGGTTACTGGGGCGTTATAGTTAGGAAATAGAATTTAAAAAAACCTTAGAAATTCACTGAAAAATTTCAAGGTTACAGGGAACCATTAAAATTCAGCGGTTACAGTTGCCTGAGCTAATTATAACTTACGTCCTCGCAATGTACTGCTTGTGACCTCACATATTACAACACTAATGACAGGGTCAGTGACATCACTGATGATATCATTGATGACATCATAATTGACATCACTGAAGACATCATCCACCACCCACTCACATACCCACTCACACCCTCATAAAATCTCTCAAACAACCACTCACTCACCCACTCACATATCCATTCACAGACCCATACAACTACTGACAAAAACACTCACTCACTCATAGAGCCACTCACACAGCCACTCACAGACCCA
The DNA here is from genome assembly GCA_963921515.1 of Calotriton arnoldi. Taxonomy (NCBI): domain Eukaryota; kingdom Metazoa; phylum Chordata; class Amphibia; order Caudata; family Salamandridae; genus Calotriton; species Calotriton arnoldi. The sequence goes on from CAWUFW010010149.1 coordinate 313,278, forward strand.
TACAGCTATTCACATACCCACAAATCTAGTATGGCTAGTGACATGAAAAGACTGTGTACAGAGGGGGGGATGTGACCTAATGGCTAGAGTAGTTAACCTCAAAGCTGGGGAACTGGATTCAAGTCTCGGTAGGGATGCTCAACATCCTGTGATTCTGGGCAAATCACTTAATCTCCTCATGGCTAACAAAATTAATGTGTCCGTCTGTACGCAACTGGTGCTCATGTAAAGTGCTCTGATACCTTTAGGTCAAGTTCGCACTATATAAAACTGCCCAAAAAAAAAACACAGGTGCGTGAGTTATATTTATTTGAAGGTGGTGCGTAAGTTTAAATGTGAGTTATAAGTAGGACATAATAATTTGAAAGTGGTGCGTAAATGATAAACAGAACACAGGCAAACTCAACCTAAAAACAACATGGCTGCCTTTAACTTTTGTAACGATAGTCATTAGCCAATAACCTAATGACTTGTCATCACTATGTACCACGATACTGCCGTGAAATACAGCAAACGTTTGCAAAATTACTGTGGCAACAGCTATCACTAATTTGAAAAATCTTATAACTTAAAAAATATCTACTCTACTTACCTGCGCACCCTAATATCTAATGCTGCCAAATTTCAGCAAAATCAAAGTGGCTGTTCTAGCGCTATGCGAAATACAAACATCTATGGAAAAAGCATTGAATTTCAAGCCGGTTTTGGGACTCCTCACCCCTTTTTTTGCAACCCCTTGACCAAACACCCCTGAACTTTCAGTCCTCTGTTAATGAAACTGGTAGATCAGATCTACAAAGCTTTGCCGACGTTCATTAAATGGGTGCAAACTTGAGGGTCAAAAATCCAGAAAATCCCTATCACTTGTGATCCTAACTATAACTAAAGAGTAGCTACTGCAATTCTGTAATTATATATATATATATATCAAAGAGTTGCCCACAAACGGAGTTGCACTCAAAAGCAGGCGAATCCCATCGTGTAGAGGAATCCTTTATTACAGCAACTGATTACATCACCAAATATTTCAAGTCTTGCCCAACGCGTTTCGGAGCTTCAGTGCTCCTTGTTCACGGGCCAGCATGCAATGGGCAGATGCAAAACAAGCACAGTGCTATCCTCGCCGAGATAGAAAGGGAGAAAGTCTTTTGCCATTTCTACAGCAAAGTCTTTAAGCATAGGAATAGCACAGTGCTATCCATGCCGAGCTGTTAAATGACAAAAGCCATTTACCACTCCAGGCACAGTATTACAGCTTTGGACTGGCAAAATACCATCCAAGCCAACCTGAAATGAATAAAAGCAACCCCTGACACGTGTTTCACTGTCATTACAGCTCTTCTAAAGACTTTGCTGTAGAAATGGCAAAAGACTTTGTCCCTTTCTATCTCGGCGTGGATAGCACTTTGCTAATCCAATGCTTAAAAACTTTGATAGAAAAGCAGACATTTGAGGTGAGCAAATCTAGAGTGTCGCTGGTGTTGAGGGTGCTCTATACAGAAGCTGCCTTCCACCTAAACTTGGGAACTACCCAGAGTTCTCTTCTTCTTTTTTACATATATATTTGTATATATATATATTTGTATATATATATATATATATATATATTCACGGAAAAAACCAAAGGTTACTGGGACATTATAGTTAGGCTGACATTTCACTCCTACAAACAAAACCAGAGAAATTCACCCGTTATAGTTAGCTGAGCTAACTATAACTCGCGCCCCCGCAATGCACTGCTTATGACCTCACATATTACACCACTTGTGACATGGTCAGTGACATCACTGATGACATCTCAAATGACATCACTGATGACATCAGTGATGACATCAACAACAGCATCTCTGACTCACCCACTCGCGCCCCTATAGAATCTTTTATACACCCATTGCCACTCCCACACAACCATTCACAAACCCATCCATACCAGTACTTACACACCCACTCACTGATTCATAGATCTACACACACATCCACTCACTCACCCATACTGCCACTCATAGACCCACTCACTCACTAATACAGCCATTGACATATCCACTCATACAGCCATACAGGTGCTCACATACTGAGTGAGTCACCCATAGAACTACTCACACACCTAGACACACATCCATACAGTCAATCATACAGCCACTTACTCACCCAATAGTTACACACCCACCCACTTACTAATTCATACAAACAGTAACACATACACACTCAGCTATACTGTCACTGACAGGACCATGCACTCATCCATGTAGCCACTCTCACATTCACTCACTCACATGTACAGTAACTCATATACCCCATCACTCACATATACTGCCTTTCACATACTCAGTTACTCACCCATACTGATAAATGCACTCAATCACCGACACAGTCATACAGACACTCACTTACCCATACATCTTCTCACACACGCACCAGTACCCCATACAGCCACTGACTCACTGATTCATACAGACAGTCACACACCTCCTCAACCACAAACACAGACACCCAGACAACCAGGGGAGAGGAGTTGGCCTAACTGCTAGGGCGGTCGACCTCGAATCTGGGGAACTGGGTTCGAGTCTCGGCAATGACGCTGAACATCCTGTGATTCTGGGCAAATCACTTAATCTCCCCGTGCCTAACAAAAAAATGAATGTGTCCTCATGTAATGCAACTGGTGCTATGTAAAGCGCTCTGATACCCGATTCAGGTCAAGTTCACGCTATATAAAACTCTGTAAAATAAATAAATAAATAAAAACCATAGACGTAGTCAGACAACCAATCAATCACCCATATAGCCATTCACATACCCACTAACATGCTCATACACCCACTTAGACATTAACTGACAGATGGATACACACATTCACACAACTAGTCACTCACCCATACATTCACTGAGACACCTAATCATTCACTTATGCAGTTGGTCACGCACCCACTGAGTCATCCATACAGTCACTTATACATCCACTGATTCAATAATACACCTTGCTATATATATTTATCACTAAAAAAACTTTTAAAAAACACTCACAGTCACTGGATGATGTCATCACTGATGGAATCAGTGATGTCATTTGAGATGTCATCAGTGATGTCACTGACCATGTCATGAGTGATGTAATATGTGAGGTCATAAGCAGTGAATTGCAGGGGCGCGAGTTATAGTTAGCTCAGCTAACTATAACGGCTGAATTTCTCTAGTTTTGTACGAGTGAAATGTCAGCCTAACTATAATGCCCCTGTAACCTGTGGTTTTTTCCGTGAATTTCTAAGGTTTTTAAATGCTAAATTCTAACTATAACATCCCTGAAACCTGTGTTTTTTTGTGTGAATTTCTATGGTTTTTTAACTAGCATTCGTGTTTGCAGAGGGGTGGAGAGAGGGGGCCTCCGGAGACACCGGAGGACTCCGCACACGATCGTGGCGGCCCGGAGATACTCGTGTACCCGACTCTATCAGATTCCATCTACCTCGCCTCATTCACGGAAACAACACCTGTTACCGTTGCAGTGGATCGGGGACCCGACCCTGCACCTTGTTCTTCGATTCCCTCGTTGAGATTCCAGTGGACTGCCCGCACCGGCTCCTTCTTCACACGCAGACGTTCATCTACGCTGCCGCCCACACATTAGGACCTGATTCCAGACGTCTTGATCCATCCTTGAACTTTCCAGTCCACCCCTTTCATGATCTACAGCACCCTCAAATTGGCTACCCGGTCCTGAAGATGATCCTGAATTACTAGGACCGAAACGTCGTCGACCAGTTTACCAGTGCAATTTATGGCGCACACTCAACTTTGGTTCACAGAATTGCTTTAAACCCTTAGCAATGATCTAAAATATTCCTTGTGTTGAACCAATCATTTTGTACATATCCTATACCACTTTATCTCTTTGTGCCCACCGCTGTGTTTTCTCACTTGTCACTTGCGCCGTCACCCTTGTCATGAGCACAACGTGCACCAAGTTCCTTAGGGTTGCCTCTGCATTTATGCCTACAGTGCTGATATAACTGTCGTGTATAATTTGTGTTTTTAATATATGATGCCATGAGCACATTCAAACAAACTTGGAGTCTCCTCTTCTTTGTAATGTCTTGTACATACATGTATATTAGGTTTCATTAAATCCGGTTGAGATATTGTTGCTAGCTTTCTCGTTCTCACCCAGATCTCAGCCTGGTCTATGGGTTATACTCCTGTGGTTTTTCACTATATTATAGACGTGGGCGCAGAGGCAAAGAAGATGTCAGGAGGCGCACTGACAGTGCGCCACCTAGAAGGTGGAACACTGTCAGTGTACCCACTGATAGCAGCCCTCTGGAGGGGGAAAAAGGGGTCCTATGGACCTCTCAGACATCCCCTTCCAGGCGGGTGCAGTTGCTCACTGCACTTGCCTGCAAGGGGATCTCTAATCCCCTTTAAAAGTGCAGGCGGGTTGCCGCCTGCACAGTAAAACATGGTGCGGCTGCTTCAAAGCCATTCCATTTATGAAGTGAGTTTGCAGCAGGCCTGGGGGCAACATATTCTATATAATAGGACGCACTTTCCCTGTTGGCGCCCGGCACACCTGTTTTAAGTGGCGCTGGGCGCCAACACTGAAAGTGTGACCTATAAATAATAGAGCCCCTGGTGGGTGCTTCTTGTACAATTCAGAGTCCAATCTCTGGAATCTCCTTCTTCACTCCTTGCATGCTCACCAGAACTTGTTCTTCCGCAAAGCTCTTAAAAGCTTCCGATTTCCATCTTAAGTGCTGACCGCTCTGTCTGCTTTTTTGTTCCTTTCTTCCTTCTCCTGCTCTATCATTGCCTTTTCTTTTGTTCTTGTAAGTAAAATGCCAGGACACCCCTCAGGGTATTTGTTCACTTTATAAACCCTCAAAATCATCATCATTATTGCAAAAATGTTTATTCTAAGCTATTGACAATAGAAAAATGTCAGTGTCATTCTTCCTTCACATCCCTCCCCTGTAAGAAGGCGGGGTGGTGGGATGGATTTGTGGCAGGGCCTGCTTTCCTGCACAGCTTTGAAATCTCTTTTCTACTACTATGGGTGCAAGGGCAGCTGCTGCATATGTGCCCATATTAGAAGTAAAAAGTGTAAAATCATTTGTCAGTTTAGGAAAACAGCCCCTGCCACAACAAGTATAATCATATGACCCATGAAATTCCTCTACTCATATGTCTTGGTAGCACTGAGTTATGTTCCTAATTTGTTGCACTCAAACATGGCATAGTCTTTCATTTAGCACCGGCCCTCAAAACACGGGTTTTAAGGCTTCTTTGGCATGGCACAGGGCAGTGCAGTGCTGCAGGAAAAAATGTAAGGCAGGCAGCCCATGTGCATATGTAACGCCAGACTAAAACACTGTGATGCACTTATCACACACCAGTGGCGGCTGGTGAAGTTTGTGAGTGGTGAGCTGGACTTGGTGGGGAGGAGGGGGGGGTAGCGTGTTAGAGATGGCAAATGGAGACGTAACACCAGCCTCCCTGAAGACTTCATTCAATTTCAGTCACTCTAAAATAAAGTACTCTTCGTCATAGGTCATTCTGTCTGAGGCAAACCTCTGACATGCCCCTCCAGTCACCTGGTAAAAACATAATCAACCTGTGCACAGAGACAGATAGTTACTGTCCTTACAGTCCATGAAATGTACAACTAAAGTAATCCTACAGTTATCCAAGAATCTCAAGGCCTTGTGCATCACACTGCCATCTAAAGCAGCTAATGCGAGCTTGCGCAGATGTCATCAACTCTCTGAACAGTAACACTCATTTATCTGGCCTTGTCACAAGAGTCACCAGAACACTCACTCTGTTGGGAGTGACATCTTTTAATAAAGCACTAGAAATGTTTTCACAGATAAGCTTGAATATTTAAAAAAATGTCTAAGACACGTTTCAATCACACATCTGGCCGGGTGTAGTAGCTCGGTGCCCAGCAGCAGTAGAGTGAGTCAGCTGCTCCCGCCTCTGCCAGCATTCGTCTCTCCTTTTCCACTTCACCCGGTGTGCACCCAGCCTTGCCTTCTAAATTTTCCCGGGGGATGCGGAAGGGAGAGGTGTGGCCAACGGCTAGAGCAGCCGACTTTGAAGACGGGGAATAGGGGTAGAGTCTTGTCGGGAGGCTCATCACCCTGTGATTCTGGGCAAATCACTTAATCTCTCCGTGCCTAAATGTCCATCTGTAATGCAACACATGCTCATGTAAAGTGCTCTGATACCTTCGGGTCGAGTTCGAGCTATATAATAAACAAGCATTTGCAATGCAATAGGTCTCGCATTTACATTATTTGGAGCTATTGACATTGTAAATGACAATGCTTTTTTTTTTGTTTTTCTTGTTTAAAACATAAATAAAAGGTATTGTCATTTACAATGCCAGTAGCTTAAACTCTTGTAAATACACAACTGTGACGTCACTACTTTCGCGTTAACCATGTTTATCAGCTATACAACAAATAAGACAAAACGGCACTCTTTCTGGTAATATACATCTGTACATTACACTTCTATACAGCCAAGAGCTCCCACTCGCCAGATGAATGCGTGTAGCAGATAGCAAGCGCTACCATGCCAGCGTGAGTAACTCTTCCAAGCCAATGTTATTCTCTGCGTGTAGTTGCATAAGAAAACTACAAGTCCCAGAATGCAAAGAACAAATCAACATGGGACTGAATGAATTCCCTGTATCTGATATGGGACGAGTATGTTACATAATAAAATCAATGAGCAATATACACCAAAGCCTCTATGCTAACAGGTGTGCCTGCCTACACAAAAAAACGCTACATTTGAACGTAAAACTCTGATCCACTAGTTAATGGCAAAGCTGCAGATACATCAGGCTAACAGAAAGAAACAAACACTGTGCACACAACACAAGGGCATATTGGCAAAACTTTTAACTGATCTTCGCGACCCAAAATAGTTTTACTGACATGGATTATCAGTATATACAATTTGCATATTATCTGTTGACGGATTACCATATAAATTTTTATAAACACGCCACTCATCCTTAAACGTGGGTTAAAAGTTAAAACTAAGCAAGAGTCAATCGTTTACCAATTCAGCTACAGATGAAAGAAGTTTTGTGAACTTTTTGGAGACCCGTTGCGCCTCGCCCTCTTTACTTTTATGCTCATTAGCAGAACGCTTCTAAATACACCAAACCCCACTTGACTGAGCACATCCAATCCCAGAATGGCTTGCAGGTACCGGTACTCACGTTTGACTTTTCACGCAGTTGTAGAACATGTTTGTTGCCCCTCAGCGGCTGGCATGCCCCCGCCGCCGCGCTGCCCTTATCGCCGCCCTGCACGCGCTGGCAGGCTGCAGACACCGCATCTCGAGCGCCCGCGCGCGCCCTGCAGAGCCTGCGCGCTGATACAATTACAGGCCAGATAGCAATCCTGCTGTCAGGCCCGGGCCTCAGCTGCGGCGCTGGCGGCAGCCCTCCCTGGGCACGCCCCCTCCCCTCCCTCTCGGCCCTCCTGGGCCGCACGCGTCACGAGGGCCCGCTACATGTGTTTGCTGGATGCAACATCTCCCTACAGGGCAATGCAGTGCCTTTGCAATTATTATCCTCCGAAGCCCCAAGTTGTTGCTGTGGTAATGTCCCGCGTGAGTGCCAGCTGAGGGAGGCAGGCAAGCCAATGAGTCTTCCTGAAAATGGAATATAAACCAAGCTGCAACGTGAAACTCCTTTCCATAACGTTCAGTTTTGTAAAGAGGTTAATTAATACATCTCGCGTTTTGCGTACAAAAACATTTAAATATGAAATAAACAAATTTACTCACGATTTTCAGTGCTTATATAATAATCACACCTTTGTTTGTGATTTCTTCTTATAGTGCATAGCTTGCACGCAAGGTGTCAGTGCGCTGTACAGACAAATGCCAGAATGTATCAAAGTCTAGAAATTTATTGTACATAACGAAAACAAGCGCTCACCATTGCGGCAAGGCAGCCGCTTTTTTATATTTGCATCACGCTTTCACTTTAAGTGAAAGCGCGATGCAAAAATAAACACGCGGCTGAGTGAAACAGATGTGTTCACACTTACACGCCCCCTTGAGATAAGAAATTCCTTCACGACACCCGTGAAGCTAACGACCCAGTCCGGATGGGCCGTCCAAAAGGGAGACAGGGCGATAACCAAGAAGCATCCTTTTCAATGGGAAGCCAGCGTTTAGCATAAGCGCTGACGCGACCCAATGAAAATGATGGGCGGGGCTTCAAGTCCCCTTCTGAAATCTCCTTGATCACAATAGCTGCAATGCTAGGCGAGACCTAAAACAAGCATTTGCAATGCAATAGGTCTCGCATTTGCGAAATTTTAAGCTATTGGCATTGTAAATGACAATGCCTTTTATTTATCTGTTTTCAAAACTAACACATAGATAAAAGGCTTGTCATTTACAATGCCAGTAGCTCAAAGTCTCGCAAATGCGAGACCTATTGCATTGCAAATGCTTGTTTTGGTAGCTTCCGTGTGTTTTTTTATGGGGGCTTTCTGCTCTAGTTATTGTATATCTTTGCAGAGATTTTTTGTGTATTGTGTGTTAGTGGTAGCATATATGTGGCTTGCAGCTTTTCATTTTGCAGGTATGTTATTTAGAATAGAGGTTGTGCCCTTACTTGCTTAAGTCTTACTGTGCTCTTTTGTGATTTGGGTTGTGTTTTGTCACATCTCTGTTACCGTCGCCTTTGTCTGCGCAATTGTATTAGTCACTGCTATCCTTTGAATGACAATTTTGTTAACGTGTCGTTTGTGGAAAGGCACTTGTAATTTGCAGTTTGTGTGAGGGCTTGTGTGGCTGTGTTTTTCTACTGTCCTCTGCTGTGTGGTCATGTTGTGTTACTGTGTCCTTTGTTGTTTTACTGTGTACTTTATGTGTTTTGCTGTGTTTTGGTAAAGGCCGCCCTGTGTTACAATGCCGTTTGTAGAAGTCTGGTTGTGTTTTGCTGCCTTGCTTGCTTTTGTGGGCTGTGGAGACTGTGCCCTGTGAGAGGGGGTTGTTTGTCTTTCTGAGTTCCTTTTTGGGCAGTGTTCTTTCCAGCGCAGTTTGTGCGGGTGTTTTCTTTGCACACTGGATCCGTATTCCTGTCGGCTTTGGTATTTGTTAACCTTACATCATTGTGCACATCAAAGATTTATATTTCATTGCCTGAAAGTTATTTTTTTTTAATACACGTGTGCATCATTGCAACATTTCCTAACCGTAACCACCAAACCATCAAAGGAACGAAGGAAACCACACACCCCCAACACTGCCATCGCCACCGAAAGAAAGTGGGAGCTGGGGGATGGGTCGAACTACTTCTGTGTTTATTTATGTATTACAAACCTATAGTTAACGATTTATTAAGGACAGTTCTATGAGACGAGGCAGCGAATATTAGAAACATTGAGTTGTTTAACGCATCTCCACGGCTCCGAAAGCAATCCCAGCCGTGCAGACCTTCGAATGCAGGCAGTGTGTGCAAACTCAACTCTGCTCGTACCAAACTAGCTACTGGTTTGAGGACTCCGGCATTTACCATAAATCCTCGCCTACTTTACAAACGTACTCTACCTGTGTGGATTCTTTTTTTATTTAAGGACCCAAGAGATACATATGCATGTGTGTAAGTGTTTCTTCCTGCACAAGGGGTAAAGGATTGCGAGGTATTGGCACTTACATTTAACTCTGTATAAAATTGGTTAATGGCCGTAATTCTCCGCCCAAATGGGTGCCGCTTGTGCCCCTGCATCTGCTTGATTTAAATCGCAGAAAGGAAGGAGTCCGAGTTTCTGGATCCGTTGGGCATCACACACACAAGAAACATACACACCACAATGAGGCCTGCTTCCTCCACACATATCGCTCTCATCTCCTGTCGGTTTTGTGAGGGTACCAAGAAGACATACATGTATATGCTGCCATGTGAACCCCTCCCGGTGATGTGTATTCCGAGGCACACGTGCATCGCGACATCTAAAAGTAACTTTTTAGTGGATGTTACATGGCACAACATTTCTATGCAACATGTCTGCAATAGACTCCCACACATCACTCATATTAAAAATACATTAAAGGCAAATGGTATTTAAAACAATCTATGTTTAAGAAATATTATAGGTAATCCAGGCAAGACTCTCTGCAGAACAGAGCAGGATGAATGAGGGGGCCCCCTGAAAGGTTGGGACCCTGGGCCAGAGCCCACTTTGCCCATACCTTAAAACATCTCTGATTCCGAAGGGGTATGTGTGAGACATAAGAAGGAGCTGTGGGTTTTATATTTCGGAGGGGGCTGTGTGTGTGTGATATAAAAGGGAGCTAGCTGTCAGTGTTGTATTTTGAAAGAGGGTGTGTGATATTTAAGGGAGCTGCTGGTTTTATACTCTGAGGGGGCTGTGTGTGATATAAAAAGGAGCTGTAGGTTTTATATCCCAAAAGAGTGTGTGTTTGAATATAACAGGGAGCTGCGGGTTTTATATTCCGAAGGGGCCGTGAGTGATGTAAAAAGGAGCTGCTGGTGTTATATTCCAAAGGGGCTGAGTGTGATCTTAAAAGGAGATGCAGGTTTTATATTCCGAAGGAGTGTGTGTGTTTGTGAATTTAAAGGGAGCTGTGGGTTTTATACTCCGAAGGGGTGTGTGTGATATAAAAAGAGCTGTGGGTTTTATTCTGAAAGAGGGCGTGTGTATGATATAAAAAGGAGAGTGGGTTTTATTTTCCGGAGGGGTGTGTGTGTGTGTGTGTGTGTGTAATATTACAGGGAGCTGTGGGTTTTATATTCCGAAGGGGGCTGTGTGTGATATAAAAGGGAGCTGCGGGTTTTATGTTCCGAAAGAGGGTGTGTGTGTGTAATATTACAGGGAGCTGCGGGATTTTTATTCCGAAGGTGTGTGGGTTTGTGCGCCATATAAAATGGAGCTGCAGGTTTTATATTCCAAAAGAGGCTGTGTGTGTTATTAAAAGTAGCAGCGGGTTTAATATTCCAAAATAGGGGTGGTTGTGTGTGCGATATTAAAGGGAGCTGAGGTTTTTGTATTCCGAAAGAGGGGTGGTTGTGTGTGCGATATTAAAGGGAGCTGCGGGGTTTATATTCCAAAAGGGTGTATGCAGTGCTTTAAATGGGCCGGTACTCACAGGTACTGAGTACCGGCACTTCTTAGTTTTATCTCTCTGAGTACCGGCACTTCTCTATTGCCGAGGAGAGTACCGGTACTCATGAAACGCTGGTGCTGGCGGCCTGTCTCTGACAGCCAAGGCACTTCTGTAGACCTGAGCAGAACCCCCGCTGAACTATTCAGCTTGGGCTCATCTGCATACCGTCGGGGTGTTCACCATCATGCTGTGTTGCAAACACAGAAATTGAGGCAGCCCGGTGACAGCGCTATTAAGAAAGCCGTGGGAGGTAGCCAGGTTCAAATGGCTTTAATCCCACCTGTTTCTTTTGTGTAAGTGTCTGCTTATGTTTGTCTGCTTGCCTGTGATTGTTTTTGTGTGAGAGAAATACGAGAGAAAGGGGGAGAGAATAGAGACACTCTTGGAAGGTATATGAAAGAAAATGTGTGGAATGCTTGTGTGTGCACGTCTGCTTGTTTCTTTCTGTGTCCCTCGAGAATATATTGTGTTGTGCCAAGCAACAGCAATTAACAGTATTGATGTTGCAAATATTAAAAAACAAGGAAATGTTAAAATATCACCGCGTTTGGCTTTCGTTGTGTAATGAGTAAACAAACCTTTGTTTATTGAAAGACATTTCTCATGTGTTTTGGTATGTGCTGCAAGTAGTATAGAAGTCAAGAAGTATCGGCATGACCGCCTAAGCCCCGCCCCCAAGCCCCGCCCACTCGCCACATTTAAATGAGTACCTGCACTATTTTCCCCCCATTTAAAGCACTGGGTGTATGTATGTGTGTGTAATATTAAAGGGGTCTGCAGGTTTTATATTCCGAAGGTGTGTGTGGGTTTGTGCGTGATATAAAAGGGATCTGCGGGTTTTATGTTCAGATGTGTGTGCGGATGTAACAGGGAGCTGCGGTTCTATATTCCGAAGGCCTGCTCCCCACTAATGAGCACACAGCCGCCTGGAGCAATCTGTTTGCGGACCCGACTTTGTGTTATTTATTTCTTGACACACTGTTTTTAAACTTCCACAAACTAAGTCCCAGCCTATGCTTGAAGTGTTTTTTTAATAAACTTGAAACTTAGCACTGATGTTAGTTCCACCCCATAGGAATTGATTCAGTGGCCACTAATTAACTGAGAAATACTTTTATTTTGGGAAATGAAACCCAAGGAGATATTTCACTATAACGCCGCTTTGTCCTTTCTCCTGCCATTGGCTACATGTAAAGAAAGCCTTTTAGTGACACCTAATCCCTCAATTGAACCCTCCCCCCAAGCTTGCAGCCTCGATGGGAAGTTGGGGCTTTGCTGTTTCTTGTGACCTTCCCCTGCTTCTAATTTATCATTAACACCCTGACACTAAACAAAGTAAATGAGTCCAGCTCAAACCCGTACAATCATAGTTTAAACAAGCTGGGCGAGCGGCTGCTGGAGCAGGAGGAGCTGTGCTCCAAAGAGGTGGGCTGCGTGGGCTGCCCCCGATCAGCAGCACCACCGTCTGGGCACAGGCGACGATCTACGAGGGCAGGAACGAGGAGAGGTCGCCGTCGCTCCACTCGGGCTCCTGCTTGACGGCGGCCCGGGCCTGCGGTGCCAGGCCGCAGCTCATCAGCAGAGTGGAGAGCGTGCTCAGGAGGGGGGGACTTGAGAGCTGCCCGGATGGATGGTGGGTGGGGGGGTATCAATTTGACCCTGCAGCCTCCTGAAATGTAAGTTGGATGGTGTGCTGTTTGCGCTCAGCTCCAGACGAGGATTTTTACATTATGAAGCGCACAGGCTGTAACTTTCACTCGGGCACCGACACCAAGCAGTCTAATCCCGGAGTGCAAACATGGCGCCGCTGACAGGGCAGCGGACAGAAGTTTGCCGCGGAGGTCGGACAGGTGGGGCAAAGCCAACGGGGAGGGTGTTAAATAACCTATCAGCCCCCTCGCCAACAACCGAAACCAGCCAACCATGGAGCTCGGATTATAACTACAGCATTAATATAACCCGCAAGGAACTAAAGGAAGATCGGAGAGAGAAAACAAGCGCGGCCGCGAAAGCAAATGCGCTGCAAATAAAAAAAAAAGTGATAGGAAGGAAAAGGAACAGACGCTGGGCTGGGGAAGTCGTACCTTCTGTTCTTTGAATGCGTCGTAAAAGGGCTTTGCTCGGACACGCATCTCTGGAAAAAAAAAATAAACAAGCGGCTGAGTGAAACAGATGTGCTCACACTTACACGCCCCCTTGAGATAAGAAATTCCTTCACGACAGCCGTGAAGCTAACGACCCAGTCCAGATGGGCCAGCCAAAAGGGAGACAGGGCGGTAACCAAGAAGCATCCTTTTCAATGGGAAGCCAGCATAAACGCTGATGCGACCCAATGAAAATGATGGGCGGGGCTTCAAGTCCCCTTCTGAAATCTCCTCGATCACAATAGCCCTCGCAGAGCAAGCAGCGCATGCGCGCGGCAACGCTAGGCGAGACCTAAAAAGATAGTGTATTGTTTGTGAGGTTGGGAATGGGGCCTTGCTGACTTCACCACTATGTGCATGGCTGGACTTCACTGCAAAAAGACCTATATCTCATCAGTCGTGTCTAATTCTGGTGGACACACAAAAATATGGAGACCATTCAGAGACTACTGACCAATGCGGTGTAACTCAGCACACATATTGTAGGGGACGGTGGGGACAGGTGAGAGCTCGTTCAACCAGTGGAGGCAGTAGGAACGCGAACAGCCTCCAGGATAAAGAATGAGGGCTAAACAACAAATTAGGTTGAAAAGGACTGGGGCAGAAGTGCGGGGTACTGGTGCTAACTAATCCAGTAGAAAGCTGAAGGTCTGTGTACTACAAACATGGACAGACCATGTCCTGGTTGTAAAAGGTGTTTTGTGGATAAGACACTAACGAACAGTAGTATTGTTTTATAGGAGAGTGGCGCCACTCAGGAGAGTAGCACTAATATCGCTATAGATACGTCTATTTAATCTCGGTGCTGTAAGGTGCGGAGAACCACTGATCTCCCCAAACCGGTGGTAAAAGCCACCTACGCATACAAAAGAAAATCCTCAGCACACGAAAGTGAAGTCACAACAATTATTAAAGTGCAAAAGTGTGAGCACAGAAATCAACACATAAAATAATTTCTTGTTCTTTTCTTTTATTCCTTGGATCTCCAAACAGCCGAAACGTGTTTCGTCGCTAACATGGGAAATCGTCCCGCGACTTCATCAAGGCTGCACAAAAAACAGATGGGATATGTGATGTAACACCTGATGACCTAATACGTGTGCATAATATAGTTACACAAATTGCCCTGTGAAAGGAGCAAAAGAAATCTTGAAAACTCTGTACAAACAAGCACAAGATGTGTGATTAAGAGGTCTAAAAGAGATGTCCCGTTCTGAGAGAAGGATAAAATTGTATATCAAAATTACCAAGAGTATGGATGGAATAAGAAAAGGAAAATGTGAGGCAAAAGTGAAACACGTCAGGTCTATGTATGAGCTAGTCCCAAAGTGGGTGAATAACAACACAGGCAAGTGAAACTAGTGAGGTCTGTCTAGGAGCTAGTCCCAAGGTAGGTGACGACCAAAGGCAAGTATGCAAAGTGAATGTCAATTTATGAAAATTACTTGTGCGAGGATGTGAATAACGGCTAAAGGGTGGTGACATAATATAACCCTATAAGGCCCAAAGAGTAGTCGCATGAGAGCTCATAAATACCTATCTTCTCTGTACGTTTCTCCCTGTTAAAACACGAAAACACTAGTTATTTACAGTATTCGGGGGTCACATGGTGACTTACGACAGAATTAGAGAATATTTCTCATCACCTACTTTAGTTGTGGTGATATTTCCAACCCACAATGGGTTCTGATTCTTGCGACGTCCTATACGGTCGTGTATGTATCCCATAGGTCCAAATGTATGACTCTGTCTTGATTCTAAAGCAAAAGAAATATATTTTGCCAGACCTGTCTTAGAACTATTCTTAAAGTGCTGACTCATAATCAAAGCAAGACTTAAGATCTAAGAGTTTCTAGCGTCTCTCACAACCTGCCCGGACTAGTCGGATATGTGCAAAGCTGAGCATTCATAACTGTACTGTAGTAACAAGCTAACTCCGTGCCCCCAAATAATAAAACTACCAAAGTTAAAAAGTGTGAATATATAAACAGGTGCGATTCCCTAATGCTACTATCCCGCTTAGAGGCTCAAACGCCATGCTGCAGCACCTGTTGTTTGGAAATCTTATCTTATTCAACTTTACACACAGCATTTGGTTTTCTGTTAAGAGGTGTGTTAGCTTGGTGCATGAGGATATAAACAGGCTAGTGGACTTATAGAATTGAGGCTAACGGTATTTTCAGACTGGGTGATCATCAGCAGTCTGCACAGTCAGATAAGATTGCTTTGATTATGAGTCAGCACTTTAAGAATAGTTCTAAGACAGGTCTGGCAAAATATATTTCTTTTGCTTTAGAATCAAGACAGAGTCATACATTTGGACCTATTGGATACATACACGACCGTATAGGACGTCGCAAGAATCAGAACCCATTGTGGGTTGGAAATATCACCACAACTAAAGTAGGTGATGAGAAATATTCTCTAATTCTGTCGTAAGTCACCATGTGACCCCCGAATACTGTATATAACTAGTGTTTTAACAGGGAGAAACGTACAGAGAAGATAGGTATTTATGAGCTCTCATGCGACTACTCTTTGGGCCTTATAGGGCTATATTATGTCACCACCCTTTAGCCGTTATTCACATCCTCGCACAAGTAATTTTCATAAATTGACATTCACTTTGCATACTTGCCTTTGGTCGTCACCTACCTTGGGACTAGCTCCTAGACAGACCTCACTAGTTTCACTTGCCTGTGTTGTTATTCACCCACTTTGGGACTAGCTCATACATAGACCTGACGTGTTTCACTTTTGCCTCACATTTTCCTTTTCTTATTCCATCCATACTCTTGGTAATTTTGATATACAATTGTATCCTTCTCTCAGAACGGGACATTTCTTTTGGACCTCTTAATCACACATCTTGTGCTTGTTTGTACAGAGTTTTCAAGATTTCTTTGCTCCTTTCACAGGGCAATTTGTGTAACTATATTATGCACACCTATTAGGTCATCAGGTGTTACATCACATATCCCATCTGTTTTTGTGCAGCCTTGATGAAGTCGCGGACGCATTTCCCATGTTAGCGACGAAACACGTGTCGGCTGTTTGGAGATCCAAGGAATAAAAGAAAAGAACAAGAAATTATTTTATGTGTTGATTTCTGTGCTCACACTTTTGCACTTTAATAATTGTTGGGACTTCACTTTCGTGTGCTGAGGATTTTCTTTTGTTTTGTGGATAACCCCAAGGGCTTCACCTCCAAAGACATGACCCCTTTTTCTGAAACCTAGGGGTTGTTGTGTGGGCAGGAGGGGGCCTGTTGAACTTTATTCCCGTGAAACCCCTCAGCAGCGGTCCCAGTTCTAACTGCACTTCAAGGTCCCCACCTGAGGAGGCGGTCTCCACAGACCCACACAGCATTACCAATGCATTGGAAAAGTGTATGGTGCATTTGCTGGGGGGACACACAGCTGGGACGCCATCACACTGCGGTTCTGTGTGTCCAGACATGTACAGCGCACAGGAAGAACTCTAGACCATCTGAAATCACACCGCACATTCGGGTTTCAGGCAGGAAAGGGTGTCAGTGCCGATGCAAATATTATTAGCCTCAGAAACTCGGTGTCTTTTGGCACAACGCTTGCAAACTCCCTCACAGAGCAGAAACGCCACTGGAAGTGGATGAGGAGGAGTTGAAGCACGTGTGAGTGAGGAGGAGTGAGGGCTCACGGTCGGAAGATAGGTGATGCTTTAAAGTCAGCCACTACCCCTGCAAAGACAGCCTGCACACGAGCCCCTCTGAGTCACATTTACCATAAGCCATCATAGTGGAAGAATTTTAATGGACCCAATTACAACTAACCAAATGTCCTAAGCCCAGAAGATGGCACTTTATCACCTGGATTAGAAGCTGCTTTCAACTTGCCAGGCTAGACGAGGCGAACTCCAACTCCTTCACAACACAAACTGCAGTGCGCAAAACCAACACCATGTCCTTCACTTTCCACTCACCACAAGTCTAGCTGTAACACCGCACCGGAGGAAAAATGACGTTCAACTCCAGCATTAACTCCCGTGCGAGAAGCAAGTTGAGTCTGCTCAGTAAGTCCTGATGATAAACTGCGCAGACTCGATTTCCTGGCTTCCCGTCTGCAGCCTTTACCACACCCTTTCCCAATTCATCACAGGGTGGGTCCCAACACCCTGTGACGAGTTGGGGAAGGGTGGGGTGACAATGCTGTCCACTCCCTGATTGATGTGGAGGCTTACCGCTACAGGGCTTGAGTTTGAAACTCCCAGGGCTAACTTCACCCCCACGTCATCAGGGGGTGGAGACTAGCCCTTGATGCTAGGTCTTTGCCGAGCTGATGACTTCACAGGCCTCAGGGCTGTGAGATTGTCAGCCTGGAAAACACTCTCTAGACTTTGGGCCTGCCCTGGGAAGAAAATTTAGGCAAAGCGCCGGCATGACACAAGTGCAGCAAGTATGTATATGTATGTCTACGAGCTTTTTAAAAAAAAAAGCAGATTTAGCAATGCTTAGCATTGCTTACTTTTACGGTAATTGTGGTAAATGTAAAGAGGACGAAGCCTCGGCGCCCTCGAACAGATGTCACACACATGGGGCTGTTGCACTCCTTTGCAACTGCAGCACTGGAACCAAGCTATGCCTGACCGATGAGCCCTAATGAGGTTGAAACCAGTCTGGTGTTCCAGTTCAGGAAGGACTTGGCCTGGCTGTTCAGGCTGGACTGTTCCTATTGGAGCTGGGCAATTTTCTTGTGGCTGGGTCCAGACAGAGATGGCCTGATTAGTTACCAGTGGCTGAGATTGATTCAAGCATTCAATCAACCGATTTTTTGTGTATTTAAGTGCAACGACTTAAGTGGTACGGGTATGCCCAGACGTGGGTACCCTGCACACTGGAGCATTGGAACCAAGCTATACCCGACAGATAAGCCCTGGTTCAGGGAAGACCGGGCCTAGCAGTTCAGAATGGACTGTTCCTATTGGAGCAGGGTCACGGCTGATTTGCTTGTGGCTAGGTCCAAACTGAGGTGGCACGATGGGAAAAATAAACATAGACTGGGATGCGGCCCCAAGTAGTTAACAGTGGCTGAGATGGATCAAAGCATTCCAACCATCTGTTTTTTGCGCACTTCAGTGTGATGCCCTAAGTTAAGACATAACAACAGGCTGAACCGTGCTTTTATAAATTGTTTCTTCCAGACTGACGACGATCCTACTTTTTTGCACAACTAGCTCACTGGTCAGGTAAGAAATATGAGATATCATGTAATTTCAATGAAATCGCTATGTAACAGTACTCCATTGTTTGTTTCTGTTGTCCTTTACACTAACACTGTTAATGTAGGTTAAACCTCATTTTTCGCAATGTTGGAGTTTAGACTGTTCAAGTTGTCTGCCTGGTATTGCACTACATGGATATCAAGCTTAATCAGTTTACTGTGTTTGAAGACCCCAGGGCTGCAGAAGAACAAGTGGGTTAACATCCATGCTTGGTGTCGTTTTTAACGGTAGATTGGTGATATATGTCTCCATTTTCTATTCGTAGATTATCATTGCTTAATTTAATTCATTTTCTTTTTTGCTAGCCTTTTCCATTTTTAACTAAATTTATAATAAAATACTGTCTCAGTGATGACTCTCTCTCTTGATTTCTTCTTATTTTGGCTGAGCTGTATGCAGCTCTCCAAAGACACTGGTATGAAATTACTGCCTTCACTTGTTTTAGTGCTCTTGATGCTCGGGTATGACATCCGCTCTCACCATCTGCTGGTGTTCATATTCAGCCACCAAAATGATAACATCAAGTACCTGGGTTGGTTTTGAATAAGACAATATTGGTACAAAGCAGTCCTGTCAAGTACCATGCATCATGGGTGACTATAACGCATTTTAGTGCTGGTGTCCGCATCCTGCACTAAAATGCTATTGTCATAAATCATCTTGAAGCTAGCTCTTATGTGGGAGGAAGCGCTGCAATAGAGTTTTGTCTCTGTAGCCAGAGTGTGAGTTGCCCAGGAGAGGTGGGCTGTTATGGAGATTTCAGCCTGGGCTGTAAGTTCTTTACTAACATCATATTGTTACACAGTATCATTAAAAGTAGCTGTCAGCCGTCCTCTTTGTTACACAGTAGCATTAAAAGTCCTCTTTGCTACATAGTGACATTAAAAGTAGCTATCAACCATCCTCTTTGTTACACAGCATTTTAAGCGTAGCTGTTAACAGTCCTCTTTGTTACACAGTAGCATTAAAAGTAGTTGTCAACCATCCTCTTTGTTACAGAGTAGCATTAAAAGTAGCTGTCAACCGTCCTCTTTTTTACACAGCATTTTAAGCGTAGCTGTCAACAGTCCTCTTTGTTACACAGTAGCATTAAAAGTAGCTGTCAACCATCCTCTTTGTTACAGAGTAGCATTAAAAGTAGCTGTCAACCGTCCTCTTTGTTACACAGTAACAGTAAAAGTAGCTGTCAACCATCCTCTTTGTTACACAGTAGCATTAAAAGTAGCTGTCAGCCGTCCTCTTTGTTACACGGTAGCATTACAAGTAACTGTAAGCCATCCTCTTTGTTACACAGTAGCATTAAAAGTAGCTGTCACCGTCCTCTTTGTTACAAAGTAGCATTAAATGTAGCTGTCAACTGTCCTCTTTGTTACACAGTAGCATTAAAAGTAACTGTTAGCCATCCTCTTTGTTACACAGTAGCATTAAAAGAAGCTGTCATTCGTCATCCTCTTATTTTGGCTGAGCTGTATGCAGCTCTCCAAAGACACTGGTATGAAATTACTGCCTTCACTTGTTTTAGTGCTCTTGATGCTCAGGTATGACATCCGCTCTCACCATCTGCTGGTGTTCATATTCAGCCACCAAAATGATAACATCAAGTACCTGGGTTGGTTTTGAACAAGACAATATTGAGTACAAAGCAGTCCTGCCAAGTACCATGCATCATGGGTGACTATAACGCATTTTAGTGCTGGTGTCCGCATCCTGCACTAAAATGCTATTGTCACGAATTATCTTGAAGCTAGCTCTTATGTGGGAGGAAGCGCTACAATAGAGTTTTGTCTCTGTAGCCAGAGTGTGAGCTGCCCAGGAGAGGTGGGCTGTTATGGAGATTTCAGCCTGGGCTGTAAGTTCTTTACTAACATCAAATTGTTACACAGTATCATTAAAAGTAGCTGTCAACCGTCCTCTTTGTTACACAGTAGCATTAAAAGTCCTCTTTGCTACATAGTGACATTAATAGTAGCTATCAACCATCCTCTTTGTTACACAGCATTTTAAGCGTAGCTGTCAACAGTCCTCCTTGTTACACACTAACAGTAAAAGTAGCTGTCAACCATCCTCTTTGTTACACAGTAGCATTAAAAGTAGCTGTCAGCCATCCTCTATGTTACACGGTAGCATTAAAAGTAACTGTAAGCCATCCTCTTTGTTACACAGTAGCATTAAAAGTAGCTGTCAACCATCCTATTTGCTACACAGTAGCATTAAAAGTAGCTGTCACCGTCCTCTTTGTTACACAGTAGCATTAAATGTAGCTGTCAACCGTCCTCTTTGTTACACAGTAGCATTAAAAGTAACTGTAAGCCATCCTCTTTGTTAAACAGTAGCATTAAAAGTAACTGTAAGCCATCCTCTTTGTTACACAGTAGCATTAAAAGTTGCTGTCAACCATCCTCTTTGTTACACAGTAGCATTAAAAGTAGCTGTCACCAGATCTCATCTCCTCATGGCCTGATACATTAGGCTTTTCATGCACTGGCCTCACAAACAGCTCTGTAATTTCAAATCAGCTCAGCCAGCAGTACTAAAAACTTCAAAATTTGACAAAGGTCAGTTAAAATTATTTGCAATATATATAATTTTCTCCATGAGGATGAGAAACGTTACTCAATCCATGCTCATACTCCACTGTAAAGGCCACCTTCAATCAATCAGTATGGGGAAGTGGTGCATCCATGACATAGGGGCCAAAGTGTCATGTCCTATATAACTGGCACCTTCGGCCAGAGCACAGTTGTGTTGCCTTTTAAACATTACAATGTAGAGAATTATGCGCTTTTAACATTTCTCTCTAAATTAATATAACTGCTTTGTTTTTTCTCGTGATAAATTGTCACGCAAAGCGTCACACATAACCCCTAAAAATGTCTCATAGTAGAACACTGAAGACCTGGAAATGGTAAACATAAGCAAAATAGCAACTTGATAACTATGACACAGCGCACTCCTGATTAACTTCTGCTTAGGCTTTGAAGCTTCAAGAAGCTGTGAATGACCCACAACCAGGAATGGTGCAGTCGTTTGTCACTCACAAGACTAGAAGGCTGAACCACAAAACAATACCTCCACCTCTCCCTAAGTGGTGACCCTATGTAAGGAGGTAAAGAAAATAAGAAAATGAATACAGCACTCCAATAAAGCTGATCTGGATTGAAAATGTCCACTCATCCTCGCCTCATATTAAAATCATCTGATCTTAGCAAATCTCTTTTAAACTCTTGCTTCAAAGCGGAGACAAAAACTCGCCACATACACATGTACAGTAGAATGTAACTTTACAGCTGAAAATGCCTCATTTACGCCTTTCAGGAATTCACAAAGGGATTCCTGATGGGCGTAATTGCATTTATTACTAAGCACTTCTCTGCCACGAATGCACAGAAATTGACAGTGGTAAAGCCCACTGGAGGGCAGGGGTGGCTCCTCCGTTTGAGCCAAAGAGCGTCACCCCACCAAAAAAACACCCCACGACAAGCATGAAAAAGAAAATGATAATAAAGTTTATTTATTAAAATTTTAATTTTCAGCAACTGACCCGTCCTGAACTGAGTGACCGGATGGACCAGGCCAGCACTGCCGAGGGGGTTGTGCGCTTCAAAATGAGCATATCTCTTTGACCAGCCAGCTTGCGACGGCCAGCCAGCCATGCACATTTTAAACCTCTCTAACCCAAACAGCTGGATTAGAGAAAGCAAAGGCCTCCAGTGTTCTTGTGAGTGCTGATAGAGGTCACTCCCACCAATCCTAGTGCTGCTCTCATGCTGCATGAGAGAAGCGCCAGGATTGGCTTGGGAGCTGGGAGCCTGCCTGCCTCGAGGAGAGAAGGATCGAGGAGTATGTCGCGCTCGAGAAAAGGTAAAGTGTTTTTTTTTTTTTTTTAATGTGCCACACCACCCTTGGGACATGCAAGCAATCACTGCTGAAGGGTTGTGAAGGGTCATGCCAAGGTGTAGTTTGCCTTGGAAATTTGGGAATGCCAAAAATATGGACATTTGTGGGCATTAAGAAACTTCTCTCCAACCCCTCTTTACTTACAAAATTGTCACAGAATTTCTACAGGATAGAAAAGGGAACAGACAACCACCCACCTTTCTCCACAGGGTAAAAATGTTTTCCAGTCAAAGAAAAAGAAAAAAGTGCTTTTGTATAGAGGGCTCGATTCCCCGTGTGCAGAAATTTACGCTATGTAGATTTCCACACAGTGGGGATAGAAGCCCCAGGAATCCTCTGCAAACAGCACTGATTTTCAGGCCTATGACTGCAGACGTTGGTGAATTAAAAAAATGTAAACAGATGTTTACCTGGAGATCTACATATTCACTGACACTTTTATGTGTTTTTTAGATGAATCAGGCCCAAGTAATCACAGCTGCCACCTTGTACATCACAACCACATGGGCTTTACAGTTCAAGTAACAGCGATTTAGAACTCCTTATCTATGGGTAGCCAGAATCCGTCTGGTAAAATCGCATTGGGATTGGGCTGTAGTGGGATTCAGCCCCTGTTCCCTGGCCCCCACCTGACCATCTTCCAATTCACAGGTGTATGTAATGCTCACACCTGCCAAGCAATTTCCTCTCTTTCTCTCTGCCGCCCTGCTTGGAGCAGGTGGTACCTTTGAGTGTTAACCCTCAAGGAAAATGGAATACTGCGCAGAATTCCACCCTGTCAAACCGGCACCACACAGTTATTACACATTAGTGATTTTAACGTTTAATTGCTTGGTACTGGTGGAGTTTTATAGCACAGCATTGGTATTCACGGGTATGGAGCTACCATCTTACCAGTGCATTTCGTAATTAGGGTCTGAATTGGGTAACAGCTGCATCTTTTATTTACAGTGTTATTAAACATGAACAAGTTATTTTTGTTACTGTCTATTTTGCAGTGACTGTCAGCACACAGAAAGTGCTTTAATGGTAGGCACACACTTTAGAGGATACACTTAATATAATATAACATAATTTACTATTAAAGTGAAGCAGGCTGGCATATAAATTGCACTTAGCTTTCATATCTACAGGGCCAAAGCAGCATTTTTTAAATTCTAGTAATTTAAAAGCTACATTTTTCTAGGAGAGATGCCTGCATTCTTATTAACCTGCCTCCTTTTTCTTGCCGTGTAACTTGACAAATGGCATATTTCTTTTTCAGAACAACCAAGGATAATTATTGTTGCACCCCGCACAGATATGTTTCCTTGCTTATATCTTCTACTGCTAGGGTACTTGCACACCTTTGTGGTGATGCTTTTAAAAAATCTAAAAATCAGTGTGATGTTAAAATAGATGTACTCTTTTGATCTCTTTGTGCACCCTCACAAATAAAATAGTTTTTAAGCACATTCAGGGATATATATTAGTGTAAACCCTGCATCGATATCTGATTGCAGGCTGAATATATAACAAAAAATGTAGAGGTATTGCCATTGTTCAGGAGTCTAGTTCCCTGCACAGAGACACACATTTGTGCCCCAGCAAAGGGCCAGATGCTGTTTGGATTTATTTTAGCCTAAGAAAAAATCCTAAAAGGCTCTCACTCCTTGCTGGAGCACAGACATACATTCTGTGTCACATAAGGGAGCCAAAGGCTGCTTGGACTTTTTCTTAGCCTAAGAAAAAAATCAAACAGAGGCTGGCACCTTGCTGGGGCACACAAGTGTGTGTCTGTGCTCCAGAAAGGAGGCAGGCACTTTTTAGGTTTTTCTTAGGCCAAGAAAAAATCCAAAAGAACCTTACTTTTTTCTGGGGCACACATACAGCTCCTTCTCCTCAGAATGCTTCTCGTGGACAAAGACATACTCTGAGACGAAGGAGCTGTGTGAAATGAACCAGGAAGTGGAGACTGGAAAGGGAGGGACTAGGAGCAATCCTAATCCCTCAACTAAAATCCTCACATCCATGTCAATTTCTTCTGTTGGTGAAATGAGAGGAGTGTTTAGAAGCTGGGCTGCTCCTTATGCCTTCTCTCCTAGCTCCTTCCCTATCACCTCCAGAAAAAAATGGGTCTGAGCTGGTAGTCTTCGATGGGGAGTAGATGAAAGCAATATTAGAACATTGGAATGTTGAGCACTCCATTGAATACAATGGAGTGCTCGGGGCTTCTACGGGTTAATAGAGGCCCGCAGAGCAACATTCCAATGTTGTTTTTGTTCACAGCTGCTGCTGTGAACAAAGGACTCTCGGAGCCCGAGCGAATTTAAACCCCCTCGGGCTCCGAGAGGCCTTTGTTTTTAGTAATTAGAACATTCTGTCCTCTAGGGGTGGAATGTTCTAATAGCCTTAAAGCCCTCCTAGTGGGCTCTACCGGCTATTAAATTAAAGGCCCGCTTCCTTGTTAAAGGCCTTCACCTTCGGCTCGGGCCTTTAACGCTGGAGCGGCCCTTTAATGGCCAGTAGAGCCCACTAGGTTGGGCTCTAAGGCTATAATAGCTGCCCTTAATCCCGCCAACTGTCTCTATCCTTATGATGGAGCAGGATTTCGTGAAAGAAACCTGCTCAATCGAACACCCCTATAATACGTACTAACAGTAAGTAGTACTAGAACAACTAATGTGCACATTTACACTACACGAGGGAAGCTTGTTTTGCAATATGCATGAACTAACCCTGAATAATACGTAAATAACCGGAAATATAATAATTTTGTGTTTAAATCGAATTAATAAGGTTTACATGGCAAGGCTGCATGTGTATTTAGTAAAAAGCATGGTGTGTGTGTTGCTTTAAACTAATAAATAATGCAGCTTTCCTGCTTGTGCTATGCTAGGCTAACCGTTAATATAAGATAGAGTTAAAGTGGGTGGTAAACAGTGAAAATTGCATTGTCACATAATTAATAAATGTCTATTTCCCGTTCTTTTAGTAATGGACGAGTCCTC
This sequence comes from Calotriton arnoldi, assembly GCA_963921515.1. Taxonomy (NCBI): domain Eukaryota; kingdom Metazoa; phylum Chordata; class Amphibia; order Caudata; family Salamandridae; genus Calotriton; species Calotriton arnoldi. The sequence goes on from CAWUFW010010149.1 coordinate 338,725, forward strand.
CATCTTTTAAAGTTAGCTTAACCAAGGGCGGGTGGAATTAGGAGCGAGCAGGAACCATGTGACCACATGACTGAACTGCTGTGCAAAGCTGAAAAAACCTGACCTGGTGAAGGACAGAACATTGAAAGCCAGCCAAAGCCAGTGTTATCGTGGGAACGGAATCTCTAGTTGATAAATTTATTAAAATGTACAATAAATTGTTGCATGTGTACTCATGAGAGAGAAGTATTGATGACTGTATAAAAAATTGTTTAGAACAATGGTGTAGTCAAAAGTAGATGATTTCATAATGGGGTGACATCCCACCCCTAGAACCCATCCAACCCCTTAGCTAGAAAATGTGAATTTAGCAACTATTGTGGGACGGACATGTACTTTTAGGGTATAAGAATAGGTACTTTAGGGGTGTGGTTTAGCTGCTGGTGGGTTGCTTAGGCTGAAGGTGTCTGAGAGAGGGATGCATCGCTGTTCGTTGGTTTGCTTAGAGGCCTAGCTGTTCCTGTCCTGTCCTTGTCCTGGTTCTTGAGTCTTTGATGCCTGACTCTTGGTTCAGGGGTCCCCCACTGCTGCCTAGGCCTGGGTGGTGGTTTTTCCTTTCAGATCCCTTGGGTTTGTATCTGATCTAACTTAGCATTGCAGAAATTATTTTTGCAGTCGTATTCTTGTTTCTGAAACCTTTGTCTCTTCATCTAGCCCCTTCGAATCGTTTGGTTTTGAGTGATAGATTTTACTTGTATCTAATGTCTCTTCATCTATCCACTCTTTGCAACGTATATTGAAATAATAGTTCCGTTGTTTCTATGATTAGATTGTTGCTCTCTCTCATGAGGTTTTCAGTATTTGAAATTTTGAATGTAATCGCTATGAGCATTTATTATTACCAGATAAAATTATTAAATCTCACCAAGAGTTTGTGGTTATTTAACCAGGTTCTAAGATTAATTATTTAATTTGAGAAATTACCATTGCTATCAACTCTTCAACTAATTGGTTCATCGACCAAGTAGATGAAAAGTCGATCATCATTTGTTTAATACGCAAAGTACAGGATGTTAAAATATCGAGCCTGAGTAACAAGAGTAAATTGAAGTAAAGTTAACAAACTTGACACCAGCGCATCAGGGATTTGGGTGAATGTGTATGGGCCAATGTATGATGTTATTGAATATTTATCCCTGATCAATTTATTGGGTTTGCGCTGGATCACTTGAATGGACCTCGGTAGGGCTATGGAACCCCTCCAAAGTCCATATGATGTGTATGATATAATATTAATGAGGCAGCTCAGAACTGTGCACTGGACTACCTCATTTACCCAGCACGAGGAGGAGTTTGGCCTCCACTGGGGAGAAACATCATTTTTTTAAAAGCAGCAGCTGGGTGGGGTACCTTGGAGTAGATGAAAGCAATATTAGAACATTGGAATGTTGAGCACTCCATTGAATACAATGGAGTGCTCAGGGCTTCTACGGGTTTATAGACGCCCGCAGAGCAACATTCCAATGTTGTTTTTGTTCACAGCTGCTGCCCCAACACGGGTATGGTGTAAACCAAAGTACAGCTCCACACTCCGGCCCCGGTACTGCCACTCCTTGGCACGTACAGGCCGCGATACGAGCTTGAGCAGAGGCTCGTGCTGCAAGAATGGGAGAGGCCGAGAGCATCCCTCTCCGAGCCCGCACCCCGCCCCAGGCGGCGACACACGTTTCCTGGGGGATGCAACCTCGCTCTCCTCTCCTCCTCTCGCGACTTGGGCCTCCGATGCGACTTTGTTGATTCCGGGCCGACGGCGATATCTAAGATCTCAGGCGGCAACAGGGCACCCGCACACAGCGTCGCTGAGGCTCACTTGAGCTTCAGGTGTGCACGGTCACAGGGCAATCCTCACGAAGGTCTCAGGCTGCACGAAGCACACGCACACAGCGTCGCTGAGACTCACTTGAGCTCCGGGCACACACAATCACAGGGCAATCCTCACGAAGGTCTCAGGCTGCACGAAGCACACGCACACAGCGTCGCTGAGACTCACTTGGACTCCTGGTGCCCACAATCACAGGGCACTTCTTACGAGGGTCTCAGGCTGCAAGAAGCACATGCACACAGCGTCGCTGAGACACACTTGAACTTCGGGTGTGCACGATCACAGGGCAATCCTCACGAAGGTCTCAGGCTGCACAAAGCACATGCACACAGCGTCGCTGAGACTCACTTGGACTCCAGGTGCACACGATCACAGGACAATCCTCACGAAGGGCTCAGGCTGCAAAAAGCACACGCACACAGCGTCGCTGAGACTCGCTTGGACTCCAGGTGCCCACGATCACAGGGCAATTCTTACAAAGGGCTCAGGCTGCAAAAAGCACACGCACACAGCGTCGCTGAGATACTTCTGGAAACTTTTGTGTTCCTGAGTTTCCACAACAGGGAGCCAGCTCTCCTCGGGCCCTTGGGGTTAAGTTACTTCAGGACACAGCACAGCAAAGTCCTTTCAAGCAGGGGGACACAGCACACAGCAAAGTCCCTTTAGCCTCTCCTTGGTTAAAGCAGCAAACTGCAGGCCAGCCCCAGAACACACAGCAAGGGTCAGTCCTTTCCTTCAGTCTATTCAGCTGTTTCTTCCTTGGCAGAGGTTCCTCTTGACCACGAAGTAGGTTCAATCCTTTACAGTCTTGAACAGTTCCATTCCAAAGTCCAGGGGTTTCAGCTCTCATAGTTATACCCCTAAATGTCTTTGAAGTCTTTGTGTTCAGGGAGGCACTGACCCCTGTCTAAACCAGTTCTGGGTGTCTCCCTTCCAGTGACACCTTCGGCCTTTGATAGTGGGGGTCTGGATCCTTAATCACTCAGCAGGGGACGGAGCCATTGGTTTATGGCAGCAACCCAGGCCTCTTCACCTCCAGGGGCTACTCCTCCCCCCTACACTCCAGATGCAGGTCAGCCTGTTGCTGTCTCACCTCCTCCCATGGGTCAAGACATTCCCCAGAGCCTATCACATTTAAATCCAGACAGTCAATCCACAACCAGGCAGAGACACACAAAAATGTTAGAGCACAAAAACCCAGCCACTTCTAAAAGAGTGGTTTCTAAACACGCAATTCAAAACCACCTTCACAAAAGGATGTGTTATTAAATTGTGAGTTCAGGCACACTAAACTTCACCTCTCCATCTTAAGCCTTTGGGAAGATAGGCTGGAAACATATTACACAGCCTTCCCCATTCTGTCCTATGGGCAAGATGGCCTTTCAACAGTGAAAAACGAAATGGAGAGTATTTCACTGTTAGGACATGATACACACCTTAGTACATGTCCTACCTTTCACATACACTGCACCCTGCCCAGGGGGTACCCTGGACCTACCATAGGGGTGTCTGATGTGCATAGAAAGCGTAAGGCCTGGCAAGTGGGTGCACTTGTCAGGACAACATGGCAGTTTAACAAACTGCGCCCAGGCACTACAGTGGCAGGCCTGAGTTCTCTCTTTAAGGCTACTTGTGTGCGTGGCACAATTAGTGCTGCAGGCCCACTAGTAGCATTTGCATTACTAGCCCTGGCACACATAGTGCACTTTACTAGGGACTTTACTAGTAAGGCAAACATACCAATCATGGACAACCAATTACCATTACACTTTAGACAGGGAGCACTTGCACTTTGACACTGATCAGCAGTGGCAAAGTGCCCAAAGCATCTAAGTTGGCAACACCATGTCAGAAAAAAGGTCTAGGGGGACAACGCTTGCAAACTCCCTCACAGAGCAGAAACGCCACTGGAAGTGGATGAGGAGGAGTTGAAGCACGTGTGAGTGAGGAGCAGAGGAGTGAGGGCTCATGGCCGGAAGATAGGTGATGTTTTAAAGTCAGCCACTACCCCTGCAAAGACAGCCTGCACACGAGCCCCTCTGAGTCTCATTTACCATAAGCCATCCTAGTGGAAGAATTTCAATGGACCCAATTACAACTAACCAAATGTCCTCAGCCCGGAAGATGGCACTTTATCACCTGGACTAGAAGCTGCTTTCAACTTGACAAGCTAGACGAGGCCAACTCCAACTCCTTCACAACACAAACTACAGTGCGCAAAACCAACACCATGTCCTTCGCTCCCCACTCACCACAAGTCTAGCTGTAACACCGCACCGGAGGAAAAATGACATTCAACTCCAGCATTAACTCCCATGCGAGAAGCAAGTTGAGTCTGCTCAGTAAGTCCTGATGATAAACTGCGCAGACTCGATTTCCTGGCTTCCCGTCTGCAGCCTTTACCACACCCTTTCCCAATTCGTCACAGGGTGGGTCCCAACACCCTGTGACGAGTTGGGGAAGGGTGGGGTGACAATGCTGTCCACTCCCTGATTGATGTGGAGGCTTACCGCTACAGGGCTTGAGTTTGAAACTCCCAGGGCTAACTTCACCCCCACATCATCAGGGGGTGGAGACTAGCCCTTGATGCTTGATGCCGAGCTGATGACCTCACAGGCCTCAGGGCTGTGAGATTGTCAGCCTGGAAAACACTCTCTAGACTTTGGGCCTGCCCTGGGAAGAAAATTTAGGCAAAGCGCCGGCATGACACAAGTTCAGCAAGTACAGCAGGCCCCAGTTCAAGAGCAAGTATGTATATGTATGTATACGAGCTTTTAAAAATAAAAAATCAAAAGCAGATTTAGCATTGCTTACTTTTACGGTAATTTTGGTAAATGTAAAGAGGACGAAGTCTCGGCGCCCTCGCACAGATGTCACACACATGGGGCTGTTGCACTCCTTTGCAACTGCAGCACTGGAACCAAGCTATGCCTGACCGATGAGCCCTAATGAGGTTGAAACCAGTCTTGTGTTCCAGTTCAGGGAGGACTTGGCCTGGCTGTTCAGGCTGGACTGTTCCTATTGGAGCAGGGCAATTTTCTTGTGGCTGGGTCCAGACAGAGATGGCCTGATTAGTTACCAGTGGCTGAGATTGATTCAAACATTCAATCAACCTATTTTTTGTATATTTCAGTGCAACGACTTAAGTGGTACGGGTATGCCCAGACGTGGGTACCCTGCACACTGGGGCATTGGAACCAAGCTATACCCGACAGATAAGCCCTGGTTCGGGGAAGACCGGGCCTAGCAGTTCAGAATGGACTGTTCCTATTGGAGCAGGGTCAAGGCTAATTTGCTTGTGGCTCGGCTTGGTCCAAACTGAGGTGACACGATGGGAAAAATAAACATAGACTGGGATGCGGCCCCAAGTAGTTAACAGTGGCTGAGATGGATCAAAGCATTCCAACCATCTGTTTTTTGCGCACTTCAGTGTGATGCCTTAAGTTAAGACATAACAACAGGCTGAACCGTGCTTTTATAAATTGTTTCTTCCAGACTGACGACGATCCTACTTTTTTGCACAACTAGCTCACTGGTCAGGTAAGAAATATGAGATATCATGTAATTTCAATGAAATAAGCTATGTAACAGTACTCCATTGTTTGTTTCTGTTGTCCTTTACACTAACACTGTTAATGTAGGTTAAACCTCATTTTTCGCAATGTTGGAGTTCAGACTGTTCAAGTTGTCTGCCTGGTATTGCACTACATGGATATCAAGCTTAATCAGTTTACTGTGTTTGAAGAACCCAGGGCTGCAGAAGAACAAGTGGGTTAACATCCATGCTTGGTGTCGTTTTTAACGGTAGATTGGTGATATATGTCTCCATTTTCTATTCGTAGATTATCATTTCTTAATTTAATTCATTTTCTTTTTTGCTAGCCTGTTCCATTTTTAACTAAATTTATAATAAAATACTGTCTCAGTGATGACTCTCTCTCTTGATTTCTTCTTATTTTGGCTGAGCTGTATGCAGCTCTCCAAAGACACTGGTATGAAATTACTGCCTTCACTTGTTTTAGTGCTCTTGATGCTCGGGTATGACATCCGCTCTCACCATCTGCTGGTGTTCATATTCAGCCACCAAAATGATAACATCAAGTACCTGGGTTGGTTTTGAATAAGAAAATAATGGTACAAAGCAGTCCTGTCAAGTACCATGCATCATGGGTGACTATAACGCATTTTAGTGCTGGTGTCCGCATCCTGCACTAAAATGCTATTGTCATAAATCATCTTGAAGCTAGCTCTTATGTGGGAGGAAGCGCTACAATAGAGTTTTGTCTCTGTAGCCAGAGTGTGAGCTGCCCAGGAGAGGTGGGCTGTTATGGAGATTTCAGCCTGGGCTGTAAGTTCTTTACTAACATCATATTGTTACACAGTATCATTAAAAGTAGCTGTCAGCCGTCCTCTTTGTTACACAGTAGCATTAAAAGTCCTCTTTGCTACATAGTGACATTAAAAGTAGCTATCAACCATCCTCTTTGTTACACAGCATTTTAAGCGTAGCTGTTAACAGTCCTCTTTGTTATACAGTAGCATTAAAAGTAGCTGTCAACCATCCTCTTTGTTACAGAGTAGCATTAAAAGTAGCTGTCAACCGTCCTCTTTGTTACACTGTAGCATTAAAAGTAACTGTAAGCCATCCTCTTTGTTACACAGTAGCATTAAAAGTAGCTGTCAACCATCCTCTTTGCTACACAGTAGCATTAAAAGTAGCTGTCACCGTCCTCTTTGTTACACAGTAGCATTAAATGTAGCTGTCAACCGTCCTCTTTGTTACACAGTAGCATTAAAAGTAACTGTAAGCCATCCTCTTTGTTACACAGTAGCATTAACAGTAGCTGTCATTCGTCATCCTCTTATTTTGGCTGAGCTGTATGCAGCTCTCCAAAGACACTGGTATGAAATGACTGCCTTCACTTGTTTTAGTGCTCTTGATGCTCGGGTATGACATCCGCTCTCACATCTGCTGGTGTTCATATTCAGCCACTAAAATGATAACGTCAAGTACCTGGGTTGGTTTTGAACAAGACAATATTGAGTACATAGCAGTCCTGCCAAGTACCATGCATCATGGGTGACTATAACGCATTTTAGTGCTGGTGTCCGCATCCTGCACTAAAATGCTATTGTCACGAATTATCTTGAAGCTAGCTCTTATGTGGGAGGAAGCGCTGCAATAGAGTTTTGTCTCTGTAGCCAGAGTGTGAGCTGCCCAGGAGAGGTGGGCTGTTATGGAGATTTCAGCCTGGAGTGTAAGTTGTTTACTAACATCAAATTGTTACACAGTATCATTAAAAGTAGCTGTCAACCGTCCTCTTTGTTACACAGTAGCATTAAAAGTCCTCTTTGCTACATAGTGACATTAAAAGTAGCTATCAACCTTCCTCTTTGTTACACAGCATTTTAAGCGTAGCTGTCAACAGTCCTCCTTGTTACACAGTAACAGTAAAAGTAGCTGTCAACCATCCTCTTTGTTACACAGTAGCATTAAAAGTAGCTGTCAGCCATCCTCTTTGTTACACGGTAGCATTAAAAGTAACTGTAAGCCATCCTCTTTGTTACACAGTTGCATTAAAAGTAGCTGTCAACCATCCTATTTGCTACACAGTAGCATTAAAAGTAGCTATCACCGTCCTCTTTGTTACACAGTAGCATTAAAAGTAACTGTAAGCCATCCTCTTTGTTACACAGTAGCATTAAAAGTAACTGTAAGCCATCCTCTTTGTTACACAGTAGCATTAAAAGTAGCTGTCAACCATCCTCTTTGTTACACAGTAGCATTAAAAGTAGCTGTCACCAGATCTCATCTCCTCATGGCCTGATACATTAGGCTTTTCATGCACTGGCCTCACAAACAGCTCTGTAATTTCAAATCAGCTCAGCCAGCAGTACTAAAAACTTCAAAATTTGACAAAGGTCAGTTAAAATTATTTGCAATATATATAATTTTCTCCATGAGGATGGGAAACGTTACTCAATCCATGCTCATACTCCACTGTAAAGGCCACCTTCAATCAATCAGTATGGGGAAGTGGTGCATCCTTGACATAGGGGCCAAAGTGTCATGTCCTATATAACTGGCACCTTCGGCCAGAGCACAGTTGTGTTGCCTTTTTAAACATTACAATGTATAGAATTATGCGCTTTTAACATTTCTCTCTAAATTAATATAACTGCTTTGTTTTTTCTCGTGATAAATTGTCACGCAAAGCGTCACACATAACCCCTAAAAATGTCTCATATAGGAACACTGAAAACCTGGAAATGGTAAACATAAGCAAAATAACAACTTGATAACTATGACACAGCCCACTCCTGATTAACTTCTGCTCAGGCTTTGAAGCTTCAAGAAGCTGCGGATGACCCACAACCAGGAATGGTGCAGTCGTTTGTCACTCACAAGACTAGAAGGCTGAACCACAAAACAATACCTCCACCTCTCCCTAAGTGGTGACCCTATGAAAGGAGGTAAAGAAAATAAGAAAATGAATACAGCACTCCAATAAAGCTGATCTGGATTGAAAATGTCCACTCATCCTCGCCTCATATTAAAATCATCTGATCTTAGCAAATCTCTTTTAAACTCTTGCTTCAAAGCGGAGACAAAAACTCGCCACATACACATCTACAGTAGAATGTAACTTTACAGCTGAAAATGCCTCATTTACGCCTTTCAGGAATTCACAAAGGGATTCCTGATGGGCGTAATTGCATTTATTACTAAGCACTTCTCTGCCACGAATGCACAGAAATTGACAGTGGTAAAGCCCACTGGAGGGCAGGGGCGGCTCCTCCGTTTGAGCCAAAGAGCGTCACCCCACCAAAAAAACACCCCACGCCAAGCATGAAAAAGAAAATGATAATAAAGTATATTTATTACCATTTTAATTTTCAGCAACTGACCCGTCCTGAACTGAGTGACCGGATGGACCAGGCCAGCACTGCCGAGGGGGTTGTGCGCTTCAAAATGAGCATATCTCTTTGACCAGCCAGCTTGCGACGGCCAGCCAGGCATGCACATTTTAAAGCTCTCTAACCCAAACAGCTGGGTTAGAGAAAGCAAAGGCCTCCAGTGTTCTTGTGAGTGCTGATAGAGGTCACTCCCACCAATCCTAGTGCTGCTCTCATGCTGCATGAGAGAAGCGCCAGGATTGGCTTGGGAGCTGGGAGCCTGCCTGCCTCGAGGAGAGAAGGATCGAGGAGTATGTCGCGCTCGAGAAAAGGTAAAGTTTTTTTTGTTTTTTTTTAATGTGCCACACCGCCCTTGGGACATGCAAGCAATCACTGCTGAAGGGTTGTGAAGGGTCATGCCAAGGTGTAGTTTGCCTTGGAAATTTGGGAATGCCAAAAATATGGACATTTGTGGGCATTAAGAAACTTCGCTCCAACCCCTCTTTACTTACAAAATTGTCACAGAATTTCTACAGGATAGAAAAGGGAACAGACAACCACCCACCTTTCTCCAAAGGGTAAAAATGTTTTCCAGTCAAAGAAAAAGAAAAAAAGTGCTTTTGTATAGAGGGCTCGATTCCCCCGTGTGCAGAAATTTACGCTATGTAGATTTCCACACAGTGGGGATAGAAGCCCCCAGGAATCCTCTGCAAACAGCACTGATTTTCAGGCCTATGACTGCAGACGTTGGTGAATTAAAAAAAATGTAAACAGATGTTTACCTGGAGATCTACATATTCACTGACACTTTTATGTGTTTTTTAGATGAATCAGGCCCAAGTAATCACAGCTGCCACCTTGTACATCACAACCACATGGGCTTTACAGTTCAAGTAACAGCGATTTAGAACTCCTTATCTATGGGTAGCCAGAATCCGTCTGGTAAAATCGCATTGGGATTGGGCTGTAGTGGGATTCAGCCCCTGTTCCCTGGCCCCCACCTGACCATCTTCCAATTCACAGGTGTATGTAATGCTCACACCTGCCAAGCAATTTCCTCTCTTTCTCTCTGCCGCCCTGCTTGGAGCAGGTGGTACCTTTGAGTGTTAACCCCCAAGGAAAATGGAATACTGCGCAGAATTCCACCCTGTCAAACCGGCACCACACAGTTATTACACATTAGTGATTTTAACGTTTAATTGCTTGGTACTGGTGGAGTTTTATAGCACAGCATTGGTATTCACGGGTATGGAGCTACCATCTTACCAGTGCATTTCTGTAATTAGGGTCTGAATTGGGTAACAGCTGCATCTTTTATTTACAGTGTTATTAAACATGAACAAGTTATTTTTGTTACTGTCTATTTTGCAGTGACTGTCAGCACACAGAAAGTGCTTTAATGGTAGGCACACACTTTAGAGGATACACTTAATATAATATAACATAATTTACTATTAAAGTGAAGCAGGCTGGCATATAAATTGCACTTAGCTTTCATATCTACAGGGCCAAAGCAGCATTTTTTAAATTCTAGTAATTTAAAAGCTACATTTTTCTAGGAGAGATGCCTGCATTCTTATTAACCTGCCTCCTTTTTCTTGCCGTGTAACTTGACAAATGGCATATTTCTTTTTCAGAACAACCAAGGATAATTATTGTTGCACCCCCGCACAGATATGTTTCCTTGCTTATATCTTCTACTGCTAGGGTACTTGCACACCTTTGTGGTGATGCTTTTAAAAAATCTAAAAAATCAGTGTGATGTTAAAATAGATGTACTCTTTTGATCTCTTTGTGCACCCTCACAAATAAAATAGTTTTTAAGCACATTCAGGGCTATATATTAGTGTAAACCCTGCATCGATATCTGATTGCAGGCTGAATATATAACAAAAAATGTAGAGGTATTGCCATTGTTCAGGAGTCTAGTTCCCTGCACAGAGACACACATTTGTGCCCCAGCAAAGGGCCAGATGCTGTTTGGATTTCTTTTAGCCTAAGAAAAAAATCCTAAAAGGCTCTCACTCCTTGCTGGAGCACAGACATACATTCTGTGTCACATAAAGGAGCCAAAGGCTGCTTGGACTTTTTCTTAGCCTAAGAAAAAAATCAAACAGAGGCTGGCACCTTGCTGGGGCACACAAGTGTGTGTCTGTGCTCCAGAAAGGAGGCAGGCACTTTTTAGGTTTTTTCTTAGGCCAAGAAAAAATCCAAAAGCACCTTACTTTTTTCTGGGGCACACATACAGCTCCTTCTCCTCAGAATGCTGCTCGTGGACAAAGACATACTCTGAGACGAAGGAGCTGTGTGAAATGAACTAGGAAGTGGACACTGGAAAGGGAGGGACTAGGAGCAATCCTAATCCCTCAACTAAAATCCCCACATCTGTGTTAATTTCTTCTGTTGGTGAAATGAGAGGAGTGTTTAGAAGCTGGGCTGCTCCTTATGCCTTCTCTCCTAGCTCCCTTCCCTATCACCTACAGAAAAAAATGGGTCTGAGCTGGTGGTCTTCGATGGGGAGTAGATGAAAGCAATATTAGAACATTGGAATGTTGAGCGCTCCATTGAATACAATGGAGTGCTCGGGGGTTCTACAGGGCAATAGAGGCCCGCAGAGCAACATTCCAATGTTGTTTTTGTTCACAGCTGCTGCTGTGAACAAAGGCCTCTCGGAGCCCGAGCGAATTTAAACCCCCTCGGGCTCCGAGAGGCCTTTGTTTTTAGTAATTAGAACATTCGGTCCTCTAGGGGTGGAATGTTCTAATAGCCTTAAAGCCCTCCTAGCGGGCTCTACCAGCCATTAAATTAAAGGCACGCTCCTTTGTTGAAGGCCTTCGGCTCGGGCCTTTAACGCTGGAGCGGCCCTTTAATGGCTGGTAGAGCCCACTAGGTTGGGCTTTAAGGCTATAATAGCTGCCCTTAATCCCGCCAACTGTCTCTATCCTTGAATGGACCTCGGTAGGACTATGGAACCCCTCCCAAGTCCATATGATGTGTGTGTGTGATGTCACGTGACATCACACTGATATTAATGAGGCAGCTCAGAACTGTGCACTGGACTACCTCATTTACCCAGCACGAGGAGGAGTTTGGCCTCCATTGGGGAGAAACATCATTTTTTTAAAAGCAGCAGCTGGGAGGGGGAACCTTGGCATTATTCACATATTTATATATAATAAAGTTATGTCTTGGAGACACTCTTTCATAATATATATATACGTAAGTAGGAAAGTCCAAGAGTTAAATTGTAAATTGAAATTATTTTTTCCAGTTCTTAACAAAGTTGATCGATATTCTGTTACGTTTCTTTGCAAGTCAAACAGGGATGAAGAGGAAAAGCAAAATAGCCCTGGAAATATTTTTGATGCCTGCCCCAAACTGCACTGAATGAGTGACCGCACCAGTGGAAAGCGGAAGGATACCGCCCCCTGACATCTGACGAAAAATGGAGCAAAAGGTGCTTTTTATAGTACAATTGTATAAATATATTGGTTAAAAAGCAATATATTTTACAAGGAGTTTTCAAGACGAACTGAAGGAATATTTTAATGTGGCAGTATCTAGCACCAAAGGAAAGTGTGATCTCAATCGCTCCATCGCTCTAGCATGTAAAGCACTGCAGCCAGGCCAATTTACTCTATGCCATAGTATGCAAAGGAGCATAGCCAGTCAGATTACACTAAAGTATGTATGGCATAGTAACAAAACCAGAATTTGCACAGCCTGTCAACCAATGGCCCCACATTACATGCCCAATATGCTAAGCACCATCCCCAGGTCAATACAAGGTGTGCCACAGTATGTAAAAAAACACCTTCCCCAGGCAAGTAGCCAAAATGTCCCAGTATGTAAAACACCATACCCGTAATGCCCTAGGATGTAAACAAAACACCCAAATGTGGCTTGGATTAAGGATTAATTGAAAGTGGCTGGGATTAGGTGAAGGAGGTCACCCTTGGCTTTTTTGTATCTATATATATATATATATATATTTATATATATATATATGTATATATATATATATATATATATATATATCGGACTTTGGGTCCGTTGACAGCAGTAACTCCAACCCCTCCGAAATTGTTTCTTTTTCCGAGGAACTGCGCCTCTTGCAGGAAATCAGCGAACACTCAATAAGAGGGAGAACAAGAGGCAGAGGAAGAGGAGGGAAAGTAAAAGCAAAAGACGACGAGACCGTCGTAGAAAAGAACAACAACGCCGGTGTGGGAACAAGGGGCCGGAATCAGAGGAACAAATAATGGATGGACAAAAACTCACGGTAATTCATTTATCCAATTGAAATATTACACAAACCGAAGAAGAGGTCTTGAAACTGGGTTTAACTTTCTGTCCTAATACACCTCTGAATTACACACAGACCCGTATCGACCTTTATTTATTTGTACGCAAGATCAAGTTGTTTAAAATACATCGCACCAAAAAGAGGGGACAAAGCACTATACAGGACTACAGATCCACCTCATCTTTTTCAATTGAAGACATAAACATGTTGAGATCACTTTATGAATTAGAGGAAGAACCAGGGGTACATGGAACACAATCAGTGGATCTGTTTGATCCAGCTAACATTTCCACTGCAGCGAACTTTGGCATTGATCCCGGGGTACCTTGCGAGACGTCATTTAGGGCAAAATCCAAATATATGCCTCAGATTGTCAGAGATAACATAGACATCTTTCACGAGGCAGTGAACCAAGATATCCTACAACTCCTTAAAAACCAGTATCTAGATCTAACATCACTAGAGGTCAGAGGGAAGCTATATTGGCTCTACAAAATGATGATAGCATCATCATAAAACCCTCAGATAAGGGCGGCAATATAGTCTTGATGAGTAAAGAAGGTTACGTACAGGAGGCTATGAGACAATTAAATAACACTACTTGTTACCTAAGGGTGGATAAGTCTTACCTAGTGAAACTACAGAACAGATTTACTGACATGCTTAAGAGTTGGTTTGATAACCAATTATTGAATTGGGATGAACATCAATTCCTTAAAAATGACACACCAACAGTACCCACCTTCTATTTACTCCCAAAGGTACATAAGGACCAACTAAATCCACTAGGGCGCCCTATAGTATCCTCAAAGAATAGCTTGTTTGAGAATGTTTCCATTTATGTAGATAATTTTTTAGCTGGATATGTTAGGGACCTGACATCCTATGTGAGAGATACGAAGGATTTCTTACAGAAAGTGGAAAACTTACATTGGGGTAAAGAGCACTGGTTGGTCTGTTTAGATGTCGAAAGCCTGTACACCAATATAAGACACAGAGATGGCCTAAAAGCATGTGAACATTTTTTGAAGACTAGAAGTATACACTTGCTGGAGCACACACATATGTTACTCCAAATGATCGAGATCTGTTTAACCGAAAACGTGTTCATGTTTAATGGGGTACATTATAAGCAAATACAAGGGACTTCAATGGGCACCTGCTTTTCCCCCAGCTATGCCAATTTATTGGTGGGCTGGTGGGAGAAGCAGGTGCTCTGGAGCGAATCACTTGAACATTGGACCAGCAGGGTGAATATCTGGCTTAGGTACATCGATGATGTCTTTTTTGTGTGGGAGGGTGAAGAAGAAAAGTTACTACAATTTGTCAGTGAATTGAACCATAACACAGTAAATTTGAAATTTACCATGCAGTACAGTCAACAGACAGTAGACTTTCTTGACATTAGGTTAACTGTTGAGGACAACAAATTGCAAACGGACCTGTTTAGAAAGAAGACAGCGGGGAATTCTGTACTTCATTCAGCCAGTTGCCATCCCCCGAATTTCAGATGGAGTATTCCATTCAGTGAGTTCTTGCGGGCAAAGAGAAATTGTAGTTCCGTGAGTAACTATGAAAAGAATAAGAAGGAGATGATGAGCAGATTTCTGGCACAAGGGTATACCCTCAGAATGCTCGAAATGGGAGCTAGAAAGGCAGATGCTATTGAGAGGAGTGAAGCCCTGTACAAGGCACCAAAGGCAAGACAGGAAGAGACAGAGGCCCCGATCAGATTGATTACAACCTTCAACAGACAGTCTGCTGACCTTAGAAAAATCATAAAAAGGAGATGGGACATTTTGACGCAGGATCACATCCTTAAAGCTAAATTGGGGTATTATCCATCTATAACATATAGGAAAGGTCCTTCGATCAAAGATATGTTAGTAAGAAGCCACATGGAACATCGTAAGCCTAATTGGTTAAAAAAAGCTGGAGGGTTTAATAAATGTGGAAAATGTAAAGCCTTTAGCCACAGTGAAAATGTCAGGAAGGTCAGACTACAGAGAACCAATAGGCAGTGGAAAATCAATAAGAACATCAATTGTGGAACCGATTATGTAATTTACGTTATCACTTGCCCTTGTGGCAAGTGGTACGTCGGATCCACAACCTTCCCAGTGAAGAAAAGAATTTTAGAGCACTGGCGAGCTATCACTAATAAAGATTTGAGTTATAGCACTGCAAGACATTTTCACCAGGCACATAACGGAGACTGGACCACTGCCAAATACTTTGCCTTAGATACTATCCCCAAGAATCCAAGGGGGGGCAATCGAATTCAAGCTTTGCGCAGATCAGAATCGAGGTTTATTTTACAGGCTGGAAGTGTCTTTCCGACCGGCATGAACAATGATGAAGAACTACATGTTCATATATAATTGGAGAGTCTCCCGAACGTATTTTTAGAACCAGAGTTTCTATTAAAAATGTAATACAAAGTGATTTTATTGTTTCTGTTATGTATATATGTAACATGTATCACCCATCCCAAGTTTTTTCTTTTGTATCCCTTCACTGTCAAGTTTTTATTCGTACAAAATCACAATTTGTTAGCAGAGGGAGACAGCTCGCTGTTTTTTTATCTCCCCAGGAATTTATAGGGTATCTGATCTTATGAGTCTCAATAATGAATAACCAAGATTGTATATACATAATTTAATTTTCCTTGTTTCTTTGCAGAATGACAGAAGTTGGAAGAAGGGTTCTGTCACAACTATTACACTTAGAAGTTAAGAGCACGGAGATCCGGATGTATCAGAGTAACAACCGTTCTCTCCTTACTAGTATTGTTATCTTTTTGTATAAAAAGTAACCAGGGTACTATACCCAAAGGGATTAATCTGTGATCCATTTATAGATAATTCATTTTTATGTTTAGAGGTATGATGGTCACCCCGTACTGGATAACATCACTAGGACACTCATGATGGCCTATTGTCACGAAAATAAAGGGTACGATACCCAGAATACATAACATATAGGCTTTAGTATAAATGCAGGAAGCAAGTTACGAACCATATTATGATAAGGGTACTGTACCCTATTAGATATACCTTACATTTGTGATTTAAGATCAGATTAATTAATTGGGACTCTTTTGACCTAATTTATTTTTTTAAATATCTTTATCTGCATTTTGTCAAACAAACAGGTTACAGTGGACATAAATGAAAAGGAAAGGAAGGGGAAGAGGGGAAAGGGGGGACAGGTAATTAATCGAGCTTGGATGAGATAATGGTCAAGCAATCAGCATAAGTGCAGGAAAAGGCCAGCAGTCATTTCCGGTACAGTCACAAACTGTGGTGTACATTAAGTCCATGTGGTTAGTGACTGACCACAAATTGTATATTCAGTGTACCGACTATCAGAAGGACCACCTTTTAGTATTCATACAAATCAAAGGGAATTATTCATCCTACCTCAACTTTACACATCCATGGCTGTACCTGACTATACGGCTACATGCCAAATTGTAGCAAAATCAGATACAATTTGTTATTTTTGTAACTCTTCAATTAAACATAAAAACAAACAAAGAAAATCGTCATCACATCGTCACGCCCTGGTTAGTGTATGTGTAGGAAATGTGTCATCTATGTAGCCTTGCTGAATTAGATGGGTCCCCCATCCTCCTGGTGATTAAGGGAGTTAGTGACTATATCATCGCTACCTTGGCTCATGGAAAGTTCAGGCGTGCCCGCCTCCACGTCAGCATCCCCGTCTGATCCCCCAACCTCCTGGGAAGGGCTGCACCCTCCCTCACTACCCGTGCACGTCAGATCCGTCAGTATGGCGTCCCATAGCTGGGCAATAAGGTATTTACGCAGTCCTGCTATTTCCTCCCTGTGTAATGATGTACTCTCCGCCTGTGCCCATACTAGAAGAGAGTTCCTCCAACCGGCCACTGCGGGGGGGTCGGCATGTTTCCAACGTTTAGTGATTAGCCTTTTAGCTACAATAAGGCCCAGGTCAATAAACCTGGATGTGACTCTGTGTTTCTTTGGTCTAGGATACAAACCCAGTATGCACACCTCCCATGTCTGTGGTAGTGTCCTTTCAGTGCATGCCGCAAGTGCCATGTTAACCTCCCGCCAGTATGCGTGCAAAGAGGTGCAAGACAACAGCTTATGCAGAAAGTCTGCGTTCACCTGCAGACAGCGGGGACATGCTGATGTAGTCATATGAAAGTATGCATTTATTTTATCTGGAGAAAGATATGCCCTATGCACAATATATGTCTGTATGAGCCTAAATCTGGAGTTGCGTGGTATACTCGTAGGGGTAGCTAATATCAAAGCCCATGCACTATCCGTTCAGGGGGTGCCTCTGTCTGTTTCCCATTTAACACGGAGTGACATCAGCGGTTGTATAGTGTGTGTAAGCAATGCTTCCGCCAGCCAGTGGATGATGTGGGACCCATTACCCATAATATGTAAATATTGCAATAGTAGGTGCGTCTCCGGTTCGGCGCTGATGTCGTCCCACGCTGCAGTGAGTGTTGGGACTCTTTTGACCTAATAATGTTGTC
Organism: Calotriton arnoldi; assembly: GCA_963921515.1. Classification (NCBI taxonomy): domain Eukaryota; kingdom Metazoa; phylum Chordata; class Amphibia; order Caudata; family Salamandridae; genus Calotriton; species Calotriton arnoldi. The sequence goes on from CAWUFW010010149.1 coordinate 356,320, forward strand.
AGGTTCCAGGGGAGTGGGTCGTTGCCACAATAATGAAGGGTACTATACCCATGAGGTATTATATAGAGATCTTGTGTAGAAATGTGTGAAGACGCCATGAGCAGTCTAATTCCCAATGCTACTTCAAACCCAGTGTGTATTAACACAGGATATTCACAAATGAAAATGCTGAAATGTGTGACTGGTACGTTAGATTTTTTATGTTGTGTTTTACAAACACTAATTTTGCACTCATTTGTTTTGAAGTCACGGGATTGGAGGTAATACATTCACAGTCTTTCCTCAATGTTGTTGCGTCCTGTGTGACGCGGAATGCTTAAATAATTGAAGCTCGGAACAATGGTCATGTGACCAAGACCTGTTTAGGTCGAAACGCGTCTGTTTGTGCCCGAATAAATTTGATATTTGCAAACCTCTTGGATTGGAGTGGCTCGTGCTTACTGGACTTGTGTAAGCTTGGTGGTGGATATATATATATATATATATATATATATATATATTAATATTTAGATTGTTGTTTAAATATTTCTAGTTTATGTAAATCATTTTTTGCTTATATCTTTGTGTATTTAATTATATCTTTTATTGGGGTGAATTATAATTATTTTAGTGAAGTAATATATCCAATAAAATATGAAAAATATTTTACAAAAAAACCTTTAAAAAATCCCAAAATAAAACCAATCCAATAGAGATCCCTTGAAGCAATCCAAAGTATTTAGGAACCATAAAAAATTTTTTTTTTTTTAAACGCTCCTGAAAAAACAAAAAAAACGAAATCAAAGTAACAAATATTGGTTTATTCTAAACCAAACGCAAGAAATCCCTCTGGTGTGAGCTTTAGAGGGATTTCTTTTTATTCATTTCAGCCTCAGGAGCTAGGGAAGAGTTTTCCCAGGAGCATAAGGCATATTTTTATTTCAAAATGAGATCATGATCGGTGCACATTGCGAGCTGACAACATTACATTGAAAAGTGAAAGTAAAATTCGCTGATTGATTCATTTCATTTTCACTGCTTATCTCAGCCCCCGAGCATCGATTCAGACGGAGGAGGTGTCATTGGAAAGGGGAGAATTCCCCTTTCCAATGGTACCATTCCACAGTGGATCCCCACTTGGGGATCACCACAGGAGGGCTATCCCCAAGCAAGGATCCACCCACCAGACCTAATGCCCCCCCTCTGAGCCCACAAGTCTTTCTGTTCCCCCCTGGAGCATATTCGAGGTTCTGTTCTCGGGGGGCTAAATGCCCACTTGACACCAGGGAAAAAAAATGCAAAATGGGTGGGGCGGCCCTCCCAGGCATCAGGCTTAGCCCTCACTCACCCATACAAACCCCAGATGTTTTTCTGCCCCCCAGTCTGGGACAGATAGCAGGCATTTTCCTCCAATCTGTCCCCGGCGGTGGCAGAAAGCCCACTAGTCCACCAGGGATTATATTTGGTTGGGGGAGCTGCCCCCTTGGCAATGGGCTAATGCTCCCTCTACCCCCCAAAAGTCTTTTTGCCCCCCCCAAGGGCAGATTCGAGGTTGCTACCTCCAGTCTACCCCCACGGGGGTAGAAAGCGCACTGAACATCAGGGATTTTGTTTTGGTGGGGAAATGGGTGGGTGCGGCCTGCCTAGGCAGTGGGCCTCACCCCATCCCTTAAATGACCCACAACAATCTTTCTGTCTGCCAGGGGGCAGATAAGAGGTATTTTAACTCCAATGTGTCCTGGGGGAAGGGGCAGAAAGCCCACTACACACCAGGGAGATTTTTTTTACTGCTACAGGGTGTGGGGTGTGGCCTACCCACCTGCCCACATATTGGACCTAGCCTCTACGTCCAATATGACCCCAACAGTTTTTCTGCCCCCCTGGGGACTTAAGCATCCCCATCTTCTTGGCAAGAAGGGACATTTTGATTTTCAATGCTTTTTTCTATACATACAGGCAGCAGAGTTGGGCTTAGTCCCCATATCGTCCTACTTCTATCCTGAATGGTTGTACTTTTTAGGCTCAAATCAGCTGCCACCTGGGGAAACCTACAAACACATACATTTCTGAAAACTAGACATTCGGGGGAATCCAGTGTGGTATGCCTCGTGTGGATCCCACAAAGTTTTCTTGTCCACAATGACCTGCAAACCACAAACTTTGCCTAAAATTGTACATATTCCTTGCATTTCTGTGACGTAAACGTCTGGAATCAGCAGGAATCCATAGAACTCCTACCACCCAGCTTTCCCCAACTTGTCCTGATAAAAATGCTACTCCACTGTGGGCCATGGCCTAGTGCCTTGACAAGCACAAATCAAACCATGGTCAATGAGAGTTACTCTACGAGACTCTCATTTCCTTGGTTTGATGCTTGCCTGTCACATGCACTAGGCCCAGCCACACAAGTGAGGCAGCATTTTTATTGGGAGAGGTTAGAGAATGCTGGGTGGTAGGAATTTTGTGGATTCCTGCTGATTCCGGAAGTTTGCATCACAGAAATGCAAGGAAAATGTGCAATTTTAGGCAAAGTTTGAGGTTTGTAGGACATTGTGGGTAAGATAACTTTGTGGGATCCAGTGAGGTATACCACCATGGACCCCATTGGGTGTGTAGTTTTCAGAAATGTATGGGTTTGGCAGCTTTCCCTGGGTGGCCGTCAATCCCCTGCCAATAAAAACGCCGCTACCCCATTGCCAAATCAGATTGTTTTTGTGACAGGAAATATTGATGTCTCTACATTGTATTTTGGGGCCTTTTCTGTTGCGGGCACTAGACCTACCCACACAAGTGAGGTATCATTGTTATCAGAAGACTAAGGGGAAATCTATGTGGAAGGAAGTTGGTGGCTTCCCGCAGATTACAGAACGTTCAATCACAGAAATGTCAAGAAAATGTATTTTTTTAGTCAAAGTTTGAGGTTTGCAAGGGATTCTGGGTAAAACAACCTGGTGAGAGCTACACATATCACCCCATTCTGGATTCCCATAGGTATCTAGTTTAAAAAAAATGTACATGTTTGCTAGGTTTCCCTAGGTGCGGCTGAGCTAGGGCCCAAAATCCACAGCTACCCACTTTGCAAAAATCGGGTCAGTTTTGGGTGGAAAAATGTGATGTATCCATGTTGCGTTTTGGGCCATTCGCAGGCACTAGGCCTACCCACACAAGTGAGGTTCCATTTATACCAGAAGACATGTGGGAGCATAGAATAGTAGGACATTTATTATTACAGATTGGATTTCGCTGCATTTGTACCATCCAAACGTAAGCCAGCGTGTAAGAAATTAGACATTTTGGAACATACCCTCTAACCATGTTCTCGTACAGGTACCCACAAATTCAGAGATGTACAAACAACCACTGCTCCTAAACTCCATATCCTGTGCCCATTTCAGAAATACATAGGTTACCTCAATACCTATTTTTCACTCAGCACATTTCATTTGAATTGGTCTATACTCAGTACACAATTAAAAACCATTGTACAGTGCAGCTCCGTTGTTGGCTCTGGGTACCTTGGGTTCTTGGAAAACCTACAAACGCTATATATCCCCATAACCAAAAGGGTCTAGCAAACGTAATGCTACATTGCTTTTGTAAATCTATTATTGTGACAAACATTACAGGTGAAAACATTGTCACAAATGGCTGGTTTTTCCAACTAATTTTCAATATTTCTTTTTTTCAACAGTTGGTTTTTTGGGAAAACCTTGAGGGATGACCCCTTGCGGAATTCAGAATTTTGTCCACTTTTCAGAAATATATAGTTTTCCTAGATCACCTATGGGTTTTACACTGGTTTGCATCACAAATGGAAGTAGGTTGAAAGCACAAAAAATGGGAAAAATGGGATCAGCTCTGCATGTTCCTGAACAGCGGCAGCTGGCACATAACATGGCTAGTGGGGGGGGGGAGAGGCGGGTAGAGGGGAGAATTAAAAAAAATAAACTTACCTTTTAACTGCATCTCTCCTCCATCTTCTCTCCCAGCCGGAAGGGAAGCAGGAAGCACACAGGCTACCCTAAGCCAATCAAAATGCTGCAAGGCAGCTTTGTGATTGGTCTGAACACTGTGGTTGGGCGCGCAGACAGGCAGTGGGAGCGTGGTCAACAGACCGTTAGGCTGACCCAAGACGGCCGGCCAAACCGTAATGTGCACTTACAGTGTGCTCACCACCTTCTTAGTGAAGGAGCCGCCACTGTTCCTAAAAGCTGGTAAAATGGTAACTTCAGCACATCAAACTGTTCGTTGATACCATTTTAATGAAAAAAAACAGACACTTTTATCCAGAGCACTTTAGTCCTATTTTTCCCATAAAGCTCAAAATGTAGCTATATTTTGGCTATTTTCTAGGCCCCCTCTAGGGGAATCCACAAGCCCTGGAAACCTTTAGAATCCAGGATGTTGGAAAAAACAGGACCCAAATTTGGTGTGGATAGCTTATGTGGACAAAACGTTACAGAGGTCTAAGCACAAACTACCCCAAATAGCTAAACAAAAAAAGGCTTAGCACGCCGGGGGGGTACGTGGGGGTAGGTCTAGCCGCAAAAGGGTTAAATAAGAAAAAAAACAATGTACAACATACAGTACCATTTAAATATAATTTACCTTGTCTATTTAATAATAAAAATGTATTAAAATTGTTTAATTTATCAATATATAAATGTTTTTAACCAAAAAAATGAATAGAAATTGAACATTTTGTTACATGGCTTTATTCTAGGAAAATATGCAAATCATAATGTTTTTTATTACTAATACACAACTAACTTCTAAAGACCAGCAATACTGACATAAACTACTCCTACTACATAGAAATACAATTTAAACAAAGTATTTCACACTAAAATGGTAAAATTAAATATTAACACTCCAACGTAAACCATTTTGAAGAAAGCGTTGGATACTGAAGGGGTGACAATTACTGTTCTCACTCCAATCTAAAGCAATTTGGAGAAGGTGTTGGACACTAAAGGGGTGACATTTACTATTCCCATACCAATCTATACTAATTTCGGGAAGGTATTGGGCACTAAAGGGATGACATTAACTATTTTGTCTCCAATCTAAACCAATTTGGGGAAGGTGTTGGACACTAAAGGGGTGTAAGTTACTATTCCCACTCCAATATTAACCAATTTGGGGAAGGTGTTGGCACTAGAGTTGTGACTTTTACTATTCCCACTCCAATCAAAAATAATTTGGGGAAGGTGTTCAACACTAAGGGGTCGATTCCGATTCGGGCCGGAAAAAGCACCGACCGACTCGGATCCGGAAAAAATACCGACCGACACGTACCCGTGGCGCACGACACGCCAAGTACGATGCAAGGCGCGAAAAATCCGACCGACACGTACCGAAACAAAGTCGACCGACCAAGCCGCACGGAAAGCAGCAATCCGGCCGGAAAAACACGTGAATCCAACCGACCGACACGCACCCGGAACAAATCCGACCGAAACGTACACGCGAACTCCAAACCGCAAAGTACGATGCAAGGCGCGAAACCACGAGCGAGTCGGACGGAGGCCAAGCCGTACGACCGACACGCATACAAAACCGAGCCGAAGCAACACAATACACCGCGACCGACGCGTACGCAGCATAGAAAACTGCACAAACACAGCGTGAACGAAACGGAGAACACCGTACGAGACCAATGCAGGGTCCGACTCGGTCACAAGAACGTTTCCAACATACACAAACAGCACAAAGGAAAAATCACCCAAAAAAAGGCCAAACAAGCAATTACCAAGCCAATAAATACTGGGGGGTGGGGACAGAGAACAAAGACACACCCACAACTCCACCTATATAAAGGACACAAATCACTACCATGAGCCTTTGCAAATGCCATTCCACTGCCAGCACCCAAGAGAAAGCAACCACACACCCACAGCTCATCCCTCACACAAGCCACACACCATCAGCACACCAACAAATACCTACCTCACATACACCCAGCAAAACACACACTCACACACCCTCACCTGCACACCAACACACACATCACCCACCATCACCACCCATCACCATGCCCCCCAAGAAGAATCCCAAGTTCCTAGATAGTGAATTGGAAGTCATGGTAGACGAGATCCTCAGGGTGGAGCCACAGCTGTTTGGCACACTGGTCCAACAGACCCCCATGTCGCAGAAAACCAAGATGTGGGAGAGGATCATCAACAGGGTGAACGTACAATCACCATGTCGGCGCACAAAGACGGACATCCAGAACAGGTGGTATGACGTGCGCAGGAGGGTACAGGACATGCTGAAGAAAGACTACACCAACAGCCAACACACCGGCAGTGGCCCTCCTGCCAAGCCAATATACCTCAGGCCCTGGGAGGAGAAGGTGCGGGCCATCCTTCCGCCAGTGAGCGTATATGGACTAGAGGACATCCCAGAGCCTGGTGAGTACACAACAAATGTACACAATATACTGCCACAAAACACACACACATCACTGTCAAGGGAGAGTCAAACCATGCACTCATAGCAATTACACAGCAACCAGAACAGAATCATCCCAAAATGTGTATGTCAGTCAGATAAACACAACACATGCCATCAAAAAAGTCACATCCAACTGTGCCATCACATGTACAAACAACTACAACTACAGCTAGGCAGTGGCACAAATAGAACTAACAAACACATCCAGACATGTAGCCACCACAACAACACCAACACACAGTGAAGAACACTCAAAGGAAGGAATTCTGTGTATGCTGGCCAAGTCAGTGTAGCCAATAGCATCATGGGAGTCGCAGTCACACATATTGCCCCCCACAACTGTCCCATCAACACCACCATGAACCATGCGCACATCACAGGGAGTGGAGAAGGACCCACAAGATGGCTGACACTGGCTACTGCTGTGGGGAGCACAAGGCCCTGCTGGCAACTGTGCACCAACAAACAGCAGGACACCACTGACTGACATCCTGAGAGACAACTCCCACTGCCTGCAATGCAAGCACGTTCCATGGTGGGATATCTGGCTAGCTGGGTGGGAAGGAGGACTTGCAGCACTGACCATAGTCACAAGCACCTCCCCTCACACCCCCCCCCAACTCAAACTCCACAGTACCCACCTGGTAGAATGCAATGCCCTCCATCCTAACACAAGATCCCACAAAGAACCACCACCCTGGGTTATGTTGTGTGAAGCACAGGGACACTCTTGGGACTCTTAGCCAAACAATTGCCAGGACAACACTCCCAGCCATCCTGTCAGCACAGCCAGCCCACCCCACAGGGAAGCAGAGTCAAAAGGAAGGAAGCATGGGCATGCTGGGAAGGGGGTGGAGGCAATAGCATGATGGGAGTCGTAGTCACAGCTCTACATCCCCCACCACATGGCCCAGCAAGCTCACACTCACGCATGCACATCCCACAGAGAGTGGAAAGGCCCATCAAAGATGTCTGACACTGTTGCTGTGTCGTGGGGAGCACAAGGGCATGCTGGGTACTGCACACCAACCAACAGCAGGACACCACTGTCAGCCATCTTGCCATTGCTCTCAAACCCACACACACTGAACTCCACACAAAAGCAAGTAAGTATGGGAATGCTGGGAAGTGGGGTGGAGGCAATGGCATGATGGGAGTCGTAGTCACAGACATAACTCACCCCCACAACTGTCCCATCAACACCACCCTGAACCATGCTCACATCACAGGGAGTGGAGAAGGACTCACAAGATGGCTGACACTGGCTACTGCTGTGGGGAGCACAAGGCCCTGCTGGCAACTGTGCACCAACAAACAGCAGGACACCACTGACTGACATCCTGAGAGACAACTCCCACTGCCTGCAATGCAAGCACGTTCCATGGTGGGATATCTGGCTAGCTGGGTGGGAAGGAGGACTTGCAGCACTGACCATAGTCACAAGCACCTCCCCTCACACACACCCCAACACAAACTCCACAGAACCCACCTGGTAGAATGCAATGCCCCCCATCCTAACACAAGATCCCACAAAGAACCACCACCCTGGGTTATGTTGTGTGAAGCACAGGGACACTCTTGGGACTTTTAGCCAAACAACTGCCAGGACAACACTCCCAGCCATCCTGTCAGCACAGCCAGCCCACCCCACAGGGAAGCAGAGTCAAAAGGAAGGAAGCATGGGCATGCTGGGAAGGGGGTGGAGGCAATAGCATGATGGGAGTCGTAGTCACTGACATTGGTCACCCCCACAACTGTCCCATCAACACCACCCTGAACCATGCTCACATCACAGGGAGTGGAGAAGGACTCACAAGATGGCTGACACTGGCTACTGCTGTGGGGAGCACAAGGCCCTGCTGGCAACTGTGCACCAACAAACAGCAGGACACCACTGACTGACATCCTGAGAGACAACTTCCACTCCCTGCAATGCAAGCACGTTCCATGGTGGGATATCTGGCTGGCTGGGTGGGAAGGGGGACTTGCAGCACCGACTATAGTCACAAGCACCTCCCCTCACACCCCCCAACACAAACTCCACAGTACCCACCTGGTAGAATGCAATGCCCTCCATCCTAACACAAGATCCCACAAAGAACCACCACCCTGGGTTATGTTGTGTGAAGCACAGGGACACTCTTGGGACTCTTAGCCAAACAACTGCCAGGACAACACTCCCAGCCATCCTGTCAGCACAGCCAGCCCACCCCACAGGGAAGCAGAGTCAAAAGGAAGGAAGCATGGGCATGCTGGGAAGGGGGAGGAGGCAATAGCATGATGGGAGTCGTAGTCACAGCTCTACATCCCCCACCACATGGCCCAGCAAGCTCACACTCACGCATGCACATCCCACAGAGAGTGGAAAGGCCCATCAAAGATGTCTGACACTGTTGCTGTGTCGTGGGGAGCACAAGGGCATGCTGGGTACTGCACACCAACCAACAGCAGGACACCACTGTCAGCCATCTTGCCATTGCTCTCACACCCACACACACTGAACTCCACACAAAAGCAAGTAAGTATGGGAATGCTGGGAAGTGGGGTGGAGGCAATGGCATGATGGGAGTCGTAGTCACAGACATAGCTCACCCCCACAACTGTTCCATCAACACCACCCTGAACCATGCTCACATCACAGGGAGTGGAGAAGGACTCACAAGATGGCTGACACTGGCTACTGCTGTGGGGAGCACAAGGCCCTGCTGGCAACTGTGCACCAACAAACAGCAGGACACCACTGACTGACATCCTGAGAGACAACTCCCACTGCCTGCAATGCAAGCACGTTCCATGGTGGGATATCTGGCTAGCTGGGTGGGAAGGAGGACTTGCAGCACTGACCATAGTCACAAGCACCTCCCCTCACACACACCCCAACACAAACTCCACAGAACCCACCTGGTAGAATGCAATGCCCCCATCCTAACACAAGATCCCACAAAGAACCACCACCCTGGGTTATGTTGTGTGAAGCACAGGGACACTCTTGGGACTTTTAGCCAAACAACTGCCAGGACAACACTCCCAGCCATCCTGTCAGCACAGCCAGCCCACCCCACAGGGAAGCAGAGTCAAAAGGAAGGAAGCATGGGCATGCTGGGAAGGGGGTGGAGGCAATAGCATGATGGGAGTCGTAGTCACTGATATTGGTCACCCCCACAACTGTCCCATCAACACCACCCTGAACCATGCTCACATCAAAGGGAGTGGAGAAGGACTCACAAGATGGCTGACACTGGCTACTGCTGTGGGGAGCACAAGGCCCTGCTGGCAACTGTGCACCAACAAACAGCAGGACACCACTGACTGACATCCTGAGAGACAACTTCCACTCCCTGCAATGCAAGCACGTTCCATGGTGGGATAACTGACTGGCTGGGTGGGTGGGAAGGAGGTCCGGCTGCCAACCAAACACAACCAATGCAGACCATGTTCACACCCCAGAAAATACATAGAAATGCCCAAATAATGCAGGACAATGTGCCACACCAATATCAACCCCTGACTGTGACGACTCAGGACAATGCAATGTACAGGCCCGCACCCAGAGGCACAGTCACAACTGTCATGTGTGTCAACCATTGATGCCTGCAGAAACATGACATACATTGTTTGTGTCTCCAAAAACAGGTGATGATGGGGACACAGCAGCAGACGCTGAGGAGTCCCAGTCCCAGGCTCAAGAGGATGCCGAGCTCACTGGCGTCGTACAGCCTCTGTCCTCCTCGGACGATGAAGAACAACCTGGCACATCCGGTGCAAGTCAACATGCAGCACCAGCAGGACCACCAGCTGCACCCCCTGCACCCACCCCTACAACGACTGTCACCACGAATACCATCCCTGCCGACATGGACAGAATAAGGAGCAACACCAGCACAGTGACCCTGGACCAACCTGGGGCCATGGACACCACCACCACCACCACCCCCAAGGTGGACCAGGGTTATCTGTGCGTGCCACTGCACACACTGCACATGTCAGCAGGGGTGGTGGGAGGGGTGGGAGACAGAGGTCGCTGCTTGCAGACGTTGCTGGTGTGCATGATGACCCACAACTGGTACGCATAGCTGATGCGTACCAGTCCAGCACCGGAGAGCTCAGCCAGGTAGTGGGGCTCCTCAGAGACATTAAACAGCAGCAGGCTGCCCATCATGCCCGCTTGGACTCCCACATGTCCCACGTGGAGTCACACATGTCCCGTGTGGACTCACACATGTCTCGCGTGGAGTCCAAGTGGGATGCACTGCATGAGATGACGGCGGTGCACAGGGACATTTTACAATGCCTCCGCCAGATGAACAGCAACCAGTCCACACCTCCCTGTGTGCCAACAACATCTGGTGCCGAACAAACTGCAACTGCCACAGGGAGGGAGGAGGACTCTGGCGGAGAGTCCCCTGCACCGCAGCAGCCTGCACTTGAGGGCCCCCCCCAAGAAGAGGGGTCGTCCGAGGAGGGAAAAGTGAGAGGCCGATGGCCAAGCGCAACTCCCAGGAAGCCTGAACCTGTTCTGGATGTTCGCCTTTGTGCACAGACTGTTCACCCTGTTGACGGCAACACTACTCCCACACATTGCATGGGGAGTACAAGTTGGACCAATGTGTCAGACAACTGTGGCCCCGATACTGGGGATCCTGTCTACCCGGACTTTCAATTCACCTAGGAACTTGGGATTGCAAGATTCATGTACAGCACAACCCATCCTATGCACTATTAACACAAATGTATCACAATAAACACACTAATACACCATACTTGCCTCTGTCGTGATTCCAACGTGGGTGCTGTTATGGGGATGATGAACTGCAAAATTACACTGTGTATGCGAACTGCAACAGCAAGGACAACACAGGCATGTGAGTACAGGAAACGTGACACACATGAGGGAGACACACCACCAGGGCTACACGACACATACACACCTAGGCCATCTGACTCATTGCCTACACTGATGTTGCCAGGGAAGACGGTGCAATGCACAGACACCACACCCATTCCCAGTTGTAGTCAAGTAGCCCACAGGTGCAGTAAGCAAATGGCAGTCAAATGTGTGACCACAGACAACGCACATCACAAAGTGAAGCACAGGTTTATTACACAGTTGCAACATGCCGTAACCACTACAGATGCAAGGTAACCCCACCTGGCAGCGGGCACACAGTCAACAACTGTAGATGGAAGGAAGTCCATGGGTGTGGCGCACATCACCTGTAGGGACACAACAGCTACCAGCCTGGATGTGCAATCACATCGTCGGTGGACACAGTTGACCAAACGAATCTGAAAGTACCCTGTGAAGGACAGAAATGACACACAGTCAAAAGCAATGGAGTACAGGACAGAACAGCAAAACACATGCACAATACATGTTACAAGATGCCCACCCAGAACCAAGTTAGCATGTCAACACTGTTGGGGAGTACAGCCCACCTGTCACCACACATCGCAACACACATCCAGTCAAGTGGCCCATGGACACACTCCCACAGCACCAGAGCACCACCCACACATCATGCCAACTCACATCATTGACATGACACCTCAGGATACTCACATTCAGCTGAAGAAGTTGGTGATGAGCTGTGTGCGGACATCACCATCACCATCATCATCATCATCGTCACTGGCATTGTGGTCCAGGCCAGGATCCTCCACAGGTGGCGGATGTTGGTCATTGTCATCCTGGATGAGAGGCAACTCCTTCCGCACTGCCAGGTTGTGGAGCATGCAGCAGACGATGATAATCTTGCACACTTTCGCAGGGGCATATGGGAGGGACCCTCCGGTCTTGTCCAGGCAGCGGAAGCGGCTCTTCAGGAGACCAAAGGTCCGCTCAATCACTCTCCTGGTCCGACCATGTGCCTCATTGTAGCGCATCTGGGCAGGTGTCACAGGGTTCCTGAGGGGTGTCAGCAACCACGGCATGTTGGGGTATCCCGAGTCACCTACGGACAGACAAGTGCACATTAGCTGACTTGGAAAAGTGGGCAGAATACTACAGATCAGATCACACACAATGGCACAAAGTCAGTACACACCGACAAGCCAGGCACGCTGGTTCTGCATCTGTGCCATCATCCTGGGGATGCGACTACTCCTCATCACAAAGGCATCGTGTGCTGAACCAGGGAAACGGGCACACACGTGTGTGATGGTCATGTCTGCAAGACACACCACCAGTGCATTGACCGAGTGGTAGTGCTTGCGGTTCCTGTAGGCCTGCTCCTGGGCCTGTGGTGGTACCAAAGCCACATGTGTCCCATCAATGGAGCCAATTACATGCGGCATCCTCCCCAGGGCATAAAAGTCACTCTTCACGTCAGTGAGTCATCGCAGTCTAGGGAAATAGATGTACCGGTTCAGGAAGAGCAACATTGCCGCCAAAACATCGCGGAGCACACGGCTGAACATGGTCTGTGACATCCCACCAGCAGTCGCCACAGTATGTTGGAAGGTACCAGTGGCAAAGAAGTGTAGGGCTGCCATCACCTTCACCTTGGGGGTCAGCGCTGTAGGATACGGCCGGCCAGGCTGCAAATGTGGGGACAACTGCACTGCCAAATCCTCAATCAGCTGCCTGGTGAAGCGGTACCGTCGGATGCTGTCCCGTTCCACCATCGTTGCCAGGTCTGGGAATGGCCGATGGACAGCAGGAGCCCTGCAGTGCAGAGGAGAAGTAAGCAAGATTGTCAGTCACCCCACATATGCGGCATTGAACACACTCAAGATCCCAACATACATCATTATGAGGCACAACTACATGAAGTGTGCAGTACCGGAAGGACATGTATGGTACATACATGGCCAACATCTGTCAACACGGTCCAACAGGTGGCATCAATTAGTCCCAGGTTGGCCCATTGGATATCATGAGGCCGTGTCACAGTTCCCATCTCCTGCTGCCGTGTCACAATAACCCCCCACAGGGACATGTGAGGACAGATGTGCCCCAGGCACCACAGCTCAACGACAGGTACATTCCCAGGGACCCTGTAATGCCAAATGGACACTGGCATTACATGGAGTATCATGTATACACCACAGCAAAACAACCATGACCCCCACAGGTAGTGGCCCCACTTGCCACGGCAGGACAGACATGGACGTCTGTGACACACACGCACAACATCAGAGTCCATGCACACACAACGTGGATGTGGAGACTGTCTCCCATTGTGCACATGAAATCAGAGACATTGTAAACACCACATGCACAAAGACTGTGGAGGACCATCACTATTGTGCCACTGGGACACCCTGGCTCAAACATACCGTCCCACATGGGACTCACGGGGTATGTGACATGACATACACATACACCACTGTGAAATGTGACCATGGCACATGCACAGATATGAACAGTTGCACATCACAGTGGTCACGTACACGTAACACCCAGGATCCTGTCCCCATGAACACGTGCACAGCCTGGGGGTGGCTGCCCACAGGTGACACCCACAGGACAACATGTACACCAACATACACACAATAGGAAATGCAGCCTTACATGCCTTATGATAAAGTTTGGACAGGCTGTCGTGATGTAGGTGTGCCCCTCACTCCCTGGGAGCTATCTGTGGCTGGCATATATCCATCTGAGACAGGCATGCTGACATATGCCAGTCACATGTACAGTGATGCGTTGAACAGCAATGGACCGATCGGTGCCTCCGGCCGGCCCATTGCTTTCAATGTGTGCGGGTACGCGTTGTACCCCTGTGCGCGTTGAACTGCAATGGACCGATCGGTGCCTCCGGCCGGCCCATTGCTTTCAATGTGTGCGGGTACGCGTTGTACCCCTGTGCGCGTTGAACTGCAATGGACCGATCGGTGCCTCCGGCCGGCCCATTGCTTTCAATGTGTGCGGGTACGCGTTGTACCCCTGTGCGCGTTGAACTGCAATGGACCGATCGGTGCCTCCGGCCGGCCCATTGCTTTCAATGTGTGCGGGTACGCGTTGTACCCCTGTGCGCGTTGAACTGCAATGGACCGATCGGTGCCTCCGGCCGGCCCATTGCTTTCAATGTGTGCGGGTACGCGTTGTACCCCTGTGCGCGTTGTAACCGCAATGGACCGATCGGTGCCTCCGGCCGGCCCATTGCTTTCAATGTGTGCGGGTACGCGTTGTACCCCTGTGCGCGTTGAACTGCAATGGACCGATCGGTGCCTCCGGCCGGCCCATTGCTTTCAATGTGTGCGGGTACGCGTTGTACCCCTGTGCGCGTTGTACCGCAATGGACCGATCGGTGCCTCCGGCCGGCCCATTGCTTTCAATGTGTGCGGGTGCGCGTTGTACCCCTGTGCGTGTTGAACTGCAATGGACCGATCGGTGCCTCCGGCCGGCCCATTGCTTTCAATGTGTGCGGGTACGCGTTGTACCCCTGTGCGCGTTGTACCGCAATGGACCGATCGGTGCACACCCATTGACAATGGGCTTGCCTGGCAACGGACGCGTTTTCGAATTTCGAACGAGTCGGTTGCTGGAAATTCAGTTGGTCACCCACAACAATGTTGCAAAATCATGTATGTCATGAAGTTGAAGATTTGAAGGATGCTGTGGGCGTGTTTTGGTGCTGCTATTCCATGGATTGGCCAGATTCAGAAGATGCAAACGACTTGGACCTATCACTTTGGACACAAGGGACAGTATCTGCCTCTCCAGCACATATATATTGCTGGCTGTTCCCCTGAGAGCCCACTTGCCTGCACTACATGCTCCAAGACGACATCTGCCACTGCACTGCTGCTGTCTCTGCCCCTCTGGACCCTGCAATGGCACGTACTGTGGAGAGAGCCCCAGCCTTCAGCCTTGAAGAGAACCAGGCCCTGCTGGACAGCCTACTTCCACAGTACAGCAAGCTGTATGGGACACCAGGGGAGCAGGTGAGTGTTCTGTGCACTGCCTTTCTGAATGTGCATTTTGTCTGACTAGCAAGGCTGAGAGTCTGCACGCCACTGGCTAGCAGGCTCACTGAGTAGTTGTCACCCCCATAGTGTGTAGTGACTTGCACTGGACAGGTATGGTGCAGTGACAGTGCATTTGAACATGGTTTTACTTCCCATGCAATGATACCATGTAGTGACGTCTGGCAAACTGTCCATGGTCAGCTTTGCACTGCCTGTGTACATCATGTGCCCCTGTGATTGAGACATGTATATACAACTGTGTCATGCACGGATATGTTGCATGTGTGGTAATGGCCTTTTCACTTTGTCATCCTCACAGGTTAATGCCCATCGGAAGCAGGAAATCTGGAAGGACATCGTCCGGGCTGTCCGGTCCGTGGGGGTCTACAAGCGCCGGATCCGCAACTGCCAGAAGAGGTGGCAGGACCTTCGGGGCTGGACCCGGAGGATTGCACGGGTCCAGCTGAAGCTGTCGCCTCCTCGCAGGAGGGGCGGAACACGGACCCTGACCCCCACATGCTCCAGATCCTGGCGGTGGTCTTTCCAGACCTGGATGGGCAGCTGAAGGCCAGACAGCAGCAAGGAGGGGGTGAGTCAAAGACTGCACTGTGAACTCTGTATTACATGCTTTGTGCCCTCCTCTGGCCTGGTTCAACTGCCACAGTGCAGCAGTCATGTTGTCCAGGAGCCATGTCCCTCTATTGTGCACTGACCACTGCTCATCTGATACCCAGGTGTGGCCCTTACAGTCAGGGAATTGTGTCACTTGGGACTGTGTCCTTGCAGTTTGCTTCACTAAAGGTGGGGGACAGCATCTGTTTCCCTAACTCTGTTGTGGGCATCATGGGTGGGTCCATTGTTCACACAACGCCTGGGTTTGGACATGTGATCTGCGTGTTGCTTTGATATGCGGTCCACTTGCTGAGCTGAGCCACCACATGTGCCTGGGTTATGTGGCACACGCCCATGCAGCGGGTGGGAACAATGTTTGTGCCCCAGGAGTGTGCAGATTACGTGTGTCACACATACATAGCCAGCTATCCACTGTCCAGGGCACATCCCTCATTCATGTGGAGCAGGACAGTCATGCCTACTCCAGGCCATGCAATGCACTCTGTACTCCCACTCCCGTGTATCAGCTGACACATTGTGCACAGTGATTTGACCCCTCCTGTGTCTGCCTCTGTGTCAGTGTGCTGTGGATTAGTTGCCAGGACTGCTGGGGTGTTTCTTGGTAGGGGCTCAGCATGCCCCTGGAGATGTGACCATAGGAGACGATACTTGTGTGTCACATAGGTGTTTGATCAGCTGCCCGTGCAGACTGGGGTATGCGAATGTGATGTTCAGGCAGCTGTTCCCCATTCACAGCAAATTGTGAGGGGCTCAGGTTCAGAGGGTAGTGTCACAGGTCTCCCATATGTCCAATAGGTGTGACCTGGACAGATGAGGGTTGAGATGATGTGTTGTGTGGGGGATGTACATGTGCACTTGTGCAGCTCCAGGACTTGCATTCCCCATGACCTACTATTGTGACACAGTGCATAGTGTTGTTGTCTGGCTGCCAAGTCATACATCACTGAGACAGTGATGTATGACTTAACAGTCATGCCTCTGCCATGGCATGTGTCAACTTATTTGTGGTCCTGCAGGGGAGTGACATGTGCTACATGCACACCATAGTGGCGCTGGCTATCAGGACATGGGTGCATCATGGTGTCTGTCGCTGGTATGCATCACATGCATTTCCTATTTGACTCTGGGCATCCCTTTCATCCGGAAACCTGTACTGACTCAGTGGCAAGAGCTGTGATGTGTCCACACCGTGTCCTCTGCACTGTCCAACTACTGTGTACTTGGTGCATGTGTCCACACTGGGGTGTTGCAATCCAACAGACACCAGACAGATGGGTGCAAGGCCATGTGGGATGTGAGTGCCATGCTTGGCATCAGACTGACAATTGGCTTCTCCTGTTCAGTTAGGTCACTTTTAGCAATGTACAACTAATGATGCCAGGGCTTGCTCTGTGATGTGCTGTGCTCACAGTGGTGTGTGCGTTTGGTGCAGGTGACTGATGTCTGTCTGTTTCCCCATTGTTTGCAGATACATCCACGGCCACGGAAGGGGACAGCTCCACGGACCAGGAGGAGCCAGAGAGCCAGACTGGGTCAGCAGCCGAGGAGTGGTCGGAAGGACCCAGTGGCACGGAGGGCGAGGGGAGCCACACCGAGGAGTCCTCAGCACCATCCACCTCAGCTGAGGACCAGAGCAACTCGGAGGATGACTCCCTTGTGGAGGCGGGTGTCAGCAGCCACCACACCCCAGCTAGTGTTGCTGTCCCCGCCACCACCAGCACCACCACCGCCCTCCCATCGGCTTCCATTCCCAAGGTCCGTGGAGGCTCCCATGTTCGGGAGCGTGTCTCCTTTGGCCCAGGCACCGCACCCCCTGCCCCTGTGTCCCCTGCTGCCCTGAGTGAGGAGTCTGTGTACCTCCTTCGCCAGCTCCATGTAGGGCAGACAGCCATGCTGAGTGTCCTCCATGCGCACACCGCACTGTTGACTCAGCTGGTGTCGTTCATGGAGGGCATCTCATCGGGCATGTCTGACCTACAGAGGGGCAACAGGTCCATGGACTCCTCCCTGACGGCAGCAGTGTCCCTCCTCAGACAGTCCCTCACCCCTCCTGCCTCTGCTCCATCCACACTCCCCAGCACCTTGCCCGTCCCAAGCACACACACACCGGCACAGGCACACACCAGCACACACACATCCAGCACACAGACACACACGCCACAAACTAAACGCACACGCACGCACAGTCAGGGGACTGAAACCAGACTCACAGGGGATGGGGCCCTGGTACACACACATGCATCCACGGGCACTGCGCAGTCCTCAGTTGCCTCTCCCTCCAAAGCACCCTCCCTTGCCTCACCTGCAACCCCAAAGACCCAGCGCCTCTTCCTCAGTGACCTCGGCCTCTTCCCCTCCGATCCAGCTGCCCCAGCATCCAGGGGGAAGAGGAAGCCCCCACACGGAGCAGAGTGCCCCTCGCCCCCGGACACCCTCCCCAGGCGCAGACAGACTGAGGCCCCCACCCGCAAGTCCCCCGGAGTGGTAAGAGCAAGACCCCGCCGCCGCCCTGCATCTCAAGCACCAGGTCACCTTCCTCCATCCCTCAGGCCCCCACTCCACAGGTGCCCCCGCCACACCCTGCCCCAGGTTCCCCCACCCACAGATATACCATCCCCAAGAGGCTCCGGCCTTCTCCCCCTGCCACTTGCTCTCCCGGCACCACACCCCCGCTGCGCTTGTCTGTGCCACTGATGTGGTGAGGGTGTCCTCCCCCTCTGTCCAGCCCACCTTGCCTGTTCCCCATTCTCCTCCCTGGTGGTAGGCACTGCAGTGGAGTCCACTACCACCCTGTCTGACTTGGGCACTGCAGTGGTGGACCTGTCCACTCCATCTGCAGGGTCCACTGCAGTCGTGCCGGCACCCACAACATCTGAGCCATGCCCCCCAGTTGTGCCGGCACACACCATGTCAGACACCTCCACTGCAGTTGTCAGTGGCTCTCCAGCACCCACCACCCCTTCCCTGCTTCCTCCTGGTGAGCCCTGATCCTGTCCCTGCGGTGCCTGGCCTACCCCCCGGTTGCCCCTCCTAGTGGATTGTCCCTGGTTTTGTGCAGGCATGTGTAGGGTGGCATCTGCCACTGTCACCCACTTGTGACTTTGTTGATGGACTGGCCATTGGCCTTTGTTTATGTTCTACCGGACTTCTACTTTTAATGCCACATATGCTGAATAAAGCAACTTTCTGTTCTCTAGTGCTTTTGCTTCTGATGTACATGATGTTGATGATGCTAACAATGCCCTTGCTGCAGTGATGGTGATATTTGGTCTCATGATAATGAAGTGTTACTGTGCAGGAACCCATGTGGTCCAGGGGTTATGTGTCCTATCCTGTGGTGTATCCATGTCATCCATAGCAGCATCTGAGGGTGTCATGTGTTCAGTATTTGGCAATGAGATTTCCTACTTAGATTGGCAACTTCACATCTGTGGCTTCCACCCCTGCACATCTGTTGTGCCTGCCATTGTTCTATTCGTCTACTTCCCTGACCGTGTGGCCATCTCCAGTGAACATACAGGTTTGGGCATCAATGGGGAAGGACTCATCTGTGTTGTCAGTGCAACATTGCTATACAAGTGTGTTGGATCTGTGCTGATGATTCCGTTGGCACTTCCATGACCAGGCTGATGGGACGGGAGCCCTCATTTGTTGCTAATTGTTGATTGTGTGTCCCATTGCTGCCATGGTATGGTATCTGTTCGCCTCACATCTGCAGTCTCCACAGGGTATCTGCATGTGTGTGCCCATTGGTGCAAATATGTGGGTCTGCATTCGGATGGTCACTTCTGTCATTGTGTCATTGATGATTGTTGACGGTGTCAGCCCCCATGGGTGTTGTTTGTCTGCACATGGCCAAAGTTATGTCTTATTTGCACTGCAGGATTTGGCTCCCCCAATTTATGTTGCAATGGGACACATACACTACTTTGCCACTGATGTGTTTGTTGTTCTGTGACCAGGAATCATCTATGCAGTTTGGCAGTTGCACCTCTTACTTTGTCAACACTTGCCTTTTGGTCACTGTGATGATGGGGGTTTGGACCCCATTGCCACAATGTTCAAGATGTGCTGCAGCTATGGACCCCACACTTGCCTTTTGGTCACTGTGATGATGGGGGTTTGGACCCCATTGCCACAATGTTCGAAATGTGCTTCAGCTATGGACCCCACACTTACATTTTGGTCACTGTGATGATGGGGGTTTGGACCCCATTGCCACAATGTTCGAAATGTGCTTCAGCTATGGACCCCACACTTACATTTTGGTCACTGTGATGATGGGGGTTTGGACCCCATTGTCACAATGTTCAAAATGTGCTTCAGCTATGGACCCCACACTTACATTCTGGTCACTGTGATGATGGGGGTTTGGACCCCATTGCCACAATGTTCGAAATGTGCTTCAGCTATGGACCCCACACTTGCCTTTTGGTCACTGTGATGATGGGGGTTTGGACCCCATTGCCACAATGTTCGAAATGTGCTTCAGCTATGGACCCCACACTTACATTTTGGTCACTGTGATGATGGGGGTTTGGACCCCATTGCCACAATGTTCGAAATGTGCTTCAGCTATGGACCCCACACTTACATTTTGGTCACTGTGATGATGGGGGTTTGGACCCCATTGCCACAATGTTCAAAATGTGCTTCAGCTATGGACCCCGAACTTACATTTTGGTCACTGTGATGATGGGGGTTTGGACCCCATTGCCACAATGTTCGAAATGTGCTTCAGCTATGGACCCCACACTTACCTTTTGGTCACTGTGATGATGGGGGTTTGGACCCCATTGCCACAATGGTCATGGCCTGCTTGCATTGTGGGTGCCACACACATATATGTGTGGCACATGTGCTAGGGGGTCACATTGTATGTTCAAAGTCATGTTCGGTGTTGTAGGCATTTGACACAGTCTACACACGCTTGTCATGGTGTTGGGGGATGTCTTCTTCTTGCATTCCCTAGGTTGTGGTGTGCTGGTTGTGTCATGCATTGTCCATCCTATGAGTGGGGGTGGTAGTAGTGGTAGGCATCCTGCCCCCCTGGGTGAGGGTGGTAGTAGTGGTGGGCATCCTGCCCCCTGGGTGAGGGTGGTAGTAGTGGTAGGCATCCTGCCCCCCTGGCTAAGGGTGGTAGTAGTGGTAGGCATCCTGCCCCCCTGGGTGAGGGTGGTAGTAGTGGTAGGCATCCTGCCCCCCTGGGTGAGGGTGGTAGTAGTGGTAGGCATCCTGCCCCCCTGGCTAAGGGTGGTAGTAGTGGTAGGCATCCTGCCCCCCTGGGTGAGGGTGGTAGTAGTGGTAGGCATCCTGCCCCCTGGGTGAGGGTGGTAGTAGTGGTAGGCATCCTGCCCCCTGGCTAAGGGTGGTAGTAGTGGTAGGCATCCTGCCCCCCTGGGTGAGGGTGGTAGTAGTGGTGGGCATCCTGCCCCCTGGCTAAGGGTGGTAGTAGTGGTAGGCATCCTGCCCCCTGGATGAGGGTGGTAGTAGTGGTAGGCATCCTGCCCCCCTGGGTGAGGGTGGTAGTAGTGGTAGGCATCCTGCCCCCTGGGTAAGGGTGGTAGTAGTGGTAGGCATCCTGCCCCCCTGGCTAAGGGTGGTAGTAGTGGTAGGCATCCTGCCCCCTGGGTGAGGGTGGTAGTGGTGGTAAGCATCCTGCCCCCTGGCTAAGGGTGGTAGTAGTGGTAGGCATCCTGCCCCCCTGGGTGAGGGTGGTAGTAGTGGTGGGCATCCTGCCCCCCTGGCTAAGGGTGGTAGTAGTGGTAGGCATCCTGCCCCCCTGGGTGAGGGTGGTAGTGGTGGTAAGCATCCTGCCCCCTGGCTAAGGGTGGTAGTAGTGGTAGGCATCCTGCCCCCCTGGGTGAGGGTGGTAGTAGTGGTGGGCATCCTGCCCCCTGGGTGAGGGTGGTAGTAGTGGTAGGCATCCTGCCCCCCTGGGTGAGGGTGGTAGTAGTGGTAGGCATCCTGCCCCCCTGGGTGAGGGTGGTAGTAGTGGTGGGCATCCTGCCCCCTGGGTGAGGGTGGTAGTAGTGGTAGGCATCCTGCCCCCCTGGGTGAGGGTGGTAGTAGTGGTAAGCATCCTGCCCCCTGGCTAAGGGTGGTAGTAGTGGTAGGCATCCAGCCCCCCTGGGTGAGGGTGGTAGTAGTGGTGGGCATCCTGCCCCCTGGGTGAGGGTGGTAGTAGTGGTAGGCATCCTGCCCCCTGGGTGAGGGTGGTAGTAGTGGTGGGCATCCTGCCCCCCTGGCTAAGGGTGGTAGTAGTGGTAGGCATCCTGCCCCCTGGGTGAGGGTGGTAGTAGTGGTAGGCATCCTGCCCCCTGGGTAAGGGTGGTAGTAGTGGTAGGCATCCTGCCCCCTGGCTAAGGGTGGTAGTAGTGGTAGGCATCCTGCCCCCTGGGTGAGAGTGGTAGTGGTGGTAAGCATCCTGCCCCCTGGCTAAGGGTGGTAGTAGTGGTAGGCATCCTGCCCCCCTGGGTGAGGGTGGTAGTAGTGGTGGGCATCCTGCCCCCTGGGTGAGGGTGGTAGTAGTGGTAGGCATCCTGCCCCCTGGGTGAGGGTGGTAGTGGTGGTAGGCATCATGCCACCCCTGGGTAGGGGTGGTGGTGCGCATTCAGGCCCCTGTGTGCATATGTGGCATTGGTGATGGGCATCCCGCCCCTATGGTGCTGCTGTTGCTGGTGTAAGTATATTCTGCATCCCTGTGTGTGTGTGTGATGTGTCGTGTACGTGTTGTATGTGTTTTGTGGTTGGTGTCTGGCTTACCTTCTGCGCCGTACGCGTCCGTGCCTGTTCCGGTAGTAAATGTAGAATATTGGTATGATCGGGACGAAGGGATTCATGGTTGGTTCGTGTCGTTCGTCCTTCTCGTTGCTTCGCGTCGTCCTCGTCGCTTCGCCTCGTCCTCGTCGCTTCGCCTCGTCCTCGTCGCTTTGCGTCGTCCTCGTCGCTGGCGTGTTCGCCTCGTAGCCGTGGATCGTGTTGTGGCGCGAATCGGAGCTTATGTGCGCCTCTCCCGGATGCTTTGACGTGCCGTGCGTAGCGACGGGTTCGGCGCGTACGGAAAGCGCATCGTACTTGTCCGGCCGGACGGGGCTGCATTTTTCCTTCCGTGCGACTCGATTCGGCGTTTCCGGATTCGCCTCGGTCGGAGAACAGGACCTGGTTTGGGCGAGTACGGCTCGGCCGGATTCTTTGCTGTTGTGCGCATCGTACTTGCTCGTTCGGTGTGCTGTACGGATCGGTCGGGAAACAGGCTTTCGCATGGCTTTTTTCCCGACCGAATGGTATTGGGTGCGCCTCCGACCGAGATCGGAATCGGCCCCTAAATGAGTGACATTTATTACTCTCACTTCAATCTAAGCCATTTCATGGAAGGTGTTGGACACTAAAAGGGTGACTTCTACTCTTCCCACTCCAATCTAAACCAATTTCGGGAAGAGGTGCCCGTTACTATTGTCGCTCTAATATAAGCCAATTTGGGGAAGGTGTTGGACACTAAGGTGGTGACATTCACTATGCCCGTTCTAATCTAACCCATTTTGGGGAAGGTGATGGACACTAAAGATGTCACATTTATTATTTCCACTACAATCTAAAACATTGTATGCAAGGTTCTGAGCATTAAAACTTTTATTTACACAAGCTGGGTCTGGTGGCTTAGTGGACGAATGCTCCACTGTAGGGGCCTGTGTTCAACCTCATGGTCACAAGTTCAAATCTCGGGGGGGTCCACTCAGTTTTTCATCCTTCTGAGATAGTTAAAATTAGTACCATTGAGTTGGGTAACAAAAAACATCTATTATTTAGCACCAAGATACCCTTGGGTGAACGTGCGCTTTACAAATGTACATGTTGTTGTAATCCATACTCACACATAATTTTGGATCTATAAAAAAAGGAAAAATTACTTAAAAAACACAATAACCCAAACTATAACCTATATATTTATAACTAACATTAACGCATAAAATAATGTGTTAATCACTATTAATAAATAATATATGTTTATTAATATTTACTAATATTCCTTAACTTTGAAACATAAAATAGGAAATAATTCACCTCTGAAAATGAAAATCATAAGGTTAAAAAAAAACATATGGAACTGATTGTATATTAAAAATATCTTTACATTAAAATTATTATTTTTTAGAATATATGTTCCCAATCACTGAAGGTATTCAAATAATGAACATATTAAAAATGTCATTAGCAAAATTTTCTTTAATCTATTTTTCAAAAAGACACCTATAACTGATAAGTATGCAACAAAATATTAATTTATACATCATAAATAATACATATTTTTCTATTTGCATAATTTAATTAGACATTTCAAAAATTTAAAATAAATGTAAATATAAAATATTGTCCAAGAATGTATTTACAATAACATTATATTTTTCAACATTTAAAAAAATCTTTACAAATATTTTACAATCGTTTTCTAAAAATTTGAATTAAAAAATATTAAATATTTATTTATACATATTTATTTTACAAATATTTTACATTATTAAATTTAATTTGGATACATTTTAAATGTTACCAAATTTTCTATAATTTAAATATTTATTTTAATATTTTTTAACATTTACAATAAAATATTTTTTTACAATTCATATGATTCATAAATTCATTCAAAATAAATATACACTATTATTTAGAAAAATTATTACTGTAACAAAATACATGTATAAAGTTTACATTATTAATTTGTATACCATTAAAATAATTGCAATAAATGTAAAATATTAACTTTTTTTTAAATCTCCTTTCCCGTAGCCCCTAAAAACCCAACATCCGGATACTAAACAAAGTTATACGTACATTATTTTTAAACATCAATACAACTAAAAATAGAAATGTCAAAAATGTCTCAATCAATATATTATCTTATTAAACACACAAATAAAAAAATGAAGCATATAAAATCAAATACACTACAATAGGATTGGGGCAAAGGGTGGTGGAATTGCCGTAATTTATCGATCCCACTACACGGTGAGAATTACACCAGAACCCACATTGGATGCCGAGGCAATGTCATTTAGTGTAAAATATAACAACTGTGAACTCTTCCCGGGTCTACTTATCTATAGACCTCCAGGTCCTAGATCTTCCTTTATTACTTCCCTTGAGACCTATCTGGAATCATGTTTAGACACCGACTCCTTCACGGTACTAGGTGATTTTAACTTTCACCTGGAAACTAACAACAATTCTGACACATCTAGCCTGACAGATAAGTTAGCCAGTTTTGGGCTGAATCAGATTGTTAGAGAGCCAACACACCAAGCAGGCCATACACTGGATGGTATTTTTACCAATAACGATTTTATTGAAGTGAAGACTGTGTGTCCCTTACCTTGGTCGGACCACTCGGCTGTTCACTTCACCATTAACCTTCCAGCAACCAATAGTTGTCGCAAGAACAGACCTTCTGTGGTCAAGTCTCGCTCTTGGAAATTAGTCCACAAAAATGACCTGATCACAGCTCTGAGTGAGAAGCCCTTAATTCTAACTGACTCCAACCAGGCTGCAATTAATTTTGATAGCTGGCTTAACAGGGCAGCAAATAAGCTGGCACCGGAAGTGACGAAGCACTTCCGAGGAAGGCTAGTCTCGTCTCCCTGGTATTCGGCGGAACTTAAACAAGTTAAAATCAAATGCAGGCAAAAGGAACGCACTTGGAGATCCGAATACAACGTGGCACACAGGAAAGACTACTGTGTAGCCTTAGAGGAATATAAGAATGCCATAAAACAAGCAAAAACAGCTTATTTTACCACCAAAATTCAGGAGGCCACAAACTTCTCAAAAGAATTATTTAAAACTGTTACTGCTCTGTCGAGGTGTCCTCGTGACACCACGTTCACTCCAGATCAAAAGTTTGTGGACAAATTGGCCGGCTTTTTTCAAAATAAAGTCAAGACCGTTTATAATGAACTTCTGAAAACAGCCGATGTGGGTGGGAGTAACTATTTGGAGATGCAGGAGGACAAGGCCTCTCACTGTAGCCTAACGCGATTTTCAGTTTTAGGAGAAGAAAAAGTGGCTGATCTCCTGCTGCAAACCAAATCGGGGTCCCCTTTAGATCCTTGCCCCCCACATATTTTACAGTGGGTCCCAGAGGAGTTTAGCGCTTCCCTGACTCCATTACTAAATCAAATTACAAACTCAGGGATCTTTCCGCTGACCTGGAAAAAGGCCTGTATCCGTCCTCTCTTAAAAAAACCTAAGCTTGATCCCCTAGAGGAGAAAAACTACCGTCCGATCTCCTGCTTACCTCTACCCGCCAAAATTCTGGAGAAGGCTATGAACTCTGAATTGACAGCATACCTGGATCTAAACAACCTCCTTGACTCTACCCAGCATGGCTTTCGATCTCTGCATTCTACTGAATGGCCTTGATTATGGCAACAGAGGAGATCCGGAAGGTGATGGACGGTGGTGGAAGGGCCATCCTAATATTGCTCGATCTGACAGCAGCCTTCGACACCGTAAACCATGCGGTACTAGTTCGAAGGTTGCATGATGTTGGCATCAGTGGTCAAGCATTAGCCCTTCTTACCTCTTTTCTGTCATCCAGGGAACAATTAATCCTCTGGGATGGCCTTCAGTCTGAAGAGTTTACCCTCCCTGGTGGAGTTCCCCAGGGCTCGGCCTTATCCCCGACTCTATTCAACATATACGTTGCCCCCTGGCTAGACTCATAAAAAGCTATGGTTTCATGCTTGTGTCATACGCTGATGACACCCAGTTAGTGGTGTCCGTAGCACAAACCGTGGATGCAACAGCTGCCCGGTTCCGCAACTGTCTCTCAGCATTGATGTCCTGGAAGTGGTAGAGTTTGGACAGAAATCACCGGTCTGGAGCCAATTATGGTGGCCATCTGTAGCCAGTACTTGCCCGCTACCGGTGAATAAGGCAAGGAACCTAGGTTTCCTGATCGATAAAGATCTAACCCTGGCACTGCAGATTAATCATGTCTCCTCATCCTGTTTTTTCACACTGAAAGTCTTAAAAAAGATCCTCCCGTTCATCCCTTTCTCCCTGAGAAAAACGGTGGTAGGAGCCATGGTCTTATCGAGAATAGACTACTGCAATGCTCTATATTTGGGAGCAGGTGCAGCTCAATTCTCCAAACTCCAATCAATTCAAAATGCGGCAGCGCGAGTACTGCTCAAGTTACCCAAACACCATCCCACCTCCACTAGCATTAAGCAACTCCACTGGCTTCCAGTAAGACGCGGGGTTGACTTCAAGGCACTTTGCCTAGTACATAAAGCCCTATTTGGAGGAGGGGCAAAGGATGTGCAATCCTTGTTTCCTCGCTATGTACCGTCGCGCCTCCTAAGATCTTCTGTTTCTGGATTGGTACACCTCCCAAAGATTAAAAAAGCAAGGTGGGGAGGAAAATGCTTCTCCTTCTTAGCGGCTAAGTTATGGAATTCTCTTCCTGTACAACTGAGACTTCAGCCCAGCAGGTCGCTTTTTAGAAAAGAACTAAAAACCTGGCTCTTCACTCATCCCTGAACCTGCTCGCTGCCGTCCCTGCACACTCCTTAGCGCCAAGACGCCTCGGCAATAGTGCGCTCTATAAATAATTCAGTCAGTCAATAAAATACATACAAAATAACACTCACACATTATATTAAATACAACAATATTTTCTAAATCGATATTTTTTGCAATATTAAGAACAACACTTAAAACACTATCCTAACTTTGATATTCCTGTCGATGACATTTTAGACACCCCGATATTCTTGACACAATATTTTTGTATCACAATATTTGTTATTTGATATTGTGCCCAAACACCGCCTCAGCATGTAAAACACTGACCCCTAGGCCAACACCATTAATGTCATAGGTCCTGATTATGATGCTGGCGGTCAGACCTCCAGACCGCTATTGTGGCGATTGGGAGACCACTGACAAGCATGAATTTTAATAGAACCGCCGGGCTGGCGGTCGGAACTCGGCATTACCACAGCAGGGGCATGCCGCGGCCACAGATAAGTGCTGCAGCAGATGCCGCCACCATGCAGCGCCGTCAGCACATCAGAGCTACGTGTAACATGCACTATGTCATGCATGGCACATGGTGCACATACAACAGTGTGAATGTAGGGGTTCACTACATATGCCCCTGGCACATTTTACTCTGGGCTCCAACACTGGGGGCCCTGTTAGGGGCCCCCTTGATCCCTCTCCGAAAACTTTACATGGCGGGATCCCCGCCATGTAAAGGTTATGGGAAAGGGATATCGTAATCCCGACGGCTGTGCCTGCCTTGGCACCGCCACCATTCAGGGATGCACTTCCGACTGCTGCACCATCGGTATCCTGGATCCTGGCGGTGTCTGCAATGTTTTGTCCGGCTGGTGTCTGTCCAACCACCAGTATTGTAATACAGTGGTCAGACCGAAGGGCTGTCGTCGGTCAGGCCGACACCGATGGGATGGCGGTGGTCCGACCACCAACATCGTAATCAGGCCCATAGTATGGAAATAACCTTCCTCAGGACAGTACCTGTAAATATGTAAAACACAATATCCACAATAGTGATGTAATGCCTCATAATGTAAAGCACACTTCCCAGGCCAGAACCATAAATTCTCAATATATAAAACACATTCAACCGGCCATTATCCTATTATTACCAAGCGTGTAATAAATTATCCGAAACCTAGTAATGCCCCAAAATATAAGGCACCATTACCATGTCAATTCCTGTTATGCTACAGTGTGAAAAGCACAATCCC
Source organism: Calotriton arnoldi (assembly GCA_963921515.1). NCBI lineage: Eukaryota > Metazoa > Chordata > Amphibia > Caudata > Salamandridae > Calotriton > Calotriton arnoldi. Next base: position 385,077 of record CAWUFW010010149.1, read on the forward strand.
CAGGCCACTACCCATAACAGTCAGTTATGTAAAGCACCATACAAAGGCCAGGACAATAATGCCACAGTATAAAAAAACACCTTTCTAAGACCAGTGCACCAATAGGAAAGCCACTATTCTCAGGTCACCACACACAGTGCCCCAGTATGTAAAATATCATTCCTGAAGCCAGTACATCCTAATGCCCCATTATTTAAAGCAAAATCACCAGACAAGTTCTGGTAATGCCCTAGTATTTAAAACACCATTCCACAGGCCAGTACACATAATGTTGCAGTATATAACACACCATCAAAAGGCCAGTACATATAATGCCCCGGTACATAAAGAATAATCCCCATGTCATACCCATATTACCACTGTATGAAAGCAGCATCCTCAGGCCATTACCCATAACAATACATTATGTAAAGAACCATCCAAAGGCCAATACCCAATATGTAAACACCTTTCCAAGATCATAAATCAACGATTGGTAGTAGCACTCCCTAAAGGGAAAACACCGCACATCAAAAAAAAGAACAACAATATAGTAAATAACTAGTATAAGCGTGAGTTTTGTTCAATACTGTAAAAATCATGGGGTGCTCAAATAACTGAAAGCACCTACTACCAAACGGTGCTATTGGCAAGTTGCAAGAACATGCACAGTGACATTTATAAAAGCACAGTCGTAGCACACCCTTTTAGTCACAAGGAATTTCACAAAAATATTTATCAAATAAATAAATGTCCTAGCAGCAAATATTGAAATCCTTAGGTCCACAGGCGAGTCTATCCTATTCAGATCAAGTATGGATTTTCAAATATCATCCACGGATCACATCCATAAAAAAGTTTTCATTTATTCATATACAGCAAATTCCCAGCAGTAATTGAAGCCAACACGTGTTTCGTCTGTACACATCAGTATTCAGACTTTTTCAAGGCTGATAGTATAACTCCTAGGAAAGCTGGTAGGTCCACCGCTCTACCCATGTAGTATACCCAATGGTGCTGTTACTTGTTGTAACAGATGCACCCCGAATCTAGAGTCCCCAACTTGGGCCAGTAGAGCCCCCCGTAGTCTTGCCAATAACGACCCACTGGCAGTAGAGCACAATACACCACTCTTCTCAATTCGGGCCAAACCTTGATAAGTCGGTCCCTTGGAAGAGACCGCAGTCAGTTGGTCTACTGTGCAGTACGGGCAGCCGCTCCGTCTTCAATCTGAAACCTTTCCAAGATCAGTTCGCACAGTGCCCCAGTAAGTAAAACACCATTCCTAAAGCCAGTACCCAATAATGTAAAGCACCATAACCAGGTCAGTTGTTGTAATGACCCAGTATGTAAAACACCATTCCTCAGGCCAGTAAACATAATGCTCTAGTACGTAAAGCGCCGTGCAAAGACCTATAATGTTCCAGTGTGTAATGCACGAACCCTAGGCCAGTACCAACAATATCCCTTTAGGTAAATCACTTTTTAAAGCCCAATACCCATAATGCCCCAGTACGTGAAGTGCCATCCCCAGGCCAGTACCTATAATGCGGCATTTCGGACAATGTAAAAAGTACTCCAGTAGTACCACTTAAAGTACTACAAAATACAGCTCACAAACCTACAACCAGAGATCTCCACCTCTGCCTTTCCTATCTTTTCTTTGTGGCGTTCTCCACCCAGTGTTCTCTGCACATGTAGGAATACGTTGTAGTAGTAAATGTGGGAGGAACAACGGGCAATTGATGCATATTGATCAATAATTACTACTTTAATGGGAGGGGTTTAGGGAAATTTAAGGAGGGAATTAGGGAGGAACATGAAAATACAACACACTCCCCCACAAGAGTAAGTGCCAGTTCATAAAAGTCACACCATACACTTCTATTTGCATTACATCCCCAGTAGTGGCATAGTAGGTTTAAATATGCTCCAGATCGTTGGAAAATGTCAAGAACCATACATGGCCAACTGCAATACATCCCCATAGTAAAAAATGGAGGCTGGCTATAACACTAACCCCTGTCATAAATAATGTAAAATAAATTAGAATAATTCTAAAATAATAGATAGATAGATAGATAGATAGATAGATAGATAGATAGATAGATAGATAGATAGATAGATAGTTAGATAGATAAATAGACAGATATGTTTTAAGTTTAAAATAATATAAATGTAATTAACACTAATTATATTTTGTAAAATTTGATAATACACCTACACTTAAAATAAATAAATATTAAATGAAACTTTTGAATGAGTTTAAAATGTTTAACAACTATTACATTTAAATAAAAGCATAACAAATAAACACATTTGTTACAAAAAATAATAAAAATGTAAATGAGGGTGAGTAATTTTAAATGTATAATATTGTTCACAAAATGATATTTAAAAATGTATTAACTCATTTGAATTCATTTACATATTAATAGAAAGTTACTTTTAGGATGTAGTGTGCTGTATCTTTTTCTTTAAGAAGTCCTAAGTTAATATTATATGTTTAAAATTACTTTATGTTATATTCATTTTATTTATGTTTTGTAATTCAAAAAAGCATTTATTATATTTCTCTTAGGGCCTGATTATGAGCTTGGCGGTGTAGCATCGGGCTGCCACACCAACGCCATGCTGAAAGACCACCAAATCCGTAGTCAGACCGCCCGCCGGATTACAAGTTAATCCTGTGTGGACGGTCTTGCTGTGGCGGTCCCACGGCGGTACATATCTAAGTCCCATAGGTGTGCCTTAGACATGCACCACCGTGAGGCTGCCGCAGCCCGTTCCTGCACGGAAAGAAATGCACAAGTTGTGCATTTCTTTCCATGCAGGAACAGGGAGTGCAAAATGCAGGGCGGTACAACATGTGCCATCCTGCATGCACACCCATGCACAGAGGTGACAGTGGGGTCCCTGAGTTTCCTCACCACCACCCTTTCCATGGCGGGCTCACCGCCATGAAAAGGAGGTCAGTGAGGAAACTCGTAATATGCCTGGCGGTGCCTCAGCGGCACCATGAGCATATTGCAGTATGAGACCGCTGTGCCACTGCCGTGGGATCCATAACCCCCGGCGGTTGCGGCAGTCCTGTAATACGGCGGTCAGACCGCCAGTGCGGCGGCGCTCGGACCACCACCGCAGCTGTGGCGGTCCTATGGGCTGCTGTAGTCTTAATCAGCCCCTTAGTCTTTTTGTTTTCTCTTTAAACCCCAGTTTATATCTATCACTCTTTTCATGTTTAAATCTCCCCCATTACCAATTTTGAGACCTTGCCCATGCCATATGCAAAATGCCTTATACAAGTTCATGTCTGCACAGGTGGCACTGATTACAAATGGCTCATACTTTAAGGATGATAATACGGCACCTGATGTTACCAAAAGAATATCGGTAACACCAGGGGCCTGATATTATCAAGGAATTGCAAGTTGAATCCCCTGATAGAGCGGGAATGTATAAACAGTTCAACACTTAACTTACGACAGAGACCTCCAATTCCGCTCCAATTCCTTCTCTAGGCTGCAGACCTTTACCACTGTGTTAGAAGGGAGCCCAAATCAAAATTCATCAACTTACATCAGTTTAGAGTTCAATCAATTATGATTAGAGTTCAGTCAATTATGAGAGGTTTGGAAACGTTTTAAAAGCTTTATTTCTCAATAAGATATTAGCAATAGCTTTGTCTTTTATTCAGATTAGTCAGATATATACAATTACAGAAATATTGAGAAAAAATTGGTTAGAGGCAGCATAGAAAATAACAGCATGTTCCATAAAGAAGATAGTCCCTATCTTAACCTAAAATGACCTAACCTATCTTTGCATGAAATTCATAAAGAGTTCCTTTATTGGAAAAGACCAAGGGTTCAGAGCATCCAGCTATAGTTGCAAGAGAGTGAACACCTCATTAAGAGCAGTTCTGGAAACTCAGCCAAGTTCCCCTAACAGTTGCAGTAACAACTGTTAATCCAAGTTAAAAGGAAATTAATCACAGCAGTAGCTACGGTTTAGCATAAAGAAGAAAGCCTCTTCACGAACGGTAAGGCAAACATGAAAATCACTGTTAGCAGTAGCTTACAGTAATTCTGGCTAGCGCAACAACATGCTAAGGGGCATGGTACATAGAATGCATTTCCTTTCTCCCTAGCTGGGAACACGTAATATATAGAAAGGCACAAACATATGTTGCAAAAACAGGTGCTTAAGTCATTTTGAGCCAATGAAGAAGGATCTTCCGATGGTCCATCACCTCTCCTCTCGGTTTCTACGGAAAGCATAGAGTTGACGTAAAGTTATCTGGAGACTGTTAAAGCTTTACACAGTAGATGCATTTGAAGAAGATTCTCACGAGAACCTTCAGTAAGCCCATTCTGTTAGTTGTTCAATGTCCCATTGTTCAATGAACTAGTCTAATAAATGAAACATTTTCTATTTGCAATGTCCTGGTTAGATCATCACAAAAGTTTTCTTCAACAAGCTTTAATTCTAGAAACTATTTATTTATTTAAGCACTCTGGGGCAGATTTACAATTAACTAACGCAGCACGGCGCAGCAAGTCATTTTGCTGCGCCGTGCTGCGTTAGTTTGGAAAGCACAGGGATGCGACATATTTACAAGAATATGTCGCATCCTTGTGCTTCCCCTGCGCTGGCGCACAAACTGCAGCCATGCGCTGGCGCAGGCACCCTTGCACCGTGGTGCAAGGATGCCTGCATGTCGTGGGAGATTAGCTTTTGTGCAGGAAGGGGCACCTTCCTGCACAAAAACAATCACTACAACCATTTTCCTCTTTCAATGCGTGCTGTAGAATGCAGCACGCATTGAAAGAGGAACAAACAAGGAGAAATGAAAACATTTCTCCTCGGTGCGCTCGCTACGCCACCTCTAGGGTGGCGTAGCTTAAACGCATCTCCAGAGTTACGATTCTCGTAATTCTGGAGATGTGTCTTAGTCCCATGGGTGTTGCGTGGGAACACCCACAGCAACACCCATGGAACGCCCCTTCACCGCAAAGTGCTGCGTGTGAATGGGCCGTATTTACAAGGAGAGGAAAAGTCACGCAGGGTGGCTTTTCCTCTCCTTGTAAATATGGAGCAGCCTCTGCGCCACCAGTACGTCACAAAAAGTGACGTACTGGTGGCGCAGGAGGCTTGTAAATCTGCCCCTCAGTAGGTGACTTGATTTAATACGATGAAATCATATGTTGTGAGCAAAGAAAGAAATACATTTTCTTGAAACAGCACATTTTCTGACTATGACACATACTACAGTTAAATACTAGAATAAATCAGTGGCTCTAAAAGGCATTATTTTATTAAAGGGAATGAGAATGGAGATAAAGAAGGAGGAGGAAAGAGAGAGGGAAACAAATTAGGCCTAGTCATGTACACAGAATGAAAATGGGAGCTTTCTGCCAAAAAATAAGCTGCACGTTTGTTTTTTACACATTTAAGAAATGCACATTTCCTACGGTATGTTTTTGTTAAGCATTCTCTACGCTATTGTCAAGATACATTTTAACATCCGTATAAGGCAAATATCATCAAAAAATGTCCAGCTCTATCATCCATATAGTTCAGTGTGTAATGGGCAATAACAAGTGGGACTCCGTGCTTGTGCTCTGATTTCCACATGTAATCTCGTAATTGCAGTCTTGTTTACCAAGGGCAAAGTCCTGCATGTATAACTAGGAGTATGTTTGTTTTTTACATTAAAAAATGTGGGATAGCTGCAGAGAATCTCAGCCTCCTTCAGAAATACAGTAGCTGTGCCATAATTTACTCCAAATACACTATATCAGTGCCTTTGCAGACCACAACCCCGAATAAAGCCATACCCGCAATTTGTCTTAGAAGAGTCTTGATATACAGAACAACAATACCTATGCAGCTATTGATTAAGCTCCATTGAAAAAGTATTGTCAGTCTGCAGTGGGATACACAATGAGTTACTCCCAACACAGAGCTCTGATTTTAAATCCATACTCCAAGGATCCTTTATGCATTTTAGAGACTGTTGACTTTGTACTGTGCATTATCAAGTTTTTCTAATTGCCCGTCCGCAATCTGCTAGTCAGTATAATAAAGGAGACCTTATTTAATCCCTATTATGTGTCTATAGTGCCTTATCCAGTCACCTCCTCTGCTCTGTGGTGCATAAGTCATTTATACTGCACCATTGTTTATCATTTTTGATGTTCATAACCAGGAGATACTGGTCAACTTATCATCTCTATGAGGAGACCTTTGGAAGTCAAGACTCCTTGCACTGCTAGCCTCCAGGAGATATGCACGTGAGAGGCCCCATCAAAATGGTTTGGGAGTAGAAACTTCCCTTGGGTAAGCAGGGATATTATACCTATCCCACAAACCAGGACTTGATCCGAACTGTGATTGCATGAATGACCAAGGGAAGAGATCTAGTGACATTTGTTTTCCCATGCAAACTTGGAATACAACATATGCAGATTCCACAATACACTGCCACACACCCTGCAATTGAAATGTTGAAGGTAATGCAGGATTCCTGATAGAACCAGTTCCTAAAACCATGAACAGCCGACTAAGGATGCCCCCCCACCCCAGCCCTAACAACACAATTTTTACACATTTCTCTTAAATAAAGTCTCAGCCAATGTAAACTATTTTGGATATCCATGTTAGGAAAATTAATTAGGTTTCTCAGCTACATTCCATCCCAAGTGTTTTCGCACTATGCTATTTCAAACAGAGACTAGCCATATGTAAATCAGATTTGATCCCTCCCTTTCCCATAGAAGGAATGTCAGCTGCCTTTGCTCTTACTTTGCTTTCTCTTCTGACGGGCCTACCCAAATCCCACCTCTCCCCTCTCAAATCCATCCTCCATTCAGCAGCTCGCTTCATTTCAGGGTCTAAACGAAGCGACCACGTCACTCCTATCCTGTCTTCTCTTCGATGGCTTCCGATCGAGGCAAGATCTATTTACAAAACTGCCTGCATCACACACAAAGCCTTGCACACTTCCTCCCCTCGTTACCTGGCGAATAAATTGAAATTGTCCGAAGGCTCTCGACCTTCTCGCAATGCGGAAAAGCTTCTGCTTGAGACCCCCTCATTCAAAAGGGAAAGATCGATGGCGCAATCCTTCTCAGGCAATGCGGTGAGAATCTGGAACTCACTTCCCCCATTGCTCCGTGCCACCTCCTCTACCCGGATCTTCAAAGCTGACCTCAAATCTCTTCTCTTCCAAAGACACTTTGAGAACTAATACTTTCATTCTCAGGCCCCTCTAGGAAGTTTGCTCATCATTGTAAATTTGTATTTTTTCTTGTACATTCCTCACCCTTGCGTGCTGTGTTGGATTTTGCGTTTGTGTACCCTTCCTTTTAAGTCTCCTGTTTATCTTTGTATTGTTCTATTGTGTAACACTTTTCTCTTGTAACGTAACTGGTTCTATTGTACAGCGCTCTGACACCTTCGGGCAATGTCCGCGCTTTATAAAAATGCACTAAATAAATAAAAATAAATAAATAAATACTACTGTTCTCCGTGGAGCACCTGGTGAACAAAAGACATTCAATTCAAGGGAATGCTGAGTGCTGAAAGTGTAGCTGCAGTGCCTGCAAGGAGGCTGGAGGTTTGGAGGCTGACTCGGTTCCTTCCCATCTCTTCCCTCATCACAACCCTTGGGCCCTGGATTCAAATGCAAGCACAATCCTTTTGCCCATGTTGTTTCTTCCCTGGGAGGAGGGAGGAATTATGTATGTTTGTCTATCGCAGAAAAACTAATCCTACCAATATGTGGTACAGCATCGCCAAATCCTCATCTTTGGTGCAGGCCCTCATCTTGACAGGCCTACTGTCCTCTGTGTCAATATCATGGTACACCAGTTGGTGAGCCCAGGAGTAAAGGAATAAAATAAAGGAGAACTGTCCCAGTAATTGGCGACAGTCCCTCTGCTTCTCTACTGTCAGTGTGTGGGAGGGGGCATCTCCCGCCACTGACCCACCCTGCTCCCTGGAAAACAGTACATCTGGGGAGGGTTCATTCTCCTCCTCCTCACCACCATATGTAGCCATGAGCATTGCTAATTCAGCCCGCTCAAAGTGGGGCTTGAGGTGATTCACATTCAGTACCCTTAAGTGGTTCCTGGATGTCTGAAGGTCCAACAGGTAGGTGACCTCAGTCTTTTGTCCTTGATTTCATGGGACCATGTCCATTGGTACTGTGAGGCTCGGGGCTCTACGGGCTCCATGATCCACACTTTTTGGCTAGGTGGGTATACTACCAGATTGGCCTTCTTGTCATACCATTGTTTCATCACCTCCTGGCTAGACTCCAAATTTGCAGTAGCTTTCATCCGGAACGCATTTAGTCGGAACTCTGAGGGATAAAATGTAGCTCACTACATCTTGTGGGGGCTTTTTGGGATCTTTCGCTCACCGCTGCTTTACAATACTGAGAGGTCCTCGAACAGGGTGGACAAACAGGCGCTCAAGGGGCTAAAGTCACTCTGAGGCCCTTCCCTTAGGGAAAGAGAAGGCATGGCAACAGGATATTCCATCTACATCTCAGGGGCTCTGACAGGCCCACAATCATACCATTTAGGGTTTTGTTGAACATCTCAAAAAGACCATTTGTTTAGGGTGGTATGGTGGGAGAACTTGTAGGTTACCCTATACTCATTCCACATGGCTTTCATGCAGACATGAAGTTGGTGTCCCTGTTAGACACAACCTCCTTGGGGAAACCCACACGGGTAAAGATCCTCATTAGTGCCCTGGCCACCATGGGCACAATCATTGTCCTTAGAGGTATGTCCTCACGGTACCTTGTGGCATGGTCCACCAAGACTAGGATGAACCTGTTGCCTTAGGCTTTCTTGGGAGCCAGAGGTCGAGCAATATCAACACCCACCCTCTCAAAGGGGGTTCTCACCACAGGGAAAGGTTGTAGGGGAGTCTTGCGCTTTACCCCTGACTTACCACTGTCCTGGCAGGTAACACAGGAGCTACAGAACACATCTAAATCAGTCCTCATCTGGGGTTTTGGCCTGCCCCAGATGTCCTGCTAAGGGTATCTCATGAGACAGCTTAAGTAGGAAGGCTCTAGCTACTGGTGGGCCACCAATGATCTGGTTGACCGAGGCTTATTGATCTTAGCCTCGATATACAGGAGACTATTCTCCCATTAAATGTGGCAATCCCCAGAGGTATTGTCATTGGCCTGGACCTCGGTCTGTTTCCGTAGGCCCTCGAGTGGGGCACTACTTCTGCACCTTACAGAACTCTGCCTGGGATGGCCCTCCTGCAGCGTTTCACCTGGATAGCTCAGGCAAGTCTCCCGTGTCAGCAGATGTCTTCCCCAGTATGCTTGTGAGGGGTCGGAGGTGTCAGGAAGGGTAGATACAGAGGAGGGGGACTTACTGGACATTCCTCAGTGGGCCGCAGTAACATCAACACCTCCAAAGAAAGTAGAAACAGTTAACAGAAAGGAAGGACAAAACAAAGCAAAGTATATGGAAACAAAGAAATGACTCTGTTTCACACAGGAGGAAGAAGTCGGCGATGAATCAGAAGAAGGACTATAAAAGAGGGGACATGGCCAGAGACACAGGGTGAGGAAGTAGGAGAGCAGACACCAGGAGAAGAGTTCAGGATGCCAGAGGACAGTAGCAGGAAGGAGCCTATCCCGGGACCCAGAATCAGCACAGACGAGCAGGAGACCAGCGTGACTGCTGAGAGATCTCCTTAGGATGGATTCCTAAGGCGAGACCCCTGGCCCTGCCACACTCCCAGAGGAGCATGGCTAACGCAGTTGAGTTCTGAGGTAGGAGGGTGGCAGGCTTGTATAATCAGAGGAAGCCGTAGCCCTGCCCCATTAACCGAGATGCATAGAGAAAATATCTAAAGTGGAAACCCTCTGGTCAGAAAGAAGGTATTTGTAAGTGGGAGCTGTCAAGGCTAAGATATTTTTGGGGGGAACGATAACCAGGACAAAAAGAGTCCCCATAGCCCTTTTATTGAAATAATACAGCCCACACCAGAAATTCCCCACTATTCCACCCTCCCATAATTTTACATAGTGACCCAAACCCTTCAGAAAGAGACAGTAAAGTCTTGGAGAAATAATACCCTGAAAAGAGAGAGATACCAGCCACACTTAGAAAAGAACTGAGAATCTGAGAAATACTGTTGGTGGAAAAGGAGAAGACCATAAGAAACATAATTACCAATAACCAGGAAGAAAGGATAGGAAAGAAGCACATATTAGGAAAGGTAGGAAGTTGTTAGAGATAGTTAAAGTCGGCACCTGACATAGAATACTTACTTGTGACTCCTTCTTTTCTCGCAGAGAGAATCCGGATGGGAGCTCTTGGCACCTGAAAATGAACAATAAGAACAGTTAGGAGAAGACATACACGGGACCCTAAAGAACGGCCCACCTCGCAATTCCCAAAGAAAATACAGTGGCTAAAGTGAACCTATTGAGCTAAATAAAATAATACCCTAATGGGAATCGAGTCAAACCCTGTTTCCTGGGTTTTCTTTGCCTCACAACTAGGGAACTGGCACCAATGCGCCAGGGCTGCTCCCTCAAGATCAGCCTCCTCACAGACCGTGGGAACTTCTGGGTGGGTTTCCCACACCCCCTGCTCCCTGCCCCTCATTTTCTGGCAGGCACTTGGGCCACTGTTTTAGTCCCCAGGTCCTTCCGTCTCCCCGGTGGATCTGCCATAGACCGCACGGTCATGAACATCAACTCGGGCAATCCCAGCATCTCCAGATGGGACCAGAGGTGAAAAAGAACCCCCATGTGTGTGGTAAGGAGACGGGAAGTTTAGAGTGGCAGAAGTAAGAGGTAAAATGTAACATCAAGACTAGGCAGCCTTGGTATGCAATAATCTGGCATTTGTCACCATCAGCAGTCAACTCCTGTGAAAAACCAAAGGCAGCTGCACGTATATTTTCATAAATGAAGCACCACTTTGACTGCAATTAGTTATGTGTGCCCTGTCTGTATCCTCTTCTCCTAGAGGAGAAAGCACCCAGTCCTAATATGATACCACCAAAAATGTTTCCTCACCGATGTGACTACTGGTCTGAAATATTCGGAGATCATCACTGCAAACCGCTGTCCAACCGCCTGGAAAAATTGCATCATTGTGCCACTATGTAGAAAGGGCAAAAACATGACCCAAAGTCCTACAGGCCAATTAGCTTAATAGACATTGACTGCAAAATCTTCTCAAAATTAATTCTCATGGCCCTAGACGGTTGGGTCACTGATCAAAATATTCTCTTCTCTATCCAAGGAGGCTTCAGAGAAGGACATTCGATGATTGGCCAGATCTTCACGTTCCTGCACATTATTCACAAATTCAGTACAGCTATAAAAATGCCCCTTTTCATGACATGTTTAGATTTTTCATCAGGCTTTCACCTTGCTTCTGAGATAACGCCTCTGGGTAAAATAGTCAATCCTAGGCTTCGACCTAGCTCTGCTGTCCCTACTTGGCAAGCTCTAACAGCGGTCAGGCGATACGGACGGTCGCTACATCCTTTTAACCTTTGAGATTTAAAGTGCGTGGTTTGGCGGGGACGATCATCCCAATAAAGAAGGGAAAATTGATAAAATTCCCTGATTAAGATTGACAAATTAGCAAAACAACAGAATTTGACTATGATGTCCTATTGTCTATAACTTCAGTGCACCCCCAAAAATTCTTGTATTAAAAACGCAACGTCCGTAAAGAGGCGCAAAAGAAAAATTGCAGATAGATTTGCAGCAGGTTGACCGCAGCATTAAGAAATAATTGCCATATACTCTAAGACATATAGACTGCTTAATATAAAACCATACTGTCTTCGAATTTGATGAAGTGGACCTATGGGCCTAGCTATCCTTGAGAGTTCATACCATAACAAGGAAGAAAAACTTTATGTTTCAAAAACTTTATGTTTCAAGATTATTTCTTAATTCAATGAACTATTGTCCTGAAGAAGGTGACGAAACACCTGCACACCGAAACGCCGCGTCGACAGTTTGTTCTCTCTTTTGTTTTGTGTTTTACATAATTTTTAATAATATGTCTATGAATTTATAAAATGTTTTATGCTGTGAATTAGTCAAATACATGACATTCATGATATTTTTATTTATGATGCACTGAAAATAAATTTGTTTTTAATATACATTCCCTATAAGAATTTGTTATTTGAATATAAATGTTTTTTTATTCTGTGTGTATAAGAATTTGTGATTTAGCGACCTGGAAATTTTTCTTTATGATAGCTTTGTTTTACATCACGGAGTGAATAGTAGTGCCTGTTAATGGATTTAATACTAGTTGGATCTAAACCTCACAATTAACAGAGGAAAAGGGAACTTTTGTGTTTTACGTTCAGATACCCATCCCTTTTCCAAGTATTAGGGTACCTCCTTTATATTTTGACACCTAATCCACCTGTCACATACTGGCACCACACCCCATGGGAAACTTAATCAAAAGGGATATATCAGTGAAGAAATACATGTGAGAAATGGGGTAAAGAAAGATTGCCTTCTGTCTCCCCTTTTCTTCACTCTCTACATTAACTATCTGTACTGTGATGTCCAAAAAGTCACCAAATACATTCCATTAATAATCAGCTTCAAGATGGCGGCTCTTCTATATGCTGATGATTCAACTTTATCCCTAAAACTCTTCAGGGCTTGCAAGTACATCACAGGACCACTGAAAGATACTCTAAAGAAAAAAATCTATAGATTAACAATGAAAAAACAAAATAAATTTTCCTTCAATAATGACACAAAATTGGAAGAAGTTGACTCCTTTCAGCATTATGGGGTAACAATCAATAGTAATCTTAAAGGGAATACCCACATCCTAAGCACAATAGAAAACTCAGAGGCTGCAGCCAATGCCATTCTGAGAATGGTAAGTAACCGGAGAGAGCAATTATCTATTCTCATCAAAAGAGTTTTCGAAGCAAAAGAGTGAGGCCAAATCTCATACGGCGATGAGCTTTGGGGACTGGACAAAGCCTCAAGCCACATAGGCTTTTTTAACGAAATTCTGAAAAACACTGCTTAAGTTGCCATCGATTTCCTCACGGTTGCCTTGGAATCAGACCTCGGTTATCTTCCAATCGAAGTCCCTGTAAAATACCGACAGAAAAGAACGAGAGCACCAGGTAACAACCTGGTGGACTCAGCCTGGAAATAACACTTGAACGTCACACCATTATTTGTAAAGCTATGGGGAAAAGAAACTAAGAGGCTTGCTCTGGCACTTCCACCTGCACCATCAGATCTGGAGCTGTTGTCAAAAAAGAAAATAAATTCAGTCATTAACAAACAATTCTCAAGGTTATTGATGGAACAGAACCTCAAAGCTCTTGAAAAACTCACCCCAGAGTCAAGCTGACATGTACGACCATTCACGGACCAAACAACATCTCATTCTCCTATCAAACCACAGAGAAAGAAGTTAAATCATACTCTGAACAAAAGAAACCCTGGAGTCGCGGATAAATGCCTGCGCCGAGCAAGAGAGGGCACAAAACATTTCATGTTGACCTGTAACCAGTACAATTGCATCAAGTCAAATACAAGCAACAGCATCCTGTGCAGAGAGCATCTTCAATCTCTAGATGAAAACATTGGGGCTTATTTACAAGCACCTAACGCCACCGGAGCGTCATTTTCTTTTTATGCTCCGGTGACGCTGTTTGCTGGCCCATAGTTACAAGGCCATGCAAAGCCACCTTGCGTGGATTTACACAACCTTGTAAATGTGGCCCTCTTTCAAGCAGTAATCTGCATTAAAGAGGCGTGTCATGGGTGTTGCTGTGGGTGTTACCACGCAACACCCATAGCTTTTTCACACTGTCCCAAATTTACAAAGATTGGTAAATCTGAGGCAGCGCTAAAAACGGGCGCCTTTCAAGGGGAGGAGTTAAAGTGGCGCAACGAAGAGAAATACTTTTATTTCTCCTTGTTTTTTGCTCTTTCGATGTGTGCTGCAGCAGCACACATAGAAGGAGCAAAATGCCATTAACGATTGTGTTTGTGCAGGAAGGTTGCCTTCCTGCACAAACACAATCATCCCTGGAATGCAGGCACCCCAAAACCATGGTGCAAGGGTGCCTGCATTGGTGCACGGCTGCTGTTTTAGCGCCATCGCAGGGGAGAGCACATGGGTGTGCTGTATTCCTGTAAATACGGTGCACCCCAGGGTTTTTTTAAATGACGCAACTCGGAGCAGCAAAATTGCTTGCAGCACCGCGCTGCGCCATTTCATTGTAAATATTCCAGATTGTATTCCTCTTGAGCGACCTATTGGGCTGAACGCCAAAACTAACTGGACTGTACTTGAGGAGAAGCTGGAAAAGATGGCTAAAACGTAAACACTAAAGCCTTGGTCGTCCACATAAGAACTTTGGGGCATATTTACAATAGAATGGCGGAGCGCGGCGTTAAGCTAAAATTGCTAACGCTGCACTCCCCCATTCTGAAAACACAGAGATGCACCATATTTACAATGATATGACGCACCCCTGCGTTTTCCCTAGAGCTGTTGCTAAATTGAGCTGCCTAGCGCCAACACAAGCACCCCTACACCATAGTGCAATGATGCCTGACCCCTGCACCATAGTGCAAGGGTGCCTGCTTTGAGGGAATGATTGTTTTTGTGAAGGAAGGTGTCCCTTCCTGAACATAAACAATCACAAATGGTGATTTGTAACTCCTATGTGTGTTGCATTGTGCAGCACACATAGAAGTTGCAAATTGTCATTTTTTTAATGATTGTTTATGTGCCCGGAAGGTGTCCCTTCATTCTTGGCGATTTGCTGTTTCTATGTGTGTGCACACATAGAAACAGCGCAAATGAGGAGAAATTAAACATTTCTACTCATTTCACCATGTTAAGACTAGGTTATTTTTGGTCTTAATTTTGGCGCTGCCCCATATTAACTCCACCCCTGTAAATATGGGGCTGCATCAAAATCAATCGATGATGTTGCGGCGGAACGCCCACCACAACACCCATTGCCCACCCCTTTCACGCTAAGAGTAGCGTGAAAGGGGGCCTTATTTACAAGGCGGCATTAAGCCACGTTAAGTGGTTTAACGCTGGGGGCGTGGCTTAGACACTAAGCATGGTGGACGTGTGAGCACGGAGCTCTGACCCGGCCTAACACTTATCCTGCTTTGCGGATGGCGTTCTGTACTCTCGGGAGGCAGGACTGATCACCCTGCTTCCGTATCCACAGAGGAGAGCAGCGCTGAGAGCAGGTGAGCCCTGACAGCCCGGAGGGCTGAGAAGCAGACGCCGGGGATGGAGCTGTAGTGGGGTGGGCGCTCGCCAAAATAAGGCCCCGCATATTCAGATGACTCTGAAGTCTGCCGACTCCCAATCGGGGCATTGTTGAGCTGGATGCCGGCGAGAGTGCCGAGATTGGGGCTGAGTGACCAGCTGTGACCCTCGGGGAGCCGGATGCTGAAGAAGCGGGCGGAGCGGCCGTGCGCGGCCTAGAGAAGTGACGCAGCAGGCCCCGATACGACCGCTCCAGGGAAAGCCGAGGGTAGTGAGAGGCACAGCAGAGGTTCCTGACGGGCAGCTCGGCCCGTGTTGACCCTGTGAGGACACGGGCGGCTGGTCCGGTGAGTGTTGCGGAATAGCCGAGGTGTTAGGCGGAACAGGGGAGACGGCCCCTAGAAGTGCTGGGATTTCTGCTGCGATCCACCAGCATACAGCCCGGCAGGGGGGAGGACCCCGATCGTAGAAGAGTCCCTTTAACATCTTTTGGGACCTGTGCTGGGTGAGAACCTGGCTTGGACTGGACCTGGTCGGCGAGAGGCAGGCCGTGATTACCGCCAACCAATCAGGTACGCATTAAGTACCTGGAGGCAGCGGCCTGCAACTGTGAGAGTGCTGCGGCTGAAGGTGGTGCCGGTGAGGTTGCTGCTGGGCATGGGCGCATTGTGCTTCTGACTTCCCTGAGGATAGCAGGGGGAAGATTCATTTGGCGAACGTAGCTTGAGGTGTGGTGATCTGTACCGGAGGGGGTCGGGACCCCCCTGGGGCTGGAGACGGAGAGCTGCCATAGCTGGGCATTTTTACTCGGCCTGGTGGGGCGACGCCCTTCTGTGACCGGTCGGGGTGCAGAGTGAGAGCGGTGCAGATCGGCCCTTAGCAAATGGGCCCACCCTGAGCGTCACCAAGAGAACAGTCAAAGGCCTGCTGGGTGCTGAGGATGACGCTGAGAGCGGGGGGGACCTGACTGAACCCCAGGAGATACTGCTATAGTCCCTGCCTGGGTCCTTGTGGAAGCCTGAACACGAGGGGCAGTGGCGACTCCCCCTACACGCTGAGTCGGGCCTGGAGCGACACTGAGAACTCCACACGTGTGTACACCACACGACGAGCAGGGAATGGCCCACTCAGAGGCTCCCTGACTGCGGAACCGGGAGATATAGGCATCTTGCGGGGACCTGAGGGGGGTTGTCGTGCGACGACCTCAGGAGCACGGATTGCCACACGGACGACGTTCCAGTAAACAACCATGCCCAAGCCGAAGCAGAAATCAGGGAGCACACAGCCCGCTACCAGGGAACCCTCGCCTGTAGTGCTGGAGAGAGGTGGCATTGAGAGCACTGGCGAAGATGATTCCCTTCATTCGCACCTGGACAGAGTTCTAGCGGCCATTGCTGATACCAAAAATACCATCCAGCAAGACATTGGGGCGGTCTCGGTGGGTTTGGGACTCTTACAAGCAGAGCATCGTAAATTAGCAGACAGAGTCCGAGAAACTGAGTGAAATGAATGAAATGAAATTTGTACTTGTAAAGCGCACCCATACCCCCAAAGGGGTGTCCAGGCGCTGTACGCATACCGCTGTGGAACCCTTCCTGGCTTTTCCCTGTGAAATGTCCACTCCTGGGCACCCCCAGGGTGAAGCCAGGCATCCCAGCGCTGTTGGGGCCGTTGTGGAGATTAAGCAAGCTATTGCCCAGAGTTGCAGAGTGGGACCCATGATTAGAATAGGCAGCGAGGCGAGAATTATCAGGTCCGAGGAAATTGAGCCCAAGACCTGCCGAGGCGGGAATTGAACCCTGGTCCCGGGCCAGATCTCTGTATCAGGGTCTGCCGCTCTAACCATTGAGCCACACTTCTGCACCATAGCTGAGATACAGCCGGAACACAAACAACACGCTGCTAAGTTAGAGGACCTCTCCACTAGAGTGGCAATCCTTGAAAGGCGGGTGGAGGAAGCAGAAGGCCGTAACCGCAGGAATAACATCAGGCTCAAGGGAATTCCTGTACGAGTGGAGGGACCCGATATGGTGGAATACCTAGAAAAGTGGTTGTGTTCAGTTGTGGCCCCGGAGCTCTTGTCTCAGTTCTTCGCTCTGGATAGGGCACATAGAGTGCCGGGTCGGCCTCCTGCCCCGGGGGGTCCTCCTAGACCGGTGATTGCCAGACTCCTTCACTTCAGGGACCGGGACATGCTCCTTCGGCACTCTTGCACTCACGGCCCATACGTAATCGATAACAGCAAGGTGTCCATATATTTCCGGACTTCACGGCCAGGGTGCAGACCCAGCGGGCATCCTTTCTCTAGGCTAAAAAACCCTTAGGGAAGAGGGAATACAGTACTCCTTGATATTGCCGGCCAAGCTGAAAATCATACTTGATGTAACCTCACACTTCTGCGACTCCCCGGAGGAAGCCTGGACTTGGATGGAGGCGTATAAGAAGGGTGCACCCTACCTAAGAGATCCCCACGCACAATGACAGGACTGCGGCCACGCAGGCGGAGGCCGAAACCCGACCGTAAACTAACTCAGGCGCAGAAACCTATGTCCTCGCAAACTCACCAAGAGAGACAAGCTGCGCTGCAAGCAGTGGCACAAATTATCTCACCTTCGCACCAAGATAAAACGATGGGGACATCGTCTGCATCTGTTGATGCATCAGCTGAATCCGGAGACTCTCTCGAAGCTGATCCCCCTGTACCGAGGCTCACTCCCCGATCGGCAGACAATATTGTGTAGTGGAGCCTGAGATACCCCCAGAACTGGTATCTATTCTACATCTTTGGAGCTGCAGGTGGCGGGAGCGAAACTGTTGCTGGATCCGACAGTGGAGGCGCCACATGTAATGAACATGTACTACAGACGGAGTACTGTCGCCTATGGGTACAAGCAAGTGTCAGAGCCGGGACGAGGAGCTCCTATCCTAACTGACTCTTATACCCACCCCCACCAGAAGGCTTCGCCTAGTGGTCTGACGGCGACGTTCTGATTTCATGTACTGTTTGGTTCATAAGTTTGGGCGGTCAGCGGTTGCGCTGCTGCCCTTGGGTTGGGATGTTGGGGTTTTTCAAGTTTATGTGAGCATGCAGGTAACAAGGCATAATGATAATAGCCTATGGAAGGCAGCCCATGATACTAGACTCATATGGCAGGTACACGCATAGGCCATAGAGGGTTAAAGTTCCTTACATGGAATGTTAGGGGCATAGGCTCACCGGCAAAATGCTACAATATTCTCAGCTACATTAGGCGTAGAGGGGCACAAGTGGTCATGCTTCAGGAGACCCACCTGACCCGCGAGGAGGGGCAGCGCCTCCGACGTAGATGGAGGGGCCAACTATATGCCACATCATACTCTGCCTTTTCCAGAGGGGCCCTGGTGTGGGTACGCCCGGGAATCCCCTTTGAAGTGTTACAAACCTTAATTGACTCCGAGGGCAGGTATGTGTTGATTAAGGGAAGACTATTTGGCAGGGAGATAACGGTGGGCAGTATCTACGCCCCTAACCAAGAGCAACAGCAGTTTCTTTGTAAACTCTCCAGCCCACTTGCTGAGATGGTCACACAGGATGTAGTGCTGGGGGTGACTATAATTGTGTGGTGGACACTACCATAGACAGATCCATGCCACCGCTGAATGGCGCATTGGCCAATCTTAATGCGAAAGCTTTTAGAACTTGGATAAAACACTGGGACTTAGTGGACATATGGAGGCTACACCACGACCAGGTCAGGGATTACTCATTTTATTCCCCCCTGTACCAATTGCACACCAGACTGGACATGTTTCTCTGTTCATCCCACATCAGCACACACATGCTTCATTCAGAATATTTGGGACGTACACTGTCCGATCATAGCCCCTTGCTTCTGACGCTCTCCCTAACATCCGAAATAGCAGCTATCCCGACCTGGCATTTAGATCCTACTGTGCTGGAAGACACGTGCTTCCGACAGTCCCTGCAGGCCTCTGTAACTGACTACTTCTCCAACAACCAGGGAACGGCCAGCTCTTCGCTGGTGGTGTGGGACTCTTTCAAGGTGGTAATTAGAGGACACTGTATGGGGATGACAGTGGGGGCCAGACGGGAAATTGTAAATGGCCTCCGGCAAAGGGACACTGAGATTCATGCGCTTGAGATTGGACTTGGACCTTTGGTGGATAGGCACACACAACTATCCCAAGCCAAGAGCACCTATAATAAGACACTAGACAGTCTTCGGACGTTGGACCGTAAGGAATACCGAAAGAAACAGCACACTGAGGGTGGGAAATCAGGTAGGCTACTTGCCTGGCTCATTCAACCGGAGACTAGGGGATCCCCCATAACTAAACTACAGACGGGGACGGCACCATAACTTACTCGCCTAAAATAATAAATGCATGCTTCCTGCATTACTATGAGTCCCTATATGAGTGCCCACCGGTCCTACCGGAGAATCAAATCCAGGAATACCTAGACAGAACCCCGCAGCGGTCCATTGATGCTGCGGCCCGAAAAGACCTGGGAGGTGCTATAATGTATACACGAAATTAGAGCAGCGATTAAGGACCTAGCAAAGGGGAAGACCCCAGGCCCAGACGGCCTTCCGGATGAATTTTATGTGACCTACATTGACCAGCTTACACCCCACCTCGTTAAGTTATATGCTGACTCGCTGGAACGCGGTCACTTGCCAGCAACAACTAGGGAGGCCCTGGTAGTGCCCATCCCCAAGTCTAAAGCGGACACCCCAAAGGTCACAGAATTTCGACCACTGTCCATGTTAAACTTGGATTTTAAAATATTAAGTAAAGTATTAGCTAACAGATTACTCCCACACATGCGTATGCTGGTCCACACAGACCAGAATGGGTTCATCCCCACTAGATCCACATCGGGCAGCCTCAGAAGGCTGTACTACGCACTATTTCACCGAGACCTCTCGACCTACCCCAACGCAGTGGTTATGGCAGTAGATCTCGAAAAAGCTTTCGATTCTCTGCGCTGGGACTTCCTGATGAAGGTAATGCATGCCATGAAACTGGGAGAGAGTTGGATCAAGTGGGTTGAGCTACTATCCACCCGCCCGCTGGCTAGAGTTAAGACGGACGGTACAATCTCAAACTCCTATGAGATTTTTAGAGGAACTAGGCAGGGATACCCCCTATCGCCCCTCTTGTTTGCACTGGCTATGGAACCACTGGCTGTGCAGTTCAGGGTTGAATGTGGCCATCTTGGCCTGACACTAGATGGGAGGGAATACATGATATCCCTCTATGCGGATGACATGCTTCTATATCTGCGGAGTGGCGAGGGGGGGATAGCGGATGCCTGAGGGTAATCCGCAATAAGACACATATTTTCCCATTGGATCCCGTGGTCCCCTGTCCCCTGGCAGTCCCGGCGGGCATCAAGTGGTCCCCACGATCTTTTAGATATCTGGGTATCCAGATATTTCACGACCAAAATGATCTTCTAGAAGGTAATCTGAACCCAGCTCTCCGCTCACTCTAATCAGTAGTGACCTTCTGGCACTCCCTTAAACTCCCCACCATGTCGAGAATAGCGCTCTCTAAAATGGTCATGCTACCGTGTTTACTTTACCTTTTTGTGAATTTACCGGTGGTCATCCCGAAGTCCTGGTTTAAAGAACTGGACATGTTATTAAGAGATTTGATATGGGACGGGGCCGCAACAGAGTGTCATTAACTATCGCTCGGAGATCACCAGAAAGTGGAGGTTTGGGTGCCCCGGATTTTGAGGCATACTATCTGGTTGCCCAGCTACAGTGGCTGGCTCAGTGGTTTGAGGGGATTGGCCTGGAGACACTTGACTGCACGCCCGGCACTGACATAAAACGGGAATTGTTGGCTTGGTTGTTAAACCTCCCAAGACGTGTGCCCGACCCCGGGGTGCCCTGGCCACGGTGGCTCGGAAATGCTGGCATAAAAGCATTATGCGAACGCCAGACACCGCGTTGTACTCGCCTGACCTCCCATTGGTGGGACTACCGAGGGGAAAAGTTAAAACCTCCTTTTTTACTGGGAACCAATTACGGGAGTGGGAAGACGCAGGGCTCTCGAGAACAAGAGACCTGTATCTAGAGGGGGCACTGATCCCACTGGGGGACTTGATTTCCCAATCCGACCTGCCCTGTGGGCAATTCCTGACTTACCACGGGATGCTGAAAACCTTCTAGTCCCTATGGGGAGCGGGAACACATGAACCACATACGCACAGACTCTTACATGCTATGATCACACTGGGGTCGGCGAGACATCTCATTAAATGGCTTTATCGGGCCCTGAGAGAAATGGTTGAGGATTCACTACCCACACTGCGACAGAAATGGGAGCTAACCATAGAACACACCATTGCCGAGGCGGAATGGAAACGAGTGCTGAGACTGCCCAAGACAATCTCCAGGAATGCTAGCTTCAAATATACCCAGTTCAACATTCTTCACATGACCTATCTCACCCTGCACAGACTTAATATAATATGGGGCAGCACTGACAACCATTGCTCGCTTTGTGCAAAGCCAGATGCTGACTTTAAGCATGTGGTCTGGAGCTGCCCATCCCTTTCTGCATACTGGCATCACATCCTTGGATCCATACGCACAGTCTTGGACCACGTTGTCCCCTACACAATGGACGCATGTGTGCTGGGCTTATTCCGCAGGCCCAAACCTAAAAAAATAGGTAACCGATTTATAGATTTAGCCCTGGTGTTGGCTAGGAGGAGAATAGCCCTCAGATGGAAATCCCCTATTGGCCCTGGTATCCGGCAGTGGGAGGAAGATGTTACAGCCTGGGCTCGGGCGGAAGAAAGAGCATTGATAGAGGAGGATAGCAGGGGATAAGACGCGGCCCTAAAGCAGACCTGTGGTCGGAAGTAGTACGGGAATGGGAGACAAGGGACGTAATTGAAAATGATGGCTCCCCTGCAGCATTCCAAACCCCCCTTCACAATAAATAAATAAATAAATACAAATGATACATAGCCAAGCCCCGCCCATGGACTGAAATCACTGACCCCGCTAAGTGACCACTAGTGGACCTCTGCAACCTAGAACATATATAGCGGTTGCCTGCCACCAGTCTGAACTGATGAAGATATACATAGCCTGACTTTTGCCATTAGATGCTCTTGTTGTTAAAAAGTTTATGTAGAGTAAATGTTTTACATGCATGATTAACTGTCAAAATATAACATGTGGTTCATACTAGCCTGACCTAACCCTCACCCCTGTAAGACTTTTTACTGAACTTTGTTGCTTTGTAAGGTGCGGAAGCACGGGATCGGTGCATGTTCCTCCATGTTATTTCTTTTTTTTCTCTCCTTTCTTTTTTCCTTATCTGCTTCTGCACCCCCGAACTTACCAACCGAAAAATGTTGGCAATTCTGACATAAAATGTATGGCTATAAACTGTAATAATTATGTAAAACTTAATAAACAGATGTTTAAAAAAAAATGGTTTAACGCCACTTTGTAAATAAGGCGAAGGGTTTATCACCACAAGAACTTCACAAAAAGTGACGTTCCTGTGGCGATAAGCCCTTGTAAATATGCCCCTTTGTCCCTCTTCAAAGACAATTCCGAGACAAAAGCAGAAACCTGGCCAAACTAGCTCCCTAAATAAGGGATGTGAGCTACTTATTTACATTTTTTTAGCAGTAAAGAACTTTTTTTCCTTTTTTTTCCTTTGTCTATGTATAGTTCATTGTGTGAAAGGAAGTTATGCTTTTGCATTGTTGAACAAAAACACCTTTAATAAAATTTGAAAAAACAATGGGGCATATTAGCAAGACCCACGTTAAAATTATCGCCGTTTTAGCGGCAGGAAACTCCAGCGATATATTCCAGCGATAGCCGGCGATAAAAAAAATCACGCTAAGCAGGGTTAGCGATGATTATCGCCTCTTCTTGCTAATATGCCCCAGTGGTTTTCTCTGAGAAAAAGATTCCGTAGAAAAGTTGTTTCATCTAAGCACACCCACACTGAAGTCGGGCATATTAGCAAGACCCACGTTAAAATTATCGCCGTTTTAGCGGCAGGAAACTGCCGCTAAAACGGCGATAATAGGCTTGCTAATACGTTATGAAATTCAATAAAGCCCAGGTTAGATGTCCTGCACATCTAACCTGGGCTTCTATTGGAATTCTATAACGCATATTAGCAAGCCCATTATCGCCGTTTTAGCGGCAGTTTCCTGCCGCTAAAACGGCGATAATTTTAACGTGGGTCTTGCTAATATGCCCGACTTCAGTGTGGGTGTGCTTAGATGAAACAACTTTTCTACGGAATCTTTTTCTCAGAGAAAACCACTGGGGCATATTAGCAAGAAGAGGCGATAATCATCGCTAACCCTGCTTAGCGTGATTTTTTTTATCGCCGGCTATCGCTGGAATATATCGCCACGCTAACGCTGTATTAGCAACGATTAGCGCTATGGCGATGAATATTCCAGCGATAGCGGGGAAATGGGCCAACATCGCTGAAAAACCAGAGATGTTGCATGGAGAAGGGAGAACACCTTGCTGATACGACCCTGTGGTCGTATCAGCATAATCCACCCCCCATGTTAGGTATGGCTAACACCTGCTAATTGCAGGTGTTAAATAAATAGGCGATGACCCCGGTTAGCGCGACTTTTCACGTCGCTAACTGGGGCCATGGCCACCTTGCTAATAGGCGATAGGCCTGTTAGCGAGTGTTTCCCAGGTTTGTTAGTTGGAAACGCCCACTTTGCATGTCATTAGCGATAAATATCGCTGACATGCAAAGCGGTAAAAAACGGGCGCTAATGCCCGCAAACTGTCGCTAACTGCTGTTAGAGACAGTTTGCTGATAGGGCGATATAAATATCGCCGCTTTAGCGGCAAAAAGTGCCGCTAAAGCGGCGATAGTGCCCTTGCTAATATGCCCCACTGTTTTCAATCATATAATTAAACTTATTGAAAGACAGGGTAATACAGCTGATAGTGCGCTCCCAAGTGCATTTTATAAAACGACTAACATAATCGCTAGTCCTTCTTGAAGTGTGAAAAAGGGCATTTTTTTTGTTCTTAGTCTATTAAAGATTACTGGATCCATTATGTGTATTATAGATTTTTCAAAATAATTAAATATTGGCATGCAATACTATCCAGGTCCCTGAAATATTCCTATAAAAATCGCTTTTGGTGACAGAATTTTTCTCAATAGAATCAGAGATGAGTCACTTTACATCAGGAAAGATAGTTACAATATTCTATGGTGTTCTTCTTTCTGATTAAAAAAATATATAGCCAAGTGAGGAAATCAAAGCATTACCTTGCTGTGCCTGTCCCAGAACAGCCCTGGGATCAGTGTGAGGCTCCATGATAATAAAGGAATGACTCACACAGTGACGTCACTGTATTCCCCAGATCTGCCACCTTCCTTCTAAAAATACACCATGACTCACATGATAGGCATATATCTCCGTAATACTGGAGTAAAACGGATTGTTACCTGTCCAGTGAAATGTGGCTGACATGTGCCGTATGTTTCTACGTCATCTTCATTAACCACGCTATTCCCAAAAATATAAGGCGTCTAATTCAGGCTACAATGTCCTGGCATGTTTATGCAACCTGCCACACTATCTCTTACTCTGTTTCATGTCCACATTTCCTGCAGCAGCATGTTTGGAGCAATTCTGAACCTCACGCAAGACGTCAAACATCAATCAATCAGCATTTGTAGAGAGCCGCGCTGTCACCCAGGGGTATCTGGTCGCTGGGGTGCGAGGTCTCCATCGTAAAGCCAGGTATAAACATGGTACTCTAAGGCCACAACACAGACCACTACTCTTCCAAACATGCATTGATTAACTACCTACTAAGGGGCATATTATCAACGGCCAGCGATAATTATCGCTGGCGTGCTGAGCGCCGAATTCCCTAACGCAGGCTATCTCTGCTATTTATCGCCCTGGTAGCGCGTTATTAACAACGCGTTTCCCCAGGGCGATAAGAATTCCAGAGATAGCGAGGTTATCGCCGTTTTGCAGGGAACATCGCTGGTTTTCCAGCGATGTTCCTGCAAACGGCGATACTTCTGCTGATACGACCCTGTGGTCGTATCAGCATAATCCATCCCTATGTCTAACATAGGTAAGTCAGGATTTTAGCAGACGTTAGATTTTGGCGAAAACGGCCGTTTTCGCCAAAATCTAACGTCTGCTAAAATCCTATGGGCTGCCTTGTTAATATCGCGATGTGAACATGTTATGTTATGTTATGTTAATGACATTTATAAAGCGCGTCGATTACCCGGAGGTGTCCTGGCGCTAAACATCAGCGATATTTTCAAGGCAGTCCATCCGGAGTACGCTCAGTGACGCCCACTTTGCATCTCATTAGAGATGCAAAGGGAGCGTCGAGAAGGGTGCTAACATGCGATTATGCATGTTAGCACCCTCTTGTTGATCGGGCGATAGTTTTATCTCCGTTTTTCTGGCTTTTAAAGCCAGAAAAACGGAGATAAAGCCCTTGTAGATATGCCCCTTAATTTCCACGACGGCCCCCAGCGCCTTGAGACCTGTAAGGGTGAGTAGCTGCGCTATATAAAAACGGACTTACTTTTTTTACTTTTACAATGATATGTGCGGCATTTGTGTCACGTGCTGGAAGTACAACACCAGCTGATGCGTACACGGCTTGTGTATTTGAAAAGCGCACGTTCACCCGTAGGCCTCTTGGCGCTGAATAACAGATGTTTATTGTTACCCAACTCAATGCTACTCTTTCTATCGACCTCAGAAGGATGAAAGGCTGAGTGGACCCACCGAGGTCGAACACAGGCCCCTACAGTGGATGCATTAGTCCACTAAGCCACCAGACCCGGCTGGCCACGGCCAAAGATGACTCTCAATTGATAACCAGTTACATTGCAGATAAAAGCATGTAAGAATGCAAAAATGCTCTTGAGAGTTAGATAAAATGTACATTTGTCAAATGAAAATAAATAAGGCTGTACTTATTCTGCAGTTCTTTAAATATTTTTTATAGCTGCCAGCATATAGCCCTTGTCTCCTTCACAGAATATGGCATGATGTTATTTTTATATCGGACCTTAAACATATTTAGTTGCCTGAGAGAGCTCATGTCATCAACACCGAAAACATACAGAGTGGGGCTGTGGATCAGCCCCTTACAGCCATAGATCGTATTGCTAAGTCCCCTTCAGCCAATGCTTGAAGAAAGTGTTCTTCATATTTGGATAGGGACAGAGGAGGATTCCAGGTTCAATCTTAGCTCACCGTCAGCCATTTTTTTTTTTTTTTTTGCAGAGTTTTATATAGCGCGAACTTGACCCGAATCGGGTATCAGAGCGCTTTACATAGCACCAGTTAGGTTACATTAGGACACACATTCATTTTTGTTAGGCACGGGAAGATTAAGGGGCATATTAGCAAGACCGGCTGTAAAATTATCGCCGTTTTAGCGGCAGGAAACTGCCGCTAAAACGAGCGATAATGGGCTTGCTAATATGCGTTATAGAATTCCAATAGAAGCCCAGGTTAGATGTGCAGGACATCTAACCTGGGCTTCTATTGAATTCTATAACGCATATTAGCAAGCCCATTATCGCTGTTTTAGCGGCAGTTTCCTGCCGCTAAAACGGCGATAATTTTATCGCCGGTCTTGCTAATATGCCCCTAAGTATTTTGTCCAGAATCACAGGATGTTCAGCGTCATTGCCGAGACTAGAACCCAGTTCCCCAGATTCGAGGTCGGACGCCCTAGCCTTTAGGCCAACTTCTCTCCCCATTGCCGTTTGCCTAGTAAGTGTGTTAGCCTGCCTGCCTGCCTGCCTGCCTTCTACCCAGTGCAGTCCCAGAACTGAAATGAAGGCAAATGAAGACACACGTGTGCGCATGCGCGAGTTTTCACATTCCTGCTGATGATGTACCAACAATGACTTTGCACCTAAAAGTGATTTTACACATAGATGCGCTTTTGCACTTAAATGTGATTTGTACTCTTAAAAGGTTTACCACACAAACTCCTGCTGAGTTCAGCAGGGGTGAATTTGCAACTTAATATCATTTTTACTTAAATGTGAATTTACTCCTAACATTGATACCACAACGTGGCTTACTTGTATCTAGGGTGATTTTACATCTAAATGTGTATTGTGCTCCTAAAGGGTTTCCATACTCATGCGGATTTTGCACATAAAAGTATCACCCCACTCCTATTAATGTCGCATCTCCTGTAATTTTCCAGCTAAAAGGGTTTTAACACCTGAATGTGGGTTAATCCTACAATATTGTCGCTCTTCTGTTAATGTTGCACCAAGGATTACATTGCATCTAAATATGAACTTACACGTACCTAAATGTATTTTACTCACAAATTTGATTTGTGAACTGAAAAAAGTGTTTCCACACTTCTGCTGATGTTGCACCAATGGTCGTTTTGCACCTCAGTGTTATTTTGCTCTTAAGTGCGATTTTGCTCCTAAATGTGATACCACAAAGCTGCTTACTTTGCATAAAGGGTGATTTTGCACCCATATACGTGATGTATATGGGTGATACTTGCCGTTCGTTGCCCCGACTGCCTGCCGTACCACTGGGACCACAACCACAAGGGGGCCACACGGCGCGTACGCCGCCAACGAAGAATCCTCGCGGCAGGAGGCGCTTAACTGCCAGCCAGGGCTCCCGCAGCGTGGGACGCGCGTGGGCGTGCCCGGGCCGCGGCAGGCCCATCTGCGCCCGTCCGAGACCAGAGGAGGCTGGGCTGGGCCCACCCTCTTGGTTTCGTCTCGCTCAGCAGGATCATCCTCCGTCTACCCTCCAAAGTTGAGCCCTTTTCTTCATGCAAGCTGCAGACGACCAGGTAGGGAGCTAACTTCTTCCTCACTGCAATTTGTTATCGCCCCTCATACATGTACCAACCATCTGGCTAGATTTTCAGTTGGTCACCAACACCAGCACCAGCTGTAGGTTAATGCCGCACGCTCATGCCCTTAGACGCATGCTGCCATCGCTCTGAACTAAACTGCACCAAGCACTTCAGCTACAACCTGGACCTCGCTGCAAAGCTCTCAACTGTTCTTAAATAGTTTTTAACTGTGTCTTAATCTGCGACGCTAGCGCGAATTGCACCAAGCACTTTAGCATTTATCTGGACTTTGCTGTAAAAAGCTTTAACTGTGCCTAAAAAGCTTTTTAATTGTTTTTTAATTGCGACGCCAGCGCGAATTGCACTTACCAGTTTTCCGGTGTTCTATGCCCCGTTCCACCGCGGCTGGTGCCGTTTGTAGTGGAGGGCAGACTGAACCAGAAACTCTTGACTGACTTCCGGGTCAAAGGGGGCAGTCACCTGTTTGCGCGCCAATTTCCCTGCCACATTCGCATAAATTTAGGATGCTGCAGCGGACACGCGCAGTGGGCGCGCCTCTTGCGTGCCGAATGCCCGTCTGCGCCCGTCCGCGCCTGGATCGGGGCCAGGGCCACGACCCCTGTCCGTCACATTCCAAAAACAGGGACAAGACTGACGTATTCCAATGTGACTCTCATGAGCCTCAATAAAACCAGTCTTAAACCACCCTGCTATCAGCTAGACCTATCCAATGAGCTCAAATCATGTCCCCACTGCAACGCTAAGTTTCTCTTTATGAAAACTAAGGCATGTTCCTCAGAAAAACCTGTCTTATGTGGGCAATCACTAGCCCCCAAGTCATTCACAGGCCTGCTCATCAATACCCGCTCCCTAATAAAACACAACATAGAATTTGCAGAACTACTGACCGCACACAAAATTGATATGGCCTTCGTAACCGAAACCTGGGCAAATAGCACCTCTGATTTTGACCTGGCCCTAGCTATACCTCAAGGATTCTCAATCATCAAAAATGATAGACAAGATAGACGGGGAGGCGGACTAGCGATTAAAGTCAAAAACTCCCTAGAGCTAAAAGGATCCCCGGCAGGAAGTAGCCCTGATTGCGAACTACTTTCCTTCAGAATCACCCTGAGTGCCAACTATACCTTTAATGGCACTCTACTGTATAGACCTCCCAGCTCGAAAAGTAAAAGCAAATTCGAGGAAATCATCAGCCCAATAATAGAATCAAGCACCAACTCAGAGGACTACTGTATATTAGGTGATTTTAATTACCACCTCGAAGATTTAGTAGACCACAATACAGCATCATTAATAGAGATGATGTCTAATGCTTCACTGGAACAGAAAGTAATGCATCCCACACATGACGCTGGTCACACTCTGGACGGATTATTTACATCCAATCCCCATCTTAAATTACAAGAAATTCTGCCAATTCCATGGTCAGATCATAGAGCCATCCTGTTCACAATAAGCACCACACATCACATCTCCAGTGCGCACATACCCCATAAGATACTTAAAGGACGCAACTGGAGGAATATTGGCCCCCAGCAGATGCAATACGCTCTGGCATCCTTGAAACCTGACCTAAAATATGAGGCAAATCAAGCAACAGGTAATTTCACCAACTGGATTAAATCCGCAGTGAACTTACTGGCACCAGAAAAAAGCATCAACAGCAAGCGCACGAGGAAATCCGAGCCTTGGTTCTGTGATGCCTTACGCAAACAGAAACAACTTTGCAGAAAGGCAGAGAGACGCTGGAGAAGCAACTACTCAATAGCCAATAAAACCCTATACTCCCAATCTTTGAGCATATACAAAAAGATGTTACTGGACAAGAAAAGTAGTTACTTTTCATATAAAATCCAGTAGGCAGGCAATTCCAGCAAAGCACTATTTTCAACATTGAAGAAGCTAGTCAAACTTCCCGAACCACAAAAAAAGGACATTAGCGTGGCTTTTTGCAACCAACCAGCAGGGTTTTTTAAGGATAAAGTACAAATCATCTTCGAATCCCTCTCAGACCGGGACGACGGCAGAGTAGTCACTCCCACCACAATCTCCCCATGCCCCTACAATGTTTTGGACTCCTTCGTGCCACCAAACATAGAACAGGTAGAGCAGGCAATTAAATCAATAAAATCCAGAGCACCCTCAGACCCCTGTCCTCCCAATATATTTCATATGGCACTGGATACAATCAGCGAACAACTTAGTATACTTTTTAAAGAAATAATTATCTCAGGTGTCTTTCCAGACGCATGGAAAATAGTATCAGTTCTCCCATTATTGAAAAAACCCAATTTAGATCCCAATGACAACAGTAGTTACAGACCAATAGCAAGGATCCCCTTCCCGGCCAAGGCTCTGGAAAAAATTCTTAACTCCCAACTTACGACCTTCATCTCCTCGGCAGACCTGCTGGATTCCTCACAATATGGTTTCCGACAAGGACATGGCACTGAAACCGCCCTGATCATGGCAGCAGAGGAGATCTGGGCAATACTGGACACGGGTGCCAAGGCCGCCTTGATCCTGCTGGATCTGTCGGCGGCCTTTGACACCGTGAACCATGACATTCTAATCAGAAGGCTCCAAGAGCTGGGAATCAAGAATTCCGCCCAAAAGCTGCTCAAATCCTTTCTGAACAACAGATACCAATATGTTCAGATTGGGGACTCCTATTCAGAGCAGTTCACGCTGCCTTGTGGGGTGCCGCAGGGGTCCTCTTTAAGCCCCACCCTGTTCAACGTTTATGTGACCCCTTTAGCTGAGGTCATCAGGCAATTCGGCTTCACACTTATATCTTACGCTGATGACACCCAAATTATGGTGTCTATCTCTAGCAAGCCCGAGGAAACAGCTGAGCGTTTTAACCATTGCATGTCCCACATAAACCAATGGATGGGAACAAATTGTCTAAAGCTTAATGGAACTAAAACTGAGGTCCTCCTTTTAGGTTCTGATACATCCTTCTGGTCACAGAACTGGTGGCCTCCCAGCATGGGTACTCACCCCACCCCAGTCCATAAAGTGAGGAACCTGGGTGTCATTTTTGATGACAGACTGACCTTCCAACACCAGGTCAATAATGTCGTCTCGTCGGTGTTTCTCACACTAAAATCAATCCGCAAAGTGCGCTCCTTCATCACTCCTGAAGCAGTAAAAACGCTAGTGACGGTCCTAGCCATGGCTAGACTGGACTATGGAAATGCACTATACCTAGGCCTTCAGAAACAGCACATGGTCAAACTCCAGCGAGCACAAAACGCTGCCGCCAGAATGCTGCTAGACGTTCCCAAATTCCAGTCTATCTCTGAAGGCTTGAAAAAACTCCACTGGCTTCCTATGAAGAAAAGAATAGATTTTAAAGCCCTATGCTTAGCATGCAAAGCTGTTCACGGAAACGGACCAGCATTCTTGAAGCAACACATCACATGGTACCATCCACTAAGGCACCTACGCTCAGCACAGAGCAAACTCCTCCAGACACCAAAAGTCAAAAAAGCGAGCTGGGGAGGAAGAAGCTTTGTCTTGGGTACTGTGAGGTTGTGGAACTTGCTTCCGTTAAATATCAAAAGCTGCCCAACACTGCTCGGTTTCAGAAAGCTTCTAAAGACATGGCTCTTTTCAAATTAAAATATACCATCTCCGGCATTCTCCTCCGCAAAGCGCCTAGACGCCTCTGGGCAATCGTGCGCTATATAAATTCCACAATCAAATCAAATCAGTCACCGGTTAAGGATTTGGTTTCCTAATACAATCTGGTCAAGTTAGCCCAGACTCCGGTATTTCCCTCGTGGCCTGTATTGCCTGGACTGCCTTTATTATCACCTAACTGATTGCTTGATTTCTCGAAATTTACGTGTGCCGGGCGTAGTATTGATCTGAACACCTTTAACGCTGCCCTCACAAGAACAGACACACTAACATACCTATCATGGGTAGGCGCAGGGTGGCGGCAGGAACTACAAGCAAAGAGCCTTCTTTCATGGGCAGTACCATGGACGCTTTTCTTCAGCGTGCAGCAGGGGTCCTGGTCAAGGAGATTGAACTGGCCACCAGACGTTTATCCCGCTCTCCTATTTACTGTCCTGCTCTGATTTCCCCAACTACCATACAGGCCGACACCTCAATTCAGCTTCAGTCTCCTGCGGCAGATCGGGTCGAGCTGTCGGCATCTCGGGTGAGTGGTATTGTTCCTCTTTCCCGGTCAGTTATCACCCGGCGCACCACACTTCCCACAGAATTAGTTCCAGCCTGCGGGTCTGGATCAGGACAGCCCCTTGGCAACGGCCTGAGCGCCGGAGGCGCAAAGAGGAAGCGCCCTTCGGTGGGAGAACCATGTAAACGCAGTAAGAAAACAGGCCCCCAGTCAAACTCAGCAGCACACCCGGTATCATCTAATTTGGACGCGATCTCGCCTGATATGCTCAAAGCTGCATTGTTGTCAGCCCTGGATACCAAATTGGACCCTATCTTACATCGTCTTACTGCTTTGGAAAAGAACCTATGCGTACTAACAGACCTCTTGCAAAGGGACCGCGCTTCTCTTACCACAAGTCCTCTCCCTGTAAGGCCCCTGACCACGACCACGACTGCCACTTTAAGTTCTAGTGGTAGTGGCTCCGGGGTAGGAAACAGGGTGGTGTCTTCTGCTGTCCAGCAGCCAAACTTCGAGCCAGCTGCCAACTCAGCATCAACTATGATTAGGCATGGGCCCGAACCACCTGTTCGCCCAAATATTTGTAGGGGGGACATTATCTTGACCTCTGTTACATCTCCTTCCCGCCAACCTCGGAGTGTTAATGTTGGCGGCTTGCATCGTTACGCCGACAGGCGAGATGGGTCTGATGTTGTACCCCCCGCCCGCCGTGCGGCCTCTGTGCATCTCCCTCCTGAGTCCACCCCCTACGTCATGGTGTTAGCCAATGTACCGCGCCTTGTACCCAATAACAAGGAAGATTTTTGCCAGCTAAAGAACAAGGTGGTGCACTGGCTCAATTCTAATATTGCCCTTGGGCCTAGGGTGGACAATCAAATTCTTATGGTGCGACGGACCGAGTGGATTGGTGGTATCTCAAAATCTTGGCAAGGGGACTGTATCATTGTCAATTTTAATAACCCAAGCATTGTAAACCATATTTTAAGTTCAGTAGCGCACTTTGAAATTAGGGGGTTTGGCACTCCCGTTAGGTTTCTTTTATTGACCCGGCAATTTTTACCCAGGCCCTGCCCGCGAGCTGATCCCTGAGGGGGCTTATGGGGGTCGCATGGAAGGGACCTCAGGGGTAAGCATCGTAAATAGGTTTGCCCCACTGAGCACGTTGATAGACTGTGATTGACGCCGTGCGGGCCTGTCGGACTCTATGGTCCATACATCACATGGGTACGTTCCTCCCCCGGTACATGTATCACGTAAGAACGGAGGGTGTAAGTTCATTTCTTGGAACATTGCGGGGCTGGCAAGCAAGATAGATAATCCTGGGTGGTTGGATCTTGTGAAAACATTTGATGTGATTTGCCTTCAGGAAACCTGGGCCACTGAGGGCAATTATTATCTGGACGGCTATAAAACTCTCTTTGTCCCAGCAACTCCATCCTTGTCAGGGAGAGCAAAGGGGGGGCTTGTTACCTTTGTTTCGTTGGCCGTCCCTGATATTGCAGTATCTGTACTCCATGCCTCGCCCAATGTACAAGTGTTGTCACTATCCTCTTGGTAAATTTTTATAATGCGGGAGCCATTTTTGAGGGTGAGGGTAACATAACGCAGCTGGGGTCAGTATTACTGAATTGTACACTGAATGCCCAGAACTGTCATCATATCTTCTTAACAGGGGACTTTAATATCTACATGTGTGGGCACATCAGAAAAGGAGGAGTGGAGGCCATGGGTTGTGCACGACAATCGGGCCTGCACATGGAGCATACCCCCCAGGGAACAGAGCTCAACTCTTTTCTGCTCGAATTCGACTTACCATCAGTCATGAATAAGTTGCCCCCTGGGAAAACCGACATTGCCCCTACTTTTAGTGGCAGAGGGTGTGAGACTTTTATAGATTTTAGTTTTGTATCTACCCCCTTCTTTGCTTTAGTTACAGACTTCCTAATTCAGACAAGTGAATTTAGTGACCACAACCCCATCTGTATCACTACAGGCTGGCCCCGAGTATATGGACGCTCTGAGGTGGGCGGGGGAGTAGCCCCTCTTAAAGTGGCCGAGGCAGGGTGGAGTTTAAAATGGGGGTACATAGCCCCAGAGTCCTTCCAGGAGTCCCTCACAACTCAGTGTCGTAGGAAGTTTGCCACCTGTCTCTATGGCGAGGCTGGTGCCTCTGACATCCTGGGTGCTTTCAGCACCATGTCAACCGTCATACGGAGGTTACTACGTGCCCCGGTTGGGGGCAGGGAGCCCGCTGGCCCAAGATGGTTTGACTCTGCATGCTCCCAGGCTTCTAGGAAGTTGAGACAGGCTCTGAGCGACAAGCTCCGTGACATGGTGACGGTCAAAGGTCTGCGTAGAGCATATGAGGCCGCGTTAGCAACCCGTAAGTCCACCTTGAAAGATGAGGCTTGGTCGGATTTAGTGGAGGCAAGCACTCTGCGAAACAGCTTCTAAGTTCTGGGCTATTATTAATAGCCCATTTCTCTCAGAAGAGAGTGCTCACCTATTGGAAGCCCACATCACGGAGGACGATTGGGTTCATCATTTCGAGGGTATCTTTCAGCCAGATTCCATGCCTAGTGAGAGGCAGAACAGGGTGGAAGGTAAGGCGGATCTCGTCTTCTCAGAATTAGAGGTTAGAGCGGGCATACTGGGCCTGACAAAGAGAAAAGCCCCGGGGTCAGACGGGATCCCACCCGATCTCTATCTCGCCCATATAGATACATGGGTGCCTGTCCTTACTGCTGTCATCAACGCCTCGGTTTGGGCTGGCCACCCTGATTCCTGGGCTTTATCGACCATAGTCCTGATTTTCAAAAGGGCGACCGGGATAGCACCTCATGCTATAGGCCCATCTCCCTCCTGGATTCTGTGGTGAAGGTGGTGAGCGGCATAATACTTGAAAGGCTGGTATCTTGGGCGGACGAAAGTAATTTATTTTCTGAGATCCAATATGGGTTTCGTCCCGGGCGTTCCACCATGGAGCAGTGTCTCATCTTATATCTTGTCTTAAACAAGTATACGGTGGCCCGTGCCTGCCCCATATACTTAGCTTTCATGGACCTGTCCTCAGCCTTCGACTGTGTGAACACAGGTCCAAGTTATGGCAGCTGATGGCTTCCGTCGGTATTGATAACAACATCATCTGGTTTTTGAGGGATCTTCACCGAGACTCTAGGGCAGTAGTACGCTACTCAAAGGATTTGAATGTGTCCCACCAACTCAACATAAAGAGGGGGGTGCGTCAGGGGTGTATCCTCGCTACCTTTCTTTTTACTTATATATTAATTCTCTAGAGAAGGCTCTTTTAGATATTAAAGCAAACACCCCACAGGTAGGTAAGCGCAGTCTGCCGGTCCTCTTATATGCGGACGACGCAGTCCTCCTGACGAGGACTGCAAGGGGCTTACAACTTCTCCTTAATTCTTTTGCTTCTTTTATGGAGGAGTTGGACTTATCAGTAAACCATTCCAAGTCATATATCATGCAAGTGGGCATGGTAAGGCGAAGGCAAAACAGCCCACTTTTAAATTAGGACGTTCGCCAATACCTAAAACTAATGTCTTTTCCTACCTGAGAGTTGTATTTGACGACTCCCTGAGCTGGCGCCCCTTGATTACCCGTAAGAAAGGGGACCTAGTGAAAGCCTCTGCAGCCGTTTTTAACTTTGCCAGTAGAGTGGGCAGGAAACCAATAGGGGCCCTCCTGAAGATTTATCAAGCATAGTGTATTTCTAAGGTTAGATATGGGAGCGAGATATGGGGTAATATTGAACTTGGGGCCGTGCAGAGCACCGAGAACTCATTCTTGCGAAAAGTCCTCTCTGTTCTGCAAAGTACCCCATCCTATGTTGTACACGAGGAATTGGGGGTGCAGAGACAGAATATCGACGTGCAAATATCGAGAAGCCTGAATATCGAGGTAAGAATATCGTTGGTGTTAAATATTGAGGTAAGTAATATCAATGTGAAAAATATCGATTTTCTTTTAGTATTTATATCGATTTTTGAAATATCGATGTAGAAAATATCGATGTAAAAAATATCAAAGTTAGTAATATCGATTTTCATATATTTTTTATGTTATTTGTTTACTGTGTAATTTTTTTAAATGTTATTTTTAGCAAATTTATAATGATTTAATATTAATATTTTGTTTAAATAAGTTATTTTGATTGATTTTGATATTGTTTTTAGGAGCGGGATGTTGGGTTTATAGGGGATAAGGGTGGGTAATAATTTGAAAATGTTGTTTCAAAATGTACTGTATGTTAATTATTTGTATATATTTTAGGAGCGGGATGTTGGGTTTATAAGGGATAAGGATGGGTAGTAATTTAAAAAATGTGTGGGTATGATTGATATTTAGTAATACGAAATAATTTTGGGATGAGGTAAATGGATATTTTATGGTATTTAGTAATTTTTTTAATTGAAGAATGTTTGTTTAAATTTAAAAAATTAATTTTATATATTTAAATATTTAAGCAAAATTTAAAATTTTAAAAAATCGAAATTAAAATTTTGGCAAAATTATAATTGTAAATGTAGTTAATTTAACATTAATATTAATAATATTAAAATTTTATAAACATTTTTAGCAAAAATTAGAGTTTTAAAATTTTATAATGAAATTTATTAAAAAATGTAATTGTCTAATAATTTATTAATATTTTTGGGGAAATTGTATGAATGATTATTAATGATAAATTAATAGTATTTGTTAAAATTTTATAAAATTTATTAGAATTTTGGAAAGAAATATTAATTTTAATAAT
Source organism: Calotriton arnoldi (assembly GCA_963921515.1). Taxonomy (NCBI): domain Eukaryota; kingdom Metazoa; phylum Chordata; class Amphibia; order Caudata; family Salamandridae; genus Calotriton; species Calotriton arnoldi. Next base: position 422,190 of record CAWUFW010010149.1, read on the forward strand.
GTATATTTTATTAAATTAGTTTTATTTAATACATTTTTAATAAAAAATGGTGGGCTATTGATTATTTTTTATTTACAGTTTATTTTAATTTTGATTTGGATTACTAAAAGGCCCATTAGGATGGTGGGCGGACTTCAGTCCGCCCGCCATCCTAGCGGTGCTGGGACCGTCCACCATATGTGCGGCGGTCCCGCTCCGCCAATTAGGATGAGACTGCCTCCCTGGCAGTCACATTCTGCATTCCTAACATTGCGGCGGGTGCTGCTGTGCGAGCCGGCGGTGGCGATCCGCACGCCATCCTAATGACCCCTAAGTAATTATGGTTTAGTATCCAGCGCTTTCCTGAGTTTTGTTGGATTTGGAGTTAGAATAGTAAATTATTATGGTTTACTATCCAGTGTTTTCCCTGAGTTAAATTGGATTTGGAGTTAGAATAGTAATTTTTTATGGTTAACTATCCAGCGTTTTCCATGAGTTTAGTTGGATTTGGAGTTAGAATAGTAAATTATTATGGTTTACTATCTTGCACTTTCCCTGAGTTTAGTTGGATTTGGAGTTAGAATAGTAAATTATTATGGTTTACTATCCAGCGCTTTCCATGAGTTTTTTGGGTTTGGAGTTAGAATAGTAAATTATTATGGTTTACTATCCAGTGCTTTCTTTGAGTTTAGTTGGATTTGAAGTTAGAATAGTAAATTATTATGGTTTACTATCCAGCGCTTTCGCTGAGTTTAGTTGGGTTTGGAGTTAGAATAGTAAATTATTATGGTTTACTATCCAGCGCTTTCCCTCAGTTTAGTAGGGTTTGGAGTTAGAATAGTAAATTATTCTGGTTTACTATCCAGCGCTTTCCCTGAATTTAGTTGGATTTGGAGTTAGAATAGTAAATTATTCTGGTTTACTATCCAGCGCTTTCCTTGAGTTTAGTTGGATTTGGAGTTAGAATAGTAAATTATTATGGTTTATTATCCTGCGCTTTCCCTGAGTTTAGTTGGAGTTGGAGTTAGAATGGTAAATTATTATGGTTTATTATCCACCGCTTTCCCTGAATTTACTTGGGTTTGGAGTTAGAATAGTAAATTATTATGGTTTACTATACAGCGCTTTCAATGATTTTACATGGATTTGGAGTTGTAAATTATTGTTGTTTAGTATTTAGTATTTTGTAAGTTTATTTGTAAATTGTAATACGTTAATAGATGTATGTTAGTTTTATTTTTAATATTTTTTACAAGTAAATATATTTTTATTTTCATTCACAATTATATTTTTTATATTTTCTTGGGTTAGAATTTTTTTTTTACATTTAAAAATATAAACCAGACACATTCATGTTAATCATATTTTATTAAAGTAATTAATATAATTGTAATATTTATTTATTATACAAAAATGTAAAAAGAAAAAAATCATATATTATTACATATAATTTTCTTTGGGTACAGTGTTCAACAATTGTACATTTTTTGTAGCATAGTTATGTAATGGTAAAGTAAAACATTTAAATTATTTTATTAATAAACATTTTCATTTGTATTTGTATACATTTGTGTTTATATTTTAACAATATTCTTTTTATACATTTAATTAGTTTGAAAACATATACAGTTTAAATTTTAGAAGATTATATTTTATTATTTAGTATATTGAATATTATTTTTTATAAAATAATATTTAATATGTTAAATAATTTACAATATTTTTACATAATTTTTTTGAATAATACATATATTTTTTAACAAATTCTGTATCATATTTTGAGGTTAACAGTGTATGGAATAAACATATATTTTAATATACATTAAGTATTATTTTATATTTTTGTGAATAATATAATAATTAATGTATATTTTAAAATTTTCTATGTTTATTTTAAACATTGTGAAAAAATATTGGTAGAGGTAAAATTATACATATATTTTTAAACATTTTTTTCAATATTTTCCATTGTTGTCTATGGGGAGATAGTCCTATTTTCATTTTAATTATGCGGCCATTTTGTTTTCTTTTTCTAACTTTTGTATCTATCTGTTTCGTTTTTAGGTCATTTTGGAAGACGGAACCTCGCAGTTGGGAGATGCTTTTCGTCCGTGCGGGTAAGTTTAGTTTTATATATTTTTAAGTTAGTTTTAAGGTAGGGGTAAGTTAGTAGTAGTGTATATGTGTTTGTTAGGGTGTTATTTGATCATTTTCGGGAGAGTTAGGTGTTGTTTTGGTAGTTTAGTGTTTTATGTGTTTGACTTGGGGGCCTATTACGATGGCGGTCGGAAAACCTCCCCGACCACCACGGTAGCGGGAAAAGACCGCCCGCCCGGACCGCGACATCACCGCCGGTCGAATTGCGATGACTCGCGGTCGAAATCTGACCGCGGCGGTCGGATTGCGGGCCTTAACATTGCGGCGGTTGCTGCTGCCCGCAGAACCGCTGCGATGTCCAAAGGAGCATGTCCTGCATTTCCCTACACTGCGTGGCAGGCACTGCTCAGTGCCTGCCACCTGGTACAGGGAAATGTAGGGGGACCATGGGTACCCCCCAGTGCACCCACACCCCCCCAAAACATTGGGGGCCCGCAACAGGCCCCCGGAAGACAATCTCCGTATGCCTTTCCATGGCGGTCTGACCGCTGAGGAAAGGCTGGCTACCGGCGGCATCATAATCCTGCCGGCGGAGCCTGCTCTGCACCGCCACCATTATCCAGGTCCTGCTCCGTCCGCCAGGCAGGAGTGCGGATGGCAACCGGCGGAAAAGCGGCGGTCGGAATTTCCCACCGCCACGGTCACCACCGCCATCCTAATCTGACTGGCGGTTTTCTGGCTTGCGATCGCGGTCGGATGTCCACCGCCGGTCCGGCGGGCACCACTGCCATCGTAATAGACCCCTTAGTGTCGGATGTAATTAGAATGTTATGTAGTTTTAGTTATGTGTTTATTATATGTGCTTTGGTGTATTTTATGTTGATATTTGTTGTTGTGGGTTTGTATTTTTGTTGTGGGTGGGTTTTGTTTAATTTTTATTTACAGGTCCTCGGTTTGGTGCACGGATGAAGTTGTTCACACGTTTTTTTTTGTTTTTTTTTAAATAAAGGACAATGTTGTTTCTTGTTTTATTACAAGTTACAATACATTATTATGTCATATAATTTTCAGTTATAGTTAAAATTTTATGACATAAGTATATTTATTAATTGTAAAAAAGAGAAAATCTTTATTTTTATGTTTTCTATGTTTCAAAAGTTTGCTTTTTGGTTTAATTTAGAGAATTGATTTTGCAATTATGACTAGATATTCTAAACCTTGGGTATTTGGGTACATCCTAGTTTTATGTTGGTGGTATTCGTACATGGTTTTGGTTTGTTTGCTTAGTTTAGGTCCTATTTTGCTTAGAGATTGCTCTAGTCTGAGTTCTTGGTAGCTTTGTTCCTTTCTAATAGCTTCAATACATTTATGTAATGTTGGCTGTCCTCTTCCAATTGTGGCTTGGAAGGCATTATGCCATCCTTCCGCTCCGTTGTTTGTTTTGGCTTTTTGTGCCAAAGTACTGGCATACACATTCCACCAGGGTATTTGAAATTTAGGTTGTCTACGATGTCCTGATCTATGTAACCTTCCCACCCAGGTGTCTTCGAAGTAGTCGAGCACGGGTCTTAATTTTGTTTCATTGGTTTGATCTAAAGGACTTTCTATTAGTAAGTTGTAGTGATTGGCTACTTCAGTAGTAGGTACGTAGGCCAGGGCGATTAATTTTTTTATTTGGTAGGCAAAGTTGCTGTTAGTTGAATATTCTATGCTTAAAGTAGATTTTTGTAGGTGCCTCCATATGCTTTGGTTAAAATGGTAGTAGCACCCTTGTATTGCAGTGTGTGGGTAAAGTTTGAGTATTGCCTGAATCATTGCCTGTTCAAAATCTATTATTATTCTTTGGGGATAGTAATTTTCTGTGAATTGCTTTATTGTAGTTAGTACTTCTATATAGGTGGTGTTATTTTTATTAGGGAGTAATGCGTAAATGAATGGGATATTTGTCTCTTCAAATTCACCATGAATTGTATACAGTTGATAAAATGGTTTGTGACAAACTTTAAAGGTTCCGACCATCATCCACGTTTCTCAGTTTTTAAGTTCTTGCAAATTAGTGTTAGTTGCAAAGATAATAATTCTTTTCTCGTGACTTTTATTGTCATAGAGTAATAATTTTCTTCTTTGTGGGTGATGGTGTATTCTGGGAGTATTTGGAATTCTCCAAATGTTTGGGGTGTGGGTGGAGTTGGATCTGAAGTTCTTTTAGTTTTTGCTATTAATCTTTTTAAGTTGGGTATGGAAGGAAGTTGTCCTGTGACATGTTCTGGTACTGTTGTTAAAACATTTTTTAGAATTTGAGTACTTGTCTGCTGGGAACTTTTGCTTACTTCCCTTATTGTCTCTAGGGCACCTCTTACTTCTACTTCAGTCACATTGGGGGGATGGTTGTGCTCTCTAACATTCACAACATTTAAATCTATTGTAGTAGATCTTCCATAACAGGCATTGGCATAATATTTGCTACATTTCCAATGAGTTGTATTTTCTATCACTTTTTCTTGGGTGTAAGTGTAACCCATGTAGCAAAGCATTAGTTTCCCCTTTTGAGATGTGATAAACTTTGCACCTTCTGCCATTTCGGGGTATATCTGTGAAGATATATAAATATGTATTTAGTTAATATGCTATTGTGAATTATAATAGTGCTAGTATTATTAAAAATATAGAAAAAATACTCACATTAGTGTTCTTTGACTTTTGTTGATGGGATAATTTGCTGCTTGTTGGTTTTTCACTGTTTTATTTTCTGTTGGTGTGAAAGAAAAATGTTTATGTTAGTTACATGAGAGATATGTTTGTAATTTATTGGTATTGTTTTTTATGTAGCACTGAAGTAAATAATACTTACTTTTTGTATTTGTTGATTTTGATTTCTTTGATGTTTTTTGTAGGTGTAGTTTGTAAAAGCTGTGAAGAAAAATGCGTTTATTAGTTATGTTTTGTACTTTAGATATTTGTAAAAAAGCAGAGCTATTTACTTTCTTTATAGGTTAAGTTTTACATTTATTATATATACTATTTATTATGTTGAGTTGAATAATGTACCTAATAATATATTTGTGTTGTTTTTTATCGTTTTGGTTGTATTGCTATTTAGTTTTATTTAAAAAGGGGAACATTTCATTATTTTAGTGATTTAAGGTAAGGATGTCGAGGCATTTATATTTAGAAAAAAACTTTTATTCTTACCTGTGTTGTAGTATAATTTGATATAGTAGTTTGTGTAGATTTTCTTTCTTCTCTGGTCTCTCTGTCGCAATGTAACGCTCTCCCTCTGTGTTTGGCCGATAAACGGTAAATTTGTGTTAATTGATTGTTTGTTTTTATAGTGTTTAGTTAATTAGTTAACATTTTCTATTGGTTAGTGTGTTTTTAGTTTAAAATCCTTGGTTGAGATACGTTATTTGAATTTTTTAGCAGTTACCTTTTAATTAGGTAAATATATGTAATGTTTATTTAATGTTTATATTTATGTTATTTGTTGTTATTTAAATATATTTGTAAATAAATGTAAATTATAATATTTATATTTGTTGTATATTATATATATGTAATTTTCGCATTGTTGGAAAGTAATTTAATATTATATTGTGAATGTATTCATTTATTTGGGTTAGTATAATTATAATATTTTTTTTAATCATTTACTATTTTTTATATATGTTGTCATAATCTATTATAATTATTTGGGATATGTTACTTAATTAAATATTTGTAAATTGTGTTTATTCAACGTTAAATGGTATTTTCGATATTAGTTATATGTATTTTAGCGATATTTGTGTAGTCGATATTGGTATTCTCTATATTTTTGTTGTGTTTCATTATAACTTAATGTTATCGATATTTTAGTTGGCTATATTTTTGTTGGCGATACTTTTGTACTCAATATTTATTTAGGCGATATTTTTTATCGATATTTGTGTAATTTGTTGTTTAAGTATAGGGTGTCGATATTTGTGTGTGCGATATATTTGCCGCAATATATTTGTAGTTCGGTGTTTTTGTAGTCGATATTTCATCAGTGATCCGAATTGGGGATGTCTTTCCTTGCTGATGACTTAACTTTCCGCCCTTTGTCCTTGTGGCTCAAAATTTGGTCTAAGCAGGAGAATTCACTTAGTAAAGACATCATACGGGACTGTCTCTCACTCGATCAAGCCTCGCGCATCCGCTGGCTCCAGTACATATGCGTTGGCCTCGCCAGGCTTGGAAGAGCTGACCTTTATACGAACCCAGAGGGTATTTGCAAAAGGGACCTCGTTTGGGTCAAGGAGGGCTTTTTAAGAAATTGTCATCATGATAGAGAGGATAAAGAGTTGTGTAAACCGAGTGTGCGAAAATATTTTATATTGAAAACTGTGCCTACCACTGAGCCTTATCTTCTAGGGCTTAAAAGTACCTATGAACGGTTTCTACTGACGAGGTTCCGGCTCGACCTCTTTCACTATTTATTGGCATACCCCCAAGGTTCCCACAGAGGTCAGTGCCTCATGCCCTGTGGCTGCGACGGAGAGTCTCCTCAGGACATGATGCACTTTTTAATGTTTTGTACCTTTTATGTTGTACCCAGAAAATTATTTATTATTCCCATTTTAAAACATTTGGGTTTTAGGAGGGCAAGCCCAGCTTTTATTTTTTTACAACTTCTCTCTAGCGATACTGTTTTGCACACTCTTAGGAGGTCATTACGATGACGGGCAGACTTTGTCCGCCCGCCACCGTAACGGAATGCGGGACCGTCCGCAAGGGGTGCGGCGGTCCCGCACCTTACATTAGGATGCCACCGCCACCGTGGCGGTGGGACACCCTATTCCCAGCATTGTGGCGGGCGGTGCTCACCGCACTGCCCGCCACAATGCTGTGAATGCACGTCGTGCATTTGCATGCACAACGTGACAGGCACCGCGCGGTGCCTGCCACCTTGTGCATACAAATGCAGGGGGATACCACAGGTACCCCCCATGTGCACCTCCCACCCCCCCAACATCCTGGGGGCCTGCAACGGGCCCCCAAATGCAAAGATCATATGTCTTTCCATGGCGGCAACGCCTCCATGGAAAGGCTGATCACCTGTCTCTATGGCGAGGCTGGTGCCTCTGACATCCTGGGTGCTTTCAGCACCATGTCAACCGTCATACGGAGGTTACTACGTGCCCCGGTTGGGGGCAGGGAGCCCGCTGGCCCAAGATGGTTTGACTCTGCATGCTCCCAGGCTTCTAGGAAGTTGAGACAGGCTCTGAGCGACAAGCTCCGTGACATGGTGACGGTCAAAGGTCTGCGTAGAGCATATGAGGCCGCGTTAGCAACCCGTAAGTCCACCTTGAAAGATGAGGCTTGGTCGGATTTAGTGGAGGCAAGCACTCTGCGAAACAGCTCTAAGTTCTGGGCTATTATTAATAGCCCATTTCTCTCAGAAGAGAGTGCTCACCTATTGGAAGCCCACATCACGGAGGACGATTGGGTTCATCATTTCGAGGGTATCTTTCAGCCAGATTCCATGCCTAGTGAGAGGCAGAACAGGGTGGAAGGTAAGGCGGATCTCGTCTTCTCAGAATTAGAGGTTAGAGCGGGCATACTGGGCCTGACAAAGAGAAAAGCCCCGGGGTCAGACGGGATCCCACCCGATCTCTATCTCGCCCATATAGATACATGGGTGCCTGTCCTTACTGCTGTCATCAACGCCTCGGTTTGGGCTGGCCACCCTGATTCCTGGGCTTTATCGACCATAGTCCTGATTTTCAAAAAGGGCGACCGGGATAGCACCTCATGCTATAGGCCCATCTCCCTCCTGGATTCTGTGGTGAAGGTGGTGAGCGGCATAATACTTGAAAGGCTGGTATCTTGGGCGGACGAAAGTAATTTATTTTCTGAGATCCAATATGGGTTTCGTCCCGGGCGTTCCACCATGGAGCAGTGTCTCATCTTATATCTTGTCTTAAACAAGTATACGGTGGCCCGTGCCTGCCCCATATACTTAGCTTTCATGGACCTGTCCTCAGCCTTCGACTGTGTGAACACAGGTCCAAGTTATGGCAGCTGATGGCTTCCGTCGGTATTGATAACAACATCATCTGGTTTTTGAGGGATCTTCACCGAGACTCTAGGGCAGTAGTACGCTACTCAAAGGATTTGAATGTGTCCCACCAACTCAACATAAAGAGGGGGGTGCGTCAGGGGTGTATCCTCGCTACCTTTCTTTTTTACTTATATATTAATTCTCTAGAGAAGGCTCTTTTAGATATTAAAGCAAACACCCCACAGGTAGGTAAGCGCAGTCTGCCGGTCCTCTTATATGCGGACGACGCAGTCCTCCTGACGAGGACTGCAAGGGGCTTACAACTTCTCCTTAATTCTTTTGCTTCTTTTATGGAGGAGTTGGACTTATCAGTAAACCATTCCAAGTCATATATCATGCAAGTGGGCATGGTAAGGCGAAGGCAAAACAGCCCACTTTTAAATTAGGACGTTCGCCAATACCTAAAACTAATGTCTTTTCCTACCTGAGAGTTGTATTTGACGACTCCCTGAGCTGGCGCCCCTTGATTACCCGTAAGAAAGGGGACCTAGTGAAAGCCTCTGCAGCCGTTTTTAACTTTGCCAGTAGAGTGGGCAGGAAACCAATAGGGGCCCTCCTGAAGATTTATCAAGCATAGTGTATTTCTAAGGTTAGATATGGGAGCGAGATATGGGGTAATATTGAACTTGGGGCCGTGCAGAGCACCGAGAACTCATTCTTGCGAAAAGTCCTCTCTGTTCTGCAAAGTACCCCATCCTATGTTGTACACGAGGAATTGGGGGTGCAGAGACAGAATATCGACGTGCAAATATCGAGAAGCCTGAATATCGAGGTAAGAATATCGTTGGTGTTAAATATTGAGGTAAGTAATATCAATGTGAAAAATATCGATTTTCTTTTAGTATTTATATCGATTTTTGAAATATCGATGTAGAAAATATCGATGTAAAAAATATCAAAGTTAGTAATATCGATTTTCATATATTTTTTATGTTATTTGTTTACTGTGTAATTTTTTTAAATGTTATTTTTAGCAAATTTATAATGATTTAATATTAATATTTTGTTTAAATAAGTTATTTTGATTGATTTTGATATTGTTTTTAGGAGCGGGATGTTGGGTTTATAGGGGATAAGGGTGGGTAATAATTTGAAAATGTTGTTTCAAAATGTACTGTATGTTAATTATTTGTATATATTTTAGGAGCGGGATGTTGGGTTTATAAGGGATAAGGATGGGTAGTAATTTAAAAAATGTGTGGGTATGATTGATATTTAGTAATACGAAATAATTTTGGGATGAGGTAAATGGATATTTTATGGTATTTAGTAATTTTTTTAATTGAAGAATGTTTGTTTAAATTTAAAAAAATTAATTTTATATATTTAAATATTTAAGCAAAATTTAAAATTTTAAAAAATCGAAATTAAAATTTTGGCAAAATTATAATTGTAAATGTAGTTAATTTAACATTAATATTAATAATATTAAAATTTTATAAACATTTTTAGCAAAAATTAGAGTTTTAAAATTTTATAATGAAATTTATTAAAAAATGTAATTGTCTAATAATTTATTAATATTTTTGGGGAAATTGTATGAATGATTATTAATGATAAATTAATAGTATTTGTTAAAATTTTATAAAATTTATTAGAATTTTGGAAAGAAATATTAATTTTAATAATGTATATTTTATTAAATTAGTTTTATTTAATACATTTTTAATAAAAAATGGTGGGCTATTGATTATTTTTTATTTACAGTTTATTTTAATTTTGATTTGGATTACTAAAAGGCCCATTAGGATGGTGGGCGGACTTCAGTCCGCCCGCCATCCTAGCGGTGCTGGGACCGTCCACCATATGTGCGGCGGTCCCGCTCCGCCAATTAGGATGAGACTGCCTCCCTGGCAGTCACATTCTGCATTCCTAACATTGCGGCGGGTGCTGCTGTGCGAGCCGGCGGTGGCGATCCGCACGCCATCCTAATGACCCCTAAGTAATTATGGTTTAGTATCCAGCGCTTTCCCTGAGTTTTGTTGGATTTGGAGTTAGAATAGTAAATTATTATGGTTTACTATCCAGTGTTTTCCCTGAGTTAAATTGGATTTGGAGTTAGAATAGTAATTTTTTATGGTTAACTATCCAGCGTTTTCCATGAGTTTAGTTGGATTTGGAGTTAGAATAGTAAATTATTATGGTTTACTATCTTGCACTTTCCCTGAGTTTAGTTGGATTTGGAGTTAGAATAGTAAATTATTATGGTTTACTATCCAGCGCTTTCCATGAGTTTTTTGGGTTTGGAGTTAGAATAGTAAATTATTATGGTTTACTATCCAGTGCTTTCTTTGAGTTTAGTTGGATTTGAAGTTAGAATAGTAAATTATTATGGTTTACTATCCAGCGCTTTCGCTGAGTTTAGTTGGGTTTGGAGTTAGAATAGTAAATTATTATGGTTTACTATCCAGCGCTTTCCCTCAGTTTAGTAGGGTTTGGAGTTAGAATAGTAAATTATTCTGGTTTACTATCCAGCACTTTCCCTGAATTTAGTTGGATTTGGAGTTAGAATAGTAAATTATTCTGGTTTACTATCCAGCGCTTTCCTTGAGTTTAGTTGGATTTGGAGTTAGAATAGTAAATTATTATGGTTTATTATCCTGCGCTTTCCCTGAGTTTAGTTGGAGTTGGAGTTAGAATGGTAAATTATTATGGTTTATTATCCACCGCTTTCCCTGAATTTACTTGGGTTTGGAGTTAGAATAGTAAATTATTATGGTTTACTATACAGCGCTTTCAATGATTTTACATGGATTTGGAGTTGTAAATTATTGTTGTTTAGTATTTAGTATTTTGTAAGTTTATTTGTAAATTGTAATACGTTAATAGATGTATGTTAGTTTTATTTTTAATATTTTTTACAAGTAAATATATTTTTATTTTCATTCACAATTATATTTTTTATATTTTCTTGGGTTAGAATTTTTTTTTTACATTTAAAAATATAAACCAGACACATTCATGTTAATCATATTTTATTAAAGTAATTAATATAATTGTAATATTTATTTATTATACAAAAATGTAAAAAGAAAAAAATCATATATTATTACATATAATTTTCTTTGGGTACAGTGTTCAACAATTGTACATTTTTTGTAGCATAGTTATGTAATGGTAAAGTAAAACATTTAAATTATTTTATTAATAAACATTTTCATTTGTATTTGTATACATTTGTGTTTATATTTTAACAATATTCTTTTTATACATTTAATTAGTTTGAAAACATATACAGTTTAAATTTTAGAAGATTATATTTTATTATTTAGTATATTGAATATTATTTTTTATAAAATAATATTTAATATGTTAAATAATTTACAATATTTTTACATAATTTTTTTGAATAATACATATATTTTTTAACAAATTCTGTATCATATTTTGAGGTTAACAGTGTATGGAATAAACATATATTTTAATATACATTAAGTATTATTTTATATTTTTGTGAATAATATAATAATTAATGTATATTTTAAAATTTTCTATGTTTATTTTAAACATTGTGAAAAAATATTGGTAGAGGTAAAATTATACATATATTTTTAAACATTTTTTTCAATATTTTCCATTGTTGTCTATGGGGAGATAGTCCTATTTTCATTTTAATTATGCGGCCATTTTGTTTTCTTTTTCTAACTTTTGTATCTATCTGTTTCGTTTTTAGGTCATTTTGGAAGACGGAACCTCGCAGTTGGGAGATGCTTTTCGTCCGTGCGGGTAAGTTTAGTTTTATATATTTTTAAGTTAGTTTTAAGGTAGGGGTAAGTTAGTAGTAGTGTATATGTGTTTGTTAGGGTGTTATTTGATCATTTTCGGGAGAGTTAGGTGTTGTTTTGGTAGTTTAGTGTTTTATGTGTTTGACTTGGGGGCCTATTACGATGGCGGTCGGAAAACCTCCCCGACCACCACGGTAGCGGGAAAAGACCGCCCGCCCGGACCGCGACATCACCGCCGGTCGAATTGCGATGACTCGCGGTCGAAATCTGACCGCGGCGGTCGGATTGCGGGCCTTAACATTGCGGCGGTTGCTGCTGCCCGCAGAACCGCTGCGATGTCCAAAGGAGCATGTCCTGCATTTCCCTGCACTGCGTGGCAGGCACTGCTCAGTGCCTGCCACCTGGTACAGGGAAATGTAGGGGGGACCATGGGTACCCCCCCAGTGCACCCACACCCCCCCAAAACATTGGGGGCCCGCAACAGGCCCCCGGAAGACAATCTCCGCATGCCTTTCCATGGCGGTCTGACCGCTGAGGAAAGGCTGGCTACCGCCGGCATCATAATCCTGCCGGCGGAGCCTGCTCTGCACCGCCACCATTATCCGGGTCCTGCTCCGTCCGCCAGGCAGGAGTGCGGATGGCAACCGGCGGAAAAGCGGCGGTCGGAATTTCCCACCGCCGCGGTCACCACCGCCATCCTAATCTGACTGGCGGTTTTCTGGCTTGCGATCGCGGTCGGATGTCCACCGCCGGTCCGGCGGGCACCACTGCCATCGTAATAGACCCCTTAGTGTCGGATGTAATTAGAATGTTATGTAGTTTTAGTTATGTGTTTATTATATGTGCTTTGGTGTATTTTATGTTGATATTTGTTGTTGTGGGTTTGTATTTTTGTTGTGGGTGGGTTTTGTTTAATTTTTATTTACAGGTCCTCGGTTTGGTGCACGGATGAAGTTGTTCACACGTTTTTTTTTGTTTTTTTTTAAATAAAGGACAATGTTGTTTCTTGTTTTATTACAAGTTACAATACATTATTATGTCATATAATTTTCAGTTATAGTTAAAATTTTATGACATAAGTATATTTATTAATTGTAAAAAAGAGAAAATCTTTATTTTTATGTTTTCTATGTTTCAAAAGTTTGCTTTTTGGTTTAATTTAGAGAATTGATTTTGCAATTATGACTAGATATTCTAAACCTTGGGTATTTGGGTACATCCTAGTTTTATGTTGGTGGTATTCGTACATGGTTTTGGTTTGTTTGCTTAGTTTAGGTCCTATTTTGCTTAGAGATTGCTCTAGTCTGAGTTCTTGGTAGCTTTGTTCCTTTCTAATAGCTTCAATACATTTATGTAATGTTGGCTGTCCTCTTCCAATTGTGGCTTGGAAGGCATTATGCCATCCTTCCGCTCCGTTGTTTGTTTTGGCTTTTTGTGCCAAAGTACTGGCATACACATTCCACCAGGGTATTTGAAATTTAGGTTGTCTACGATGTCCTGATCTATGTAACCTTCCCACCCAGGTGTCTTCGAAGTAGTCGAGCACGGGTCTTAATTTTGTTTCATTGGTTTGATCTAAAGGACTTTCTATTAGTAAGTTGTAGTGATTGGCTACTTCAGTAGTAGGTACGTAGGCCAGAGCGATTAATTTTTTTATTTGGTAGGCAAAGTTGCTGTTAGTTGAATATTCTATGCTTAAAGTAGATTTTTGTAGGTGCCTCCATATGCTTTGGTTAAAATGGTAGTAGCACCCTTGTATTGCAGTGTGTGGGTAAAGTTTGAGTATTGCCTGAATCATTGCCTGTTCAAAATCTATTATTATTCTTTGGGGATAGTAATTTTCTGTGAATTGCTTTATTGTAGTTAGTACTTCTATATAGGTGGTGTTATTTTTATTAGGGAGTAATGCGTAAATGAATGGGATATTTGTCTCTTCAAATTCACCATGAATTGTATACAGTTGATAAAATGGTTTGTGACAAACTTTAAAGGTTCCGACCATCATCCACGTTTCTCAGTTTTTAAGTTCTTGCAAATTAGTGTTAGTTGCAAAGATAATAATTCTTTCTCGTGACTTTTATTGTCATAGAGTAATAATTTTCTTCTTTGTGGGTGATGGTGTATTCTGGGAGTATTTGGAATTCTCCAAATGTTTGGGGTGTGGGTGGAGTTGGATCTGAAGTTCTTTTAGTTTTTGCTATTAATCTTTTTAAGTTGGGTATGGAAGGAAGTTGTCCTGTGACATGTTCTGGTACTGTTGTTAAAACATTTTTTAGAATTTGAGTACTTGTCTGCTGGGAACTTTTGCTTACTTCCCTTATTGTCTCTAGGGCACCTCTTACTTCTACTTCAGTCACATTGGGGGGATGGTTGTGCTCTCTAACATTCACAACATTTAAATCTATTGTAGTAGATCTTCCATAACAGGCATTGGCATAATATTTGCTACATTTCCAATGAGTTGTATTTTCTATCACTTTTTCTTGGGTGTAAGTGTAACCCATGTAGCAAAGCATTAGTTTCCCCTTTTGAGATGTGATAAACTTTGCACCTTCTGCCATTTCGGGGTATATCTGTGAAGATATATAAATATGTATTTAGTTAATATGCTATTGTGAATTATAATAGTGCTAGTATTATTAAAAATATAGAAAAAATACTCACATTAGTGTTCTTTGACTTTTGTTGATGGGATAATTTGCTGCTTGTTGATTTTTCACTGTTTTATTTTCTGTTGGTGTGAAAGAAAAATGTTTATGTTAGTTACATGAGAGATATGTTTGTAATTTATTGGTATTGTTTTTTATGTAGCACTGAAGTAAATAATACTTACTTTTTGTATTTGTTGATTTTGATTTCTTTGATGTTTTTTGTAGGTGTAGTTTGTAAAAGCTGTGAAGAAAAATGCGTTTATTAGTTATGTTTTGTACTTTAGATATTTGTAAAAAAGCAGAGCTATTTACTTTCTTTATAGGTTAAGTTTTACATTTATTATATATACTATTTATTATGTTGAGTTGAATAATGTACCTAATAATATATTTGTGTTGTTTTTTATCGTTTTGGTTGTATTGCTATTTAGTTTTATTTAAAAAGGGGAACATTTCATTATTTTAGTGATTTAAGGTAAGGATGTCGAGGCATTTATATTTAGAAAAAAACTTTTATTCTTACCTGTGTTGTAGTATAATTTGATATAGTAGTTTGTGTAGATTTTCTTTCTTCTCTGGTCTCTCTGTCGCAATGTAACGCTCTCCCTCTGTGTTTGGCCGATAAACGGTAAATTTGTGTTAATTGATTGTTTGTTTTTATAGTGTTTAGTTAATTAGTTAACATTTTCTATTGGTTAGTGTGTTTTTAGTTTAAAATCCTTGGTTGAGATACGTTATTTGAATTTTTTAGCAGTTACCTTTTAATTAGGTAAATATATGTAATGTTTATTTAATGTTTATATTTATGTTATTTGTTGTTATTTAAATATATTTGTAAATAAATGTAAATTATAATATTTATATTTGTTGTATATTATATATATGTAATTTTCGCATTGTTGGAAAGTAATTTAATATTATATTGTGAATGTATTCATTTATTTGGGTTAGTATAATTATAATATTTTTTTTAATCATTTACTATTTTTTATATATGTTGTCATAATCTATTATAATTATTTGGGATATGTTACTTAATTAAATATTTGTAAATTGTGTTTATTCAACGTTAAATGGTATTTTCGATATTAGTTATATGTATTTTAGCGATATTTGTGTAGTCGATATTGGTATTCTCTATATTTTTGTTGTGTTTCATTATAACTTAATGTTATCGATATTTTAGTTGGCTATATTTTTGTTGGCGATACTTTTGTACTCAATATTTATTTAGGCGATATTTTTTATCGATATTTGTGTAATTTGTTGTTTAAGTATAGGGTGTCGATATTTGTGTGTGCGATATATTTGCCGCAATATATTTGTAGTTCGGTGTTTTTGTAGTCGATATTTCATCAGTGATCCGAATTGGGGATGTCTTTCCTTGCTGATGACTTAACTTTCCGCCCTTTGTCCTTGTGGCTCAAAATTTGGTCTAAGCAGGAGAATTCACTTAGTAAAGACATCATACGGGACTGTCTCTCACTCGATCAAGCCTCGCGCATCCGCTGGCTCCAGTACATATGCGTTGGCCTCGCCAGGCTTGGAAGAGCTGACCTTTATACGAACCCAGAGGGTATTTGCAAAAGGGACCTCGTTTGGGTCAAGGAGGGCTTTTTAAGAAATTGTCATCATGATAGAGAGGATAAAGAGTTGTGTAAACCGAGTGTGCGAAAATATTTTATATTGAAAACTGTGCCTACCACTGAGCCTTATCTTCTAGGGCTTAAAAGTACCTATGAACGGTTTCTACTGACGAGGTTCCGGCTCGACCTCTTTCACTATTTATTGGCATACCCCCAAGGTTCCCACAGAGGTCAGTGCCTCATGCCCTGTGGCTGCGACGGAGAGTCTCCTCAGGACATGATGCACTTTTTAATGTTTTGTACCTTTTATGTTGTACCCAGAAAATTATTTATTATTCCCATTTTAAAACATTTGGGTTTTAGGAGGGCAAGCCCAGCTTTTATTTTTTTACAACTTCTCTCTAGCGATACTGTTTTGCACACTCTTAGGAGGTCATTACGATGACGGGCAGACTTTGTCCGCCCGCCACCGTAACGGAATGCGGGACCGTCCGCAAGGGGTGCGGCGGTCCCGCACCTCACATTAGGATGCCACCGCCACCGTGGCGGTGGGACACCTATTCCCAGCATTGTGGCGGGCGGTGCTCACCGCACTGCCCGCCACAATGCTGTGAATGCACGTCGTGCATTTGCATGCACAACGTGACAGGCACCGCGCGGTGCCTGCCACCTTGTGCATACAAATGCAGGGGGATACCACAGGTACCCCCATGTGCACCTCCCACCCCCAACATCCTGGGGGCCTGCAACGGGCCCCCAAATGCAAAGATCATATGTCTTTCCATGGCGGCAACGCCTCCATGGAAAGGCTGATCTCCGCTGGCATCATAATATGGATGGCGGTGTCTTGGAGACACCACCACCATATTATCCTTGTTTTCCACCGGTCGACGAGTCGACCTGCGGAAAAGACCCAGACATCATAATATGGCGGGGGGTCTTTGCTGTGTGGATGGCGGGCGGATCGCCCCCGCCGTGCTGGCGTTGACTACCGCCGGCCCGGCGGGGGCAATCCGCCCGCCATCATAATGACCCCCTTAGTTTTTTACGGGATGCCATCAGACTTAGGAAAAGTCGCGACTAATATTTGTATTGCATATCATGTATTTTACCTTGTGTTTTGATTATTTGGGTTTTGGTACATCTGTGAATTTGTATTGTACGATGATATTTTGTAGTTGTTTGACTTTTATGGTTTTATCCTTAAAGCCAAATAAAGTTTATTGATGATGATGATGGTTTGTACTTCTAAATTGTATAATACGAAAGATATACCCAAAGTGCTGCCAATCAAATTCGATGTCTTACTGTTGCCACCTTTAACGACTAATGTGATATGTTACTAACACATTTTATCTCTGTACAAAGTGATTTTATATCAAAATGTACTACCACACTGTTGCTGACTTTGCACCACGTGTGATTTTCCACCTAAAAGTGTTCATACACCAAAATATGATATCTGCTCATAGATGTCTTTGCAGCTAAAGGTGTCTACTCAGCCTTGCCTGCTTGTCTGTGTTGCACCAAGGGTGACTGTGCCCCTAAAGGTGATTTTACACATAAAAGTGAATTTGCATCTAAATGTTTTCCTCCCAAATGTGATTTGTGCTTCAAAAACGTTTTCACGGTCCTGATGATGTTGCAACAAGTGTGATTTGGATCTATATGTGATATTTATACTAAATGTGATACCAAAACCCTGATTGCTTTGTACCAAGTGTGATTTTACACCGAGAAGTGACTATTGCACCTAAATGTGATTTTGCACATGTGGTTAATGCTACTAAATGATTTCTCACTCATACAGATGTTGTATAAAGGGGGATTTTGCATGTCAATAATCCGTGAAACAAATGTGAGGTCACTTTGATGCAAACCTTTTACAACTAGTGTGACTACTTAACAACAGCATTTTCTCTGTACTGATATTGCATGGCACATTGTGGCTGTCTCATAGTCATATTGAGTATGCTTCTCAAGATCACTACCCGAAATGTTTTCACCTGATCTTATTATGGCCACTGAACCTAAAACAATAAAAACCAACTGATAGGGGAAGCCATTAGAAAATATTATTGTATTGATCTTTGTATATGTCCATTACAATGGATATCACTTTTAATGTGGAAGTGAGGGACAGTAGAAGGCCGTGGGCTGTTTAATGTAAATTCTGATAGTGGGTCACACTCTTTCCCCTAGGTTCAAAATAAGCTTCTTGTTATTGTTCTCTTCAGTCTTTTGCAGTCTGAATGCAGTTTTACACTGCCAATTTGACTTGGCAAATTAATCCTCTTGACAAGCCCTAAACTCCTCTTTTATTATATATGGCACCTTTAAGTTTGGCCCTAGGTAGACCATAGCGCAGGGTGCATTGTAATTAAAAGGTTGGACATGTACTTTTACGTTTCACTTGTCCTGGTAGTGAAAAACTCCTAAATTCGTTTAAACACTACTTCGAGGCCCACCTCTCCCAGAGGCTAACATTGGGTTGCCGGGCTACATTTAATATGTGCTCATTTTTGAAAAGGAGACATTTCATGTTTGGTGTCTGAGAAATTGCAATTTAAAACCCTCTTTAATGGTAAAGTTGAATTTAATTTTGAAAATGCCACTTTTAGGAAGTTGCTGCGGCATCAAATGATGGACAGAATGCTGAATGAATCAAACATTCACCCCCAATCAAGCGATCTGGGTTAAATGCATCGTTCTTTTGCTCACTACGCCACCCCAGTTTGGACCCAGCCATATGCAAATCAGTTTTGACCCGGGATTAGGGGAGGTGGGATTCTGATCAAGGCTTCTGTCCACCTGGGGGAGTATTTTCTGCTCCCCCTGTGCTGCTGCATGGGTCAAGCAGGGGCAGGGCTGTGCGGCAGCAAAGCCAGGTCTGGTGACTCGGGGCCCCGGATTATCAGGTTCAGTGTTTGCAGCCCCAATAATCCCAGGCCCAATGAGACTAGTAATTCAGAGTTTCAGAATTTCACTCAGAATTATCACTAAGGTGAAATACCACAACTCGTAATGAAGGCCCAAGTCTGTGTGCTAGTTCTGGGGTCTTGCTCCTTGTTTTGACATTTAGACCCACCCAAAATAACTCTAAGGACCTCCCCTTACCGCATGCTCCTTTTTATTAAAGACATTTTCAGTGTTTTTCAGTTGGCATGGACACCGTTAGAGTGTCAGAGTATTGACTGCTGTTAATCAGCTTTTCAGAAACCTGAAGCATGGACATGAATTCCTAGGTTTAGAGACTGAAAAAATTAAACAGGATGATACTAAATTGATATCTGTTTCATTTAATTCTAAACTGAACGTGAAAGGTTACATTTATTTGAGAAGGATTTAGTTTATAATAAATAATAAAACATGTCTAGGTGGGTATTTTATAAAAAATATGAAATAAGCATTAAGGCCAGATGTTTCCACACCCATTCGGAAACCAAGATTCTCAATATGCATAACAACTGGTTCGCGACTTGGTGTACAATTTGCAATTTGATCTGTGTAATAAGTGGCTGCATCACAAATTGTCAATTCACCACAGTTTTCTGACCTGCCTAATGCATATTAATTAGGAATGCATAATATTTAATTCATAATGACTAGGCAGGTCATTGTGAAGCCCCTTGTGATTGGCTGTGAATGCAGGGATCAAGGTCTATATGGGACAGCAGACAGACCTCTATTCGTTCATTTGCATCCCCCAACAGAAAACATTTTTAGGTCTGGCTTGACAGCAAAGCGCAGCTGTCTGTATGACCTATTGTTACCAATTCTGTAAAATGTACATAGAGTGGAATTTGGTTTCCGTCCAGAGCAGTGTCCCTCTCTCACCTTATTCTATTGGCTATTCTGAGTATCATGCTGCCTCAATGAGTGCTTGCTTTTTCAAAACATGACAGACTATTTTACCTCTAAAAATGCTGTGAATCATCGTCACACATTAATTCTTTATCTCATAGAGTAATTGAAAACGGAAATCATTGCTTTTGTTTATTTACTGCATTTAGGGGCCCATTACGATACCCGGCGTAAAAAAATCCGCCAGGCATGGAAGCGGCAAAAATCCGCCCGCACACACCGTCTGAACACCGACCACGCCATTACGATTACACAAACCGAAAACCGCCATCGGCGGAAAAATCACACAAGATACCGCCCGCCATCGTCCGAGTCGGAGTCAAACCGCCCGCCACGGACGGAAACACGCACGACAACACAAAACCGCCCGCCCTCACGGCCGACACACCGCACGTGAAATTACGATCGCACCGCCATGAGCGCGGGAAAACTACAAATATACCGCCCGCCAGCGCAAACAACGCCGATGAGAATCGACACGGCAGAAGCCATGGCGCCCACGTCCCTGCACAGAAACCATCCGCTCACAAAACCAATAGCACACAACATGGCCAACAAGTGCACACAGCAAGGCACGCACAAATACACAAGCACAGTACACATCCCGAAAACACCCCCGGACAAACAAAAACTACAAAGGCCAGAACCCCAGACACAACACACCTGAAAACAACAGACCATGAGGACACACCCACATAGGTAAGTACAAAAGCAGCACTCCCACAGACCACAACCCCTTGCAACATTGCAAACCAGAGAGGAGAGGAGAGGACACAGTGACACAGCAAGGACAGCAGCACACCACAGAAACGCACACATCACAACCACCACCACCACCACCACCACCACCAAACACCGGCACCACAAACCCCCTGCACATTACACAACACACACCGCACCAGCACCACAAACACCATGGCACCACAAAGAATGCCCAAGTTCACGCCCATTGAGCTGACGGTCATGGTCGACGAGATCATCAAGGTGCACCCACAAATCTATGGGAACATGGTCCAGCACACACCACTAGCCACCAGAAACAGAATGTGGAACCGGATCGTAGACCAGGTCAATGCAGTCGGGACCCTGCCCAGGAACAGAGGAGAAATAAACAAACGTTGGAATGACGTCAAGAGCCTGGTCAAGAAGAAGGAGGGCAAAAACAGAGAGCTGGCTGCCGTCACTGGCGGAGGGAATCCCGCGCTCTTCAAGACCTTCAAAGCGTGGGAGGAGAAGGTGCGAGTCATAATACATCCGGAGATCCTCGCCGGATTAGCAGAGGGAGTGGAGGCTGGTAAGTACAAACTAATGTATACCAACACACCGCTATGTACTCACATGCACTACCACCATGCCACAGCTCCCAGGGACAAACACCCCCATGTCCAGCACACAATACACAACACACACATGCAACAGACACCACCACACACAGCCCAAACAGAACAACTGTAAGATGCGTGGGGACATGTGTACACTCAGCCAGCCACGTAACCACCAACAGGTCCCCAAATATGCCAGAAGCGCCACAACGAGCACCCACCACACCCATGTGTCCGCCACAGCTGCACTAACCGACAAGTAACAGGTAAGTGGCAGGAACACAAAGTGCAGTGGGTGGGACGGTGGACAGCCCAAGTACAACACACACCAGGCCCCTAGTCCCACAGCACAGCAAGGAGGAGCATCCCCCACACCCCACAGCCACGTGTCAGCCACCGCAGTGCACAACGACAGCCGAAAGGCAGACATCACGGTCCACAGCAATCGGTGTCAGTGGGTGTCCAGCCACCCCCACGACCCACAACACCCCCCACCCCCACAGACCTGCAACATGGAGCACCCCCGCTTAGAGCCATGTGGCATCCAGTACAGTGCACGCACGAACAACATGCAGGTGGGAAACCGGACAGGGCTGGATTACTGGAGGCATGAGGACCGGAACACGACCAACACATGGGACATGTCACGTAGCAGACGAACACGCAGCACCGCCCACCGTCACGAACAAGTGAACAATGTGCACACGGACATGAACAACAGACTCACACCCCACATGACCCATCACAGACATAGCAACACCCAAGGAGCCACGTCTGCATGCACAAGCCACACTGAATATAGTACCACACGGCAGCCACTGTGCAACTCATCACACACAACCGAAACACCATTGAAGTCCTGTCCATGTAGCCCCTACTGCCTGTCAACCACACACCCCACAACTACGCCTATGTAAGACAAACAACACTAGACGCAACAGAGCGGAACAACATAAATGCACACGAACACCACTGAACCCATCAAACACACAGACACACCATGCACATACAACATACCATCCATCCCATCCGTCAGCCCCAGTCTCATGAAAGGCATGTCATCCGCACAGCTGCCACACATACAGCAGTCACGCTAAGATACATGCCCATGACCAACCATGTGCCAGAAGTCAATGAAGCGCACGACACACTGTGAGCAACAACACACAACATGGGCCACACCCCCCGAGCACTGCAGTGATGCACATGGCACAGGGCAGCACGCACACCAAGGAGATGGGACAACTGCAATACGTTGGCTGGCACACAACCATCACTCACTCATAACGATGCGTCCAATGCCATGTCCAGTAATCACAACAGACAGCAAATATGCAGGCCATGTCAAGCATGCACACACCTCAAACCATGCACTGTCATGCTGCCACAACACATGTCACGTTCGGCACCCATGGCTCACAGCATGTACCCCAAAAGCATATTCCCTCCCAAATGCGAATCTGGGGCATGGCCCCCATGTTGCCATATGCGTTCCTAAGCGTTCCATTTGAACCCCAAAAGCATATTCCCTCCCAAATGCGAATCTGGGGCATGGCCCCCATGTTGCCATATGCGTTCCTAAGCGTTCCATTTGAACCCCAAAAGCATATTCCCTCCCAAATGCGAATCTGGGGCATGGCCCCCATGTTGCCATATGCGTTCCTAAGCGTTCCATTTGAACCCCAAAAGCATATTCCCTCCCAAATGCGAATCTGGGGCATGGCCCCCATGTTGCCATATGCGTTCCTAAGCGTCCCATCTTAACACCAAAAGCAAAGTACAAACCAGACCCAGGATGGGCCAGGAGCCCGCATACACCAGAGTCACAATAAGTAGGGGCACAGCAACACACCCATCGGCATGGCCAATCCGTCCCATGCCACATGTGCACAGCACACAGTCCCATTGCCAAGCACACACAACTACAAATGCTACAGCCACACACACGCCTCCGGGAAACCCATGTACGAGATTGCACGAACTGTTAATGTCAGACGACAAATACATACTTCGCCAGGTGCAACACAATAACAAATCTCATTCTCTCCACAGGTGACGAACTGCTGGATGCTGGGGATGGAGCCAGCAGCCAGCACAGCCAGCCTACAAGCCCCCAACGAGGACACACGGATGTGGAGGATCTGTCCTCCTCTTCGGACACGGACCACCAAGCAGGCCCATCTGGTGTGGCAGGTCCCAGCCGCTCCCCAGGACCCCTCCTACCCACCAACCCATCATCCAGGGCTGCTGAACATTCCCAGCCCCCTGCTGCCACTGTCGTTGCGGCCACACCCACGGTCATTGCGGCCACTACCACTGCCGCAACCGCCACCATCGCCGCACCGACCACCACCGCCGCCACCACCACCACGTCTTCGCTGGCACCAGCCCCAGCGCAGGTGGTGGCCCGGCCGACTGGATCCACCCTGGGAGCCACAGCGAGGACCGTGGTGAGCAATGTGGCTAGTGGGCAGGCCGGTGGCAGCAGGACTGGTAGGAGGAGCAGGGTCAGGGAAACGCCAGCCTCCCCTGGGAGCCATGCCCTGCCTCAAATGGCCAGAGTCCTTGGGGCCTATGAAGAGGCCCAAGGACAATGGGCGAGGTCAGCTACAGACACGCGTGAGGTGCTGGGGGTGCTGAGGTCCATGGACGCCCGTATGGGCCAA
This sequence comes from Calotriton arnoldi, assembly GCA_963921515.1. NCBI lineage: Eukaryota > Metazoa > Chordata > Amphibia > Caudata > Salamandridae > Calotriton > Calotriton arnoldi. The sequence continues at coordinate 446,162 of CAWUFW010010149.1, forward strand.
CTCGTGGACCTCATGGGCCAGCTGGTGGTGGCGGTGAGGTCACAGCCAGGGACAGCAGCTCCCCCTCCGCCACCACCTGCCGGGGCGCAGGGTCGAGCAGCAGTGTCCAGTTCCCCTGCGTCCACAGCCAGTGAGCACACCTCAACCACCAGCATGTCGCAAGCAGGCACCCCCTCGCAAACGTGGAAGGGGCCGTCCAAAGTGGAAACAGATCTCCCGGGAGGACTTCGCACGCTCCAGACGCAAGTGAGGCAGCCAGCCAGCCTTCCTTGACCACCCACTGCATTGACTTGGACTATGATCCCACTCCACACAGCCATCTGGATGGCATGTGTGTGTTGGACTATGGACATAGAACCAGTGGGTACACCCTGAGCATCACGCAGCCATGACCGACAGCTCATTGTCACTGCACGCACCACTTTTGTCATCACCTTACACACAATCACATGTCACAGTTTGAAATAAATGCACCTCTTACACTAACTGCTGTTTGTGCCCTGTGTTTTATTTGTACGGAATACAACGGCCACCTTGGGCGGAAAGGCACCTGATGCGTGGCATGGCAATGGAATCCGGAGGGCCTGTAGGGACCTAGGGGTGGGAGACAGAACAGGAGCACATTCAATGAGTGTGTCACACACCCATCACACAGTACATGTCAACAACTACAAGCAATGTACACACATCGCACAGAGCAATAGGGCACAATGCCACAGCCACCAACAGTGGCATACTACCCTGGCCATGGAGCGTTGACACACAGCACGCAGTGAACAAATGGCCACCCTGACACAGCACACACACACCTGCACAGATACAGCCACATCAGCCGTCGTACATGGACACTCACCGTCAAGTGAAGTAGCGGGCGATGAGCTGCTGCCGCACATTACCAGCTTCCTCCTCTCCGCTGTCCTCCTCACTCGAGCTGTCCTGGTCTGCGGGCTGGGGCCCTGGTTGATCTCCGTCATCCACGATGAGGGGGATCTGCTTCCGAATGGCCAGATTGTGCAGCATGCAGCACGCCACCACTATCTGGCACACCTTCTGTGGGGAGTACGCCAGCGCACCCCCGGTGCGGTCCAGGCACCTGAACCTGGACTTGAGGAGGCCAAAGGTACGCTCGACCACACGTCTGGTCCTCCCATGTGCCTCATTGTAGCGATCGTCTGCTGGGGTGCGAGGATTCCTCAATGGACTGAGCAGCCATGCCCCATTCGGGTACGCAGAGTCACCTGGGTGTGAGGGACACAGAGAACCGTTGCTATTCCAACTGGACAGGGGACAGCATCGCACAACCAGCACGCTACACCACTCCACATACTCAACGACAATATAGCCACGATCCTGTTGCATATTGGACATCAGTCGTGGCAAGATGCTGTTGCGCATTATGTGTGCGTCATGGGCCGAGCCTGGGAACTTTGCACACACGTGGGTGATCACCATGTCCGCAAGGCACACCACTTGCACATTCAGGGAGTGCGTGTGCTTCCTGTTGCGGTACAGGTGCTCAGTGGCCTGTGGTGGAACAAGGCCGACATGTGTGCAGTCAATGGCTCCAACGACGTGTGGGATTCTGCCAAGGGCATAGAATGCACCCTTCACTGCCGCCAATTCACGAGCCCTGGGGAAGCGGATGTACCTGTTTCGGTACAGCAAAATGGCTGCCAGTACATCCCTCAGCACCTTGCTGAACATGGGCTGGGACATCCCTCCTCCAATGCCCACTGTGTGCTGGAATGACCCAGTGGCGAAGAAATGCATGGCGGCCATCACCTTAGCCGTGGGGGTGACAGCAGTCGGATACACCCTGCGGGGACGGAGATGGGGTTCTAACATGGCACACAGTCGATGCAGGGTTGGCCTGTCCAGCCGAAACTTCCTAATAACCTCTGTATCGTCCATGTCCGCCAGCAATTGGTATGGGCGGTCAATGTTCGGTCTCCGCCTAGGGACAATGGCAGAGGACACATGTCAAAGCAACACAACACATAGCAATTTCGCATACACATCACTGACATGACTGAGCAAGCACATGAGCCACAGCCCAGCTGTCAAGCTGGGACGGCACGGCCACAATACACTTACACAGGTCTCCCAACAATGGCAATGGCTAGTGATACAAACCACTGCCATGTGCATGCACATGGGGATCTAGGCCCCAATGACTTGCGGGGCGTGCTGATGGGGACTGACTGCATATCCGTCAAGCGGCAACGCCACGGCAACATGAATGTCTGCTGAGCATGGAACTGCTTCCGCGGCTGGATGAGTATGGCACACGACGACGACGATGTGGGCACAGGCTGAGCGGCCAAAACAAGTGGGACCTGTGGCACGAGGGGATATGAGACAGTAGTAGGTGTCAGCACTGCACCCTATGTACAGCACTGTACGGATCACACCTCCCGAAACATTGACAGGTGTCCACATTGACAGCCCCATGCCAAGACGGCTGTGTGCTTGCAGTCACACGTCACAGGTGAGAGGTTACATTGCACGTGCCAGGTGGCAGACGTACATAGTGGGAGCTGGCATGTGTGTGCATGTGTCTCCTGTTCAGGATCCACCAGATGGGCGCTGACTCTGTACTGACCATTGGACACAGCATGTTCCGTGGAAGGCTTGTGTGTGTGGGATGGTGGCACTGGATGTGCCTCCGTTGGGTGGGGGGCCATGCACAGGGCGGGTACGTCGATGATTGCGCATTGTTGGTCACGGTGGGTGCACCAACTAAGATGTGTTGCCCTGTGTTCAATTCCTATGTCCGCATGATGATGGACTGTAGATGTGGGCAGACTACACATTGGTCGATGTGCTGTCTATATGCATGTGCCTTCACACCAGGCACAGCTGCCCCTGCACATGTGACCCCTGCTGGACTCGCTGCTGGGTCTGTGGAGCTGATGCACCTTCTGTGCGTGGGGCGGACAGCTCTCCTCACTTCCCTCATTGCGCATGTCATGACTTTGCCGCAGGTGACATGGATCATGGAGGGCCCACATGTACGCGTGGGTAGGCTACACATGATTGTTCACTGGTCGCCACCCCCAGTCAGTGTTTCGAATGGGAAGGTTGTCGTGCTGGTGGTATGTTCGATGTGGCGGATGGGCGGGCCTAGGTGCGGGCTTACATTCCGGACATGGGGGGGTAGTTGGATTGGCGACTAGTTGCAGTACACACGGGACACGTCTCTTCCTTTCCACATCTGGGTCATCCCTTGTACTAACTGACAGTGATACAGTCATCTTCGCCCCAGCCCTCATGTCCTCCCCTCGCTCCCCCAATATGCATGCTCACCTGCGAGGCTAGCGCTTGCACAGGCAGCCCCAAGCTCGCACCAGAGAGGGCAAGGAGTGTATGTGTGGGTCCAGTTGCACGAGTGGGCTGTCTCAGGGTATGATGTGTGGCGGGACGCCGTCCACCTGCGTGGTGCCCCAAATGGAGACCCGGCCTGCATGGACTATGCATCACAGTCTTCGCCTTCCGGATCCGCCACCTGCGACACCCAGTGGCTGTGGCTGCCCTTGCGGCCAGGCCGCGTCCGTCTGTGACTGATGGCCCACACATTCACTCTTTGGCCTCTCTGGGGAGGGCTCGGGGGTGGTGGCGCACGCGCTTACACTTAGTCGCAATGGCATGTGGCGTGGTTGGTATAATGGGCAATGGATGGGATGGTGCGAGCCACCTCCCGTGACGTCAGTGCTGCTCGTGCTGTGGTGCGTCCCCCTACACTTCCATTTGACTTGTGCCATGCTAGACGTTGAGGTTCTATTGCCTGCGTGATATGACCAGGAGGAGCGCGAGGAGACCTCTCACACACCATGCTCCACTGCCATCCCGTGCCCTGTATCGCCTGTGCGGATTGACTATGTTGGGGTTACACCTGGTCGACTGGGGCTGTGTGTGCCTTGTCAAGGGGCATGGCGGGCGCACAACAGGATCCAGCTAGTCCACAGAGGGTGGGCTGAGGTGCGCCTGGTACCGCTTTGTACGTGTGCCCGGCTGCTGTGCACACACGTGTTCACTCCCCCGACAGGTGTCCTCTCACAATGCCCAGGGAAGCGGTGGTGTACTGTTCATGACCCCTCCCAACACGGCGTGCTCCAACTTGGCATGTGCGCATCTACCCGTCACACCCACCCACCTGAGCACTGCGTCCATACGACTTCACACGACACATGTGTGTCTTCCACAGTTGTGCTACTCATTTGCGTTGACATCCAATACCAGTGGACTACATGGTCATGTCACGACTGCCGTGTACTTCACATACTCTCATCCTCTCTCATTCGTACTTGTGAAATGAGTCAGCGGAGACAGTTTTGGTTTCAAACATTATATTGAGTCTTCTGTCCTCTGTGATGCAGTATAGTGGACACTACTGGCAGCGGAATACATGTTGAGGATATACTGAGCATGATTGCAAATGGGATAGGGTGTGGGGTTACATGTGATTGGCTGTTGCATGTGGGATGTGGGCTTCAGAGTGACATCTGCTTGGCCAAGGCTGTGCTAATGTACATTTACGTATAGCTGCGGAGCTGCGGACTTTGACACAGACGGTATACATGTAGCCTACCAGACCGCTTGGCATCATGGGCACAGTCCATCTCAGTTCCATGTGACAGGTTTGCTGCGGTTGTTCCTCATGCACGCGTGCATGTGAGATGACATCAGGGCATGTGCTTGCGTGCATGCAGCGGCGTGCCACTTGTTGTTGCACTGTGGTGGTTACTGGACATGTCACAGTCACTGGGGTCGTGTTGTTGTTGTATGCACTTGTCGTCCATGCAAAGGTCCTGGTATGGGATTCCCGGGGCGGGGGTGGGAGGGGTGCAGCACCCACAGACTCCAGGCGACCTATTCATGTCCACTGAGCGGTGTGTGTGTCCATGTGCGCTGGATCCATGTCGTGTCCTGGTTGTTCGTGCAGTTCCGTCCATGTGGGTGCGATACACAGAGCCCATGCCACTGCCTCCCACGATGCATGCGGTGTTCCTGGATGTGATGGGGAACAGTGTGCATGTCCCGGTCATATCCGATGTCATGGCGATGTCGTTGATGGTGTGGTTACAGTTGCCGGTCGTTTGGTATGGCTGTTGTGGTGGTGACTGGCCAGTCCATGCGGAAGCTAAGCATGGGTGTGGGGTTGGACATCATAGGTCAATCGGGGAACCTGCGTTGTGGTCCGACGAATTTACAGGTTGTCAGGTATGCGATGCCGTCCAGCAGGGCTTCCATGTCATTGGTGGTGTACATGTTTGCCAGCCAATGTAGCGGATGGTGGCTGTCAAGGTGTTGTTCGTAAGTTGTCCCTTGGAGGACCATGATGGGGCATGCTGGGTGACATTCGATGTAGCTGTTCTCGATGATCCGTCGTGTGGAGGCACAGTGGTCCCATTTCAGTGCGGGTGCGATGTTGGCCACATACGCCATGCCCCCATAGGCAGAGCAGGCCCTGTCGTGTGCGTCCAGAGGGAGGAGTAGTGGTAGCAGGTCCGCCTTCAGACATGCCGGGTTGGAGAGGCATTTCTCCACGGGATGCTGGTAGGGACACCTCCGACAGTAGAAGACGGGCATGACGCAGCTGAACAATGTGATGCGGTAAGTCAGTCGGTAACTTACGTTCAGCAGGGACAGGAGATCGCATCCCAATATATGAAACAGGTTGGTTTTGTACAGCTTGAGCTGTTCGGCGTAGTTGGGTAGGTGTGTTGCGGTTGCCATTTCGCAGCGGTGCGTTGTGGTGGCGTGCTCCGGCTGTGTGTGCAGTCTGCAATGTGCACGCTCCGAGGTTGCTGTGAGCTCTGTGTAGTCGTAGGGAGACAGGACTTGTGTTCTGTTGGCTTGTTTGGAGGACACGGGCCCTCATCCCACATGCTTCTCAGACAGTTCAAGGTCAGTGATGTGTGACTCCTTCCAATTAACTTGCATGTGGCCGACATGGGGGAGTGTTTTCTTCTTTCTTCCCCGTCCGTTGTGTGCTTCTGTGATATGCGCTATCTGCCCTGTGGTCGGTCTCCTCGGCATGCCTGTGTTGGTCTATTCTTGGACAATGGCTGTATTCACCGGCTTCTGTCGTAGGGCTGTGGTTTCGGAGTTGGAATGGAAGGTCATTCAGTGCTGTCTGCTCTCCCTTGTGTGGGCGGCAGGCTGCCTTTCCGCTCTGCGTTGGGCCTTGTGTGTGAATGTTATTCTTGGGCCACCTGTTGTCGGTCCCCGGGCTCTTTGGTGTTCCGTTTTATATGTCTTGTTCATATGTGCAGGGTGGTATGGGTGTTTCAGTGTGGTACTGGCGTTCCTCTTCCCGAAGGGGCCCTGCTTCTCCTAGTTGGTGTTGCCGCCGCTGTGTGCTACGCCATGTTTGTTACACTGGGGTGTGTCCTGCTGTTGCGTGACTTCACTAACATGTGTGCGTCGGTTGTGTGGCGTTGGGTGTTGTCCGTGAATTGGGCGTTGGGGACATGTCTGTGGCAGGCCTGTCACGTGTCATGTGCGTTCGGGGTGGGGCTGATGTGTGTGCTGCTTGGTTGTGTCCCTGAGTCTGTGTGCGACGCATGCATGGCGCTGCGGTTGGCCTCTGCGTTGTGCGCATGTGTGGCGGCGTCATCGCCGCTTTGGGGCCGTGACGGGGTTGTTGGTTCCTAGTCCCAGGTGGTGTGTACACATGTGTTACGCGATGTTACGATTTGGCCTGTGTGTCATATGTGGATGCAATGGTGGATGTGTAGTGTACACGCGCTGGTGGGGGGTTGTCCGCTTTTCCGCCCTTGCACTGTGTGCGCTGTTTGCGTGCACTTGTTGTGTGTGTGCCTACCTGCGTCTCCGCGGTACGTTGCGTCCTTGGTGGTGCATCAGCAGGAGCATGGGGAGGGCCTGCAGTGCTGGATTCATGCTCGGGGAGCCGCTTCTTCGTTGTCCGTGCTCGGCGTCCGTGTTGCCGCTTCGGTTTGTCGTACGGTATCTCTTGGCCGTGGGAGCCGTTTGTTTGCGGCATCGTAATTTATGCGCCGGGCGGGACGTGTTTCGTCGGACGGTGTGTGTCAGTTGTGCTGCGCCACTACGTGTGCGGGCGCACTTTGATGGCGGACGGTGTTGCTGGCTTGCCGGCGGTGTTTGGCCTACTTTTCGCATCGTAATTGGGCGGGCGTGTGGACTGCTGCGTGCCGGCGGTAACTGGTGGTTTTTGCATCCGCCAGCACGGCGGTTGTGCTTCCGCCCGACATCGTAATGGGCCCCTATAATTTTGTTTCGATATTATTGTACTTACCATGATGTAGATAGGATGTCGATATTCTTAACATCGATATTTAGGTCCCGAAATTTTGGGACCTCGATATTGTGGTCGTCGATATTCTGTCAGTGATCCAAAATTTTCATACACATCACAACCTTGGAAAAAAATGTTATGAACCTCATTTCCATCAACAATTTTTTTCATCCATGCAGGAGACATTTTTGTGTTAGCATCACGTCCCCTCATTACCTTAAACGGAATTTCTTTAGTGATACCATTCTCTGTGGTGCGATAAGCCCACACAAGTTCTTCTACCATTTTTTTAACATTACCTCTACTTACAAACGCCATCTGCACACCCCCTTAACCAAATTATTAGCTCTCTCAACGACTCCATTGCCTTGTGGGTTGTACAATGACGTGCGTGAATGACCTATACCACAAGCTTCCAAAAACAATTTCATCTCCCTGGATGTCAACTGGGTACCATTATCAGTAATTAACTTGACAGGAAACCCTTCTTCTCTAAACACATCTTCCATGATTTCAATAGTTTTTCTTGTAGTAATTTCACGCATAAACTTAACCACCAGCCACTTAGAAAACACATCCACCATAACTAAAGCAAACTTACATTCAGAAGTCAAAACTCTCATTGGACCAATAAAGTCCATGCAAACTGTGTGCCAAGGTTTCCCTGGATTAGTGATTTCCCCCATGATTGTCTGACTTCCAATTTTCAGCCTTTTCTCACCTTCTTTGCATTCAACACACGCCATCACTCAATCAGTAACATTCTGGTCCATTCCTGGCCACCAATAATTCTCACGTAATCTCCTTTTGGTAAGGGTTTGACCAAGATGGCCTTCATGAGCTAACTTAAACAACTCAAAACGCACCCCTTGAGGAGGAACAAATTTGTCTCCTCTAGAAATCAAACCTTCACCACAAACAGATAATTCATCAACAATTTTCACAAAAGGATGTACCGCAACAGGGACAGTACTCTCTCTTCTCACCCCCTTATTCACCATCTCCATAACATGAGTCAAAACAACATCATCTTTCATACACTTGAGCCAAAGTTCTTTCCCTATGGCACCCTGAGTAGTTCCAATTACATCATCAATAAATGCCACAGCACCCTCATCACCATACGCTTCCACCCCCTCTCTGTCAACTTCTTGCCACGGTAAGGGTAGTCTAGATAAACTGTCTGCTTGGGTATTCTTCCATCCAGGTAAGTATTCCACTTTATATTGATATTCTTGTAATCGTGCTGCTAAACGAGCTAACCTTGCCGAAACATTTTCTGCTCCACCAGGCATTAAAATGTTCACAAGTGGTTTGTGATCAGTTCGCAAAATAATTGGAAATCCCCAAACATACATCCTAAAGTATTCAATTGCCCACGCTGCAGCCAACGCCTCCCTCTCCACCACCGAATAATTTCTCTCAGTACTGGTGAGAGCGTGCGGCAAACGCTACAGTGCGTTCACCTTCTTTGTGTTTCTGTGAAAATACTGCACCCAAACCAACAGCACTTGCGTCAACTGTAAGAATTGACAACAACTTTGTGTCAAAAGGAGTTAACAAATTGGCATTACATATTTCCATTTTGATATTCTCAAAAGACCTCTCTTGATCTCCAGACCACTCAAGCACACATCCTTTTCTTAAGAGTTTCTTTAAATGTTCAGTTTTTCAGCAAAATTCTTTACAAATTTCGCGTAATATTCTACTAGACCAAGAAATGATCTAAGTTGGTCTTTGTCTCGTGGAGCTTTAACTTTCCTTATTGCCTTCAATAAGTCTTTTTCGGTTTAACCCCTGACGAAAACAAAGTATATCCTAGATACTCTACTTCTTCAACACAGAATTTACATTTCTCTTTTTTAAGAGTTAAACCTGCTTCAGCTATCTTATCTAATACTTTTTTCAAAATCATGTTATGACTAAAGATCGACTCTCCAAATATAAGAACGTCATCTTGAAAGTACACTACTCCAACAATATCCTTAAGAACTTGGCCCATCATACGTTGAAATACACTCGCCGCTAACGAGAGTCCAAACGGCATTCTTGTGAATTGGTAAACCCCTTCCATAGTAATAAAGGCTGTTAGATTTTTTGAGTCTGGATGGAGTTTAATCTGATGGTATGCACTTTTTAAATCTAATTTAGAAAAATACTTTGCACCCTTCAGAGATAACACCAACTCCCCTATATTTGGAAGTGGAAAATTATCAGTTATGATATTTTGATTTACTGTGCGCAGGTCTACACACAAACGAAAACTGCCATCAGATTTGCCTGTAACTACAACCGGAGAAATCCAACTTGAAGTTACAACAGGTTCAATGATACCCTGAGAGACCATTTACTTCAGCATACGTTTGACTTCTTGTTGAGCTACAATTGGTACTTTTCTAACTTTATGTTGAATGGGTACTGCAACTGGTTTTACCAAAATTTTATGAACGTAGTTTTTTAATAATGCTATTTCATCAGAAAACACTTTACATGCTCCATTAATAATACCATCAGTGCTCACATCACTTACTGCTAAAACCTGATTCGGTGCACGTGGATTTATAATAATCCCCAAATCGTACTGATGTTGCCACCCAAGAATAGGAGGACCAGACTTTGCCATATATACTTTACCTTTCACCGTTCTTCCTTGAAAGTTTATCTCTGAGACCATGTAACCTTGGATATCTATTTTTTTCTCCCTGATAGCCTCCTGGATTGATATCTTTTGGTGAAAGTTTCACATTTGGGCAAAATTTTATGAACATATTTTCAGGTATAATTGTATATAAAGATCCAGAATCCACAATAAGTTCCACTGAAACATTTTCTATGACAAACATAGCTTTGGGTCTAGATCTCCTAGACAAATCCTCCTCACCCTCAACATACAATAACCTATCTGTTATTTCTTCCTCAGAAAAATTATCTTGTATCAAAGCTATATTCGTACTATTATTAGATCTACACATGTGCGCAAAATGTCCTTTGCGACCGCAGCGTCTACAATCTTTTCCTATAGCATAACAATTTTTAAAATCTGCAGTGTGGAAACTACTCCCACACCTAAAACATACTCCACCCTGTTGTTTAGGATTGTTATTTGAAGTCTTTGTAGGTGCAGAAGAATAACTTCGTTTAATGTTTGAATTTTTCTTAATTTTTTTTTCTCCTAACTTCCCTGCATTTACCGCTGCAACATCTTCACCTTCAATACACAACACTTCCCCATCAACTTTTCTTTTTTCCATTTCTCTCATGCAATGTTCAGATTGTTCAACTACTTTTGCAATTTCTATAGCATCATGTAAAGATGGGTTTTTTGCAGCCCAAAGTCTCTCTTGCATTTTTTTGTTTTTACATTTTACAATGAGTTGGTCTCGGATCATCTCTTCTCTCATGACCCCAAATTGACATTTAACTGATAATTCCCTTAACCTAGATACAAATTGGTCCACCGTCTCATCCATTTTCTGTGGTTGAGTATAAAACTTATACCTAGACATCACTATGTTAGTTTCCTTTGCAAATCTTCTTTCCAACCTCACCTTGGCTTCAAGATACACATTTGCAATTTGTTGACCATTTCCACCTGTGGCCACTGGTAAATACTTGAATATATGTTGCCCTTCTTTTCCTAAAGTACTTAACAACAGGGCTTTCTTCCTCGAATTACTAAATTCACCACCATCAAGTGCCTCAATATAATTTTCAAACACTTCAATCCACTCTTCCCACTCGATAGATGGAGTACCTGCTTGTGCTAAAAATACCGGTGGTGGGATTATTGCTGCTTCCATGGCCACTGTAAAAAAAAATATTATTTCATCTAACAGTTGTGTTATTTGTTGACACTAATCAGAATTAACAGTATGCCTAACAAAAATAATTGTCACAATGGAATAAACAAATCTTAATTTTTTTTTTATAGAGTTGTGGTGTGCTTATCACCGAAGACTGTGAAAGCACTGAATCCCCTTCTTCTTAAAAGTCACCGAGAAGAACCAAGTGAAACCAATCCTGGATCCACAGAAGCGTACGTGAACTAATTTGTTGCACTTTTTTTTTTTTCCATTAAATAGTAAACAGTACCTTGCTCAATGTGAGTACAACTGGCACGATGTAGTCTTGTTGACTAGAAATGTTCTTCCGTAATGAGCTTTACTTGTGAGACGGTGTTATCGCCAAAGAATAATCTTCGGTAGTAAGCCTCACTTGAAATATTCAGTCAGACAGTTTAAAAAATGGCGGCACGTTACGTACGTGCGTTCACTTAAGCGTAATGCGTACACAGACGACACAGGAGAACGCCGTAAGAGGTATCTCCGAATCCAACGACACAGCTCCAAAGACGCAAGCAGTGGAATGTCGGACCTTAAGCCTCACAAGCATTTGAACAAAGCGCACTCCAATCTCCAACCGTTGCCAGCACACACGACGATTTAAGTCAACGTTAGATGTAAGCAAATAAAATACTTTACACTTCCCGTGGATCGTTGTGATGCCGGTTCAAAATAATTCTTCTTTGTGCTTATTTTCGTTAAACTTTTCTTCTTGTAACGCCAAATCTTTTACATTAATCCTTAATCTTGCGTGAGTTCTCCATCACCAGACAGCAGTTGTGATTGGCTGGAATCGTCGCCAATTTTGTAAAGTAATATCGTAGTCTTCTTTAAGTTAAAAGTATTTATTTAAGTAGTAGACAACTGCAGGTGATGCTCCTCTTCCAGCCAGCAAATGACTGACTAGAAAAGGAACATTCAACATATCTCTAATGAAGTGTTCCAAAACAGAACATAATAACCTCATAAGCATTTAAAGGTACATACCAGATTACAACAGATTGCATTGCCAATTTTGGTATATTAGGGATGAATGCCCAAATTAGGAGTTTGGTAAGTTTGGTATAGTTTTTGGTAATATACTGAACCTAGCGAGAAGGGACTTATGTTTTGTTGGGTAATGCAAATTGGGCCTAGTCTTTGGAAAATACGAGTCCTGAATTGCTGGATCACTGTTAAGAGATGGAAGGGATGTCGGGGCATATTACCAAGGATTTGCGATAATTATCGCAAAGCGCGCTTAGCGCTGTTTTTTTTATCGCCGGCTATCGCTGGATTTCATCGCGGAGATAACGCGTTATTATCAACGCTTATCTCCAAGGCGATAAAAAATCCAGCGATAGCGGCGAAACCCAGCAATAGCGCGAGAAATCCAGCGATAAATTCACTGCGCTAATGGAAAGCTAGCTAATAGGCAGGTGAGGACTTAACCTTACAATCCACCACCCATTGACAAGATGGTTAAGTCAAGTTTTTATCAGGTGTTAAATTCCAGCGATAATCGCGGTTAGCGTGACTTTTTTTATCGCTTTGCGGGCATTGCTAATAGGGGGTAGTTGTGTTAGCGGCTGTTTCTGTTGACTTTTGGTTGGGAACGCCTACTTTGCATGTCACTAGCGATAAATATCGCTGACATGCAAAGAGGCAACAAGACGTCCGCTATCGCCATTAAGCTGTCGCTAACAGCTGTTAGCGACAGCTTGCTAATAGGGCGATAAAAATATCGCCGCTTTATCGGCAAAAAGTGCAGCTAAAGTGGCGATACTGCCCTTGATAATGTGCCCCTTAGAGTGCCAAGGAGATAAATAAACGGGCAGATGGTCGCTCGAGGCCATTGCCGACAGGTACACAAAGTGAGTGGTGTTGCCACACGTTGTGTTCCTTGTACTTTGCGGTCTATATTGTTCACCGCCCGTGAGCTGCACGCTTGATACCCTGCAGGTGTATGAAGTTATGACAGTGCCAATAGGTTTTTATGCCTTTTTGGGGAGTTCAAGAACACGCGCATATTATAAAATGACGTACATGGTCTGGTGCACGTGAAACAACTACAGTCTGTGCATTTGGCGATTTAGCTGCGAATTTCGACTACCCAGGATGGTTCATGGGGGTTGCCCAGAGCAGAGCAGATACTTACAAAGAGGACACTTGAGATATCATATGTGCTGTTTACATTAAACATGCGGTGACGACTCTTCATTTTTCGGACGGGCAAGGAAGGAAGGAAGATGCCGTCATAAAGTTACTAAGGAAGGAGTTCTCAAAAGCCACGGCAGCTGCTCTTGGAAGTTTGCGCGCCCCCGCAGACCCTGCACTCCCTCACTTTGCTCAGGCACTTCAGCGCAGTTATTTTTAAAGCAGTGCAGGATTCGAAAAAAGAAACACACGCACAAGCGAGGCAGATATAGCAGCTTTCCTTTCATCGGTTGTCATGATCACAGTTGACGTGGGAACCCACCCAGGCAACAGCAGGGCTGATTGTTCGAAGGGTTTAATTTTTGTGCAGATTTGCGTAAAAGGCGGCGATCCTCAGACTGGACAGGGCCTGGAGAGAGAGAGGGGGCGGAGGAGGTGGTGGCGGAGAGCGAGGCTTCAAGACAACCCGAGAGACTGCAGATGATAGAGGCCTGAAGGTGGAAAGGAATGATGGCGGCGGGGAGAGACTTATGCAGCAACCAGATGCCAGTGTCACAAATAGAAAACTAAATTATATATGTGTGTGTGTATAGATAGATATATAGATAGATAGATAGATACAGATAGATATATACAGACACACATATATATTATATTTGTGTATGTATATATACATATAAATTATAAGTGTGTATATATATTTTAAAATATACATCGAAGACAGGACTGAACACCGTCGCCAGTCTCTATACAGGACAAAGAAAAGGTGGCTGTTGCAAATCAACATGCTCTCCAGAAACGTGGATATGAAGCATGCAGGAAGAGCCCTGCCTGAGCCAGACAGGAGGCTGCATACGTATCCTGTGTTGTAGTTTGGAATCCATATGTTATTCCACCCTGAATATGCGACGTATCTATGACTGCTGCAATAATCCTTCCATGTTTTTTAAGGGACTCTCTGGTAGTTTCTTAATTCAATAGATTGCAATATACGTAATCGCATTAAAGCATTCCCATGCATGCACTGCTGGTCCTTATAGCACCCACACACACTGGTGATCAATATCTTTGGTTCTGTATTCTTTACTCCGGGTGTTTATATAGTGCTAAGCATGCTGCCATCTGGCCACCTCAGTGCTTTCAGTTTAGCATTATCCTCAGAATAGTTACACTGTTTTTCGGAAGGAGGAGGGGTCGTGGAGAGTGTGGGTGGTTGTCCCAGCAAGAAGAAGCTTCCATGTAAAAGAGGTACTCAATGATCATATTTGGGATCTGAATGAGAATGGGAGGTGGTGGTGGCTGGTGACCTATGGAGACTAGGTCATATAGAATAAGTCCAGGAGAGTTACAGTTCAGACAAGGTGCGCATTGGTGCCGCTTTCTGGCCTCACTGAGGTCCAGCATCCCATTGAACCAGGCAGTGAGTTTAAAATGTCACGACCGTCACCAAAGTCTATCCAATTGAACATGGCACATCAAGTGGGGAGGTGGAGGGTGTGGGTGATGGGAAATGGGTGGGTAAAAGCATTGGCTGTTAAGGAAGTCTAGGAGGGATGGCGGGATTCTGAAAAGGAAGCAATATTCTTGGATCCCATTCAATCAGTCCGATCATTGTGTATAGCCTAGGAAGAGAGGGACAACAGCCAGCAAAAGACCCGTGACTTGAGCTCCTTCTAGAGAAACTATATCCTGCAGGACATTATCACCCACAGGCTACCAGATTCGATCCACCAAGATGGTTCTGTGAGTTCACCCTTGCCTCAGACATGTCTAGTTATATGAAGAAAAGGAGTCTTGATCCCTGCATAGTTGACTGAGTCTTTCATCCTTCTAGGGTCGATATATTGAGTATTTTAAACTGGGTGATTGCTTTAAGTACTATCGACTATCCCAATGAGATATCTAACAAGGTTGAGTGTCAGCTGCAGTGATCTGTTTGTAACACCTTCAGGTGACGGGTCAATTATATTAGTGGGACAATGCACCTGCTGCACACTGTGTGGGTGCATGTGTTTGTGTATTTCAAATGGGGATGTTGGCCCCTGCTCTACTTAAACAGCTACACTTATTATCTCCTACAGAAAGAAGGAACTCCTTCGGAGCCACCTCCCATGTCCTTGGGAGGGTTTGATTAGAGCCCAGCTGTGCAGAGAGAGCTCAATCCTGAGCCGCAAATAGACTTTGAGCAAGGGTTTCCAGCTCACTGTGACTTCACCAGGTGGCAGTGTCATGAGGGGTGACACCGTGTGCACGATGTAGCACGACGCGAGGAGGAGGTGCCACAGGAGCCGCAGGAGCTCGGCGCTACGATCATCCCACAGCTTTTCTTGTTTTTTTTAGTTGTTTTTTAGTTTTATATCAGACCCGCGGCACCCAACCGACGACCGCAGGCGCTGGCGATCCTCTGTTGTGCATCGCCCACGAGCCCGCGGCCAGAAGGTGCCTAGGCCAGTGGCGTAACGAAAGTTGAGGGGGCCCCCCTGCCACGTACACGGAGGGGCCCCCACTCCGGATTTAATCCGGAGCTTTTGGGCCTGAGTATTGTGCTGAGGGGGCCCCCTGCAGCTCGGGGCCCCCCACACCACGGGGGCTGCAGGGACCTGTGTTACGCCCCTGGCCTAGACGATTTTACCAGCGAGTGCGGCCGCCGTCAGACGGCGGCCCCTGAGATTGAGCCCCAGGCGAAGGCGGCCCGGGTAGCACCGGGTGCGGCCTGCGTCCGCCTGTAGAGCCCCACTCGCCCAGGGCTTTGACACTGCTGCCACTGCTGTTGCCACGACTCTCCTCCACTCTGTTTTAACCTCCCTCATCACCACTGTAGGAGGGGGAGCAGAGGAAGCCTGCACCTCAGCTCGGCGGTTCGGGGGCTCCATCCGGCCTGACGCTCCACTAAAGGGTCCAGAGGGCCTCAGCAACGCTAGGAAAAGTCTAGGACAGCGGTTCCAGGGCGGAAAGACACAGGACTCTCGATCCAGGACCTGCCTCATGCGCAGCAAGGTCACAGGAGGTTGAGGTAGGTGACCATAGCGCACTAGAGCCCCATCTTGTATGCAGCTCCCAGCAGCACTCAGAAAGAGAAGGGGGGCACGACTAAGATCTCTTCCGCCCTTCGACTCGTCCTCCGCATCTGACCCTCCCCTCGCCATCATTTCACTTTGTCAGTGCCAGCGCTAGGACCATCCGACTACTGAAGAACAACGTGGCCAGTCCCTGTAACTTAGTCGGCTACAACTAGGACGGCCCAGCCCGAACAGTCTAAAAAGGCCAGAGAAAGGCCCCATCAGCCTCTAGAGGATAACAACCGCGCACTAGCATGCTCCAGTAACAAGGCCAAAGCATGGTGAAAAAGAGATGCCAGGCAAGAAGCACGGCCAGAAAAAGGCAGACGGACCACGAGGGTGAGAGCCCTGGGGCAGTTGAAGGGGGACGGGACAGTCTCCAACTAGACCATTCAAGTACTAATTACGCACAGTCACTAATCCAACCCATAACGGTACCCGTAGTGAAAATCGATAGCCTTCAGAGCACGAGTCCACTAAAGGAAGGACCACCCATCATGCTCCCGCCCCCCTTGCTCCCGCTCCCTCCCCCACGGGGCAAAATTCAAAGCTACTTCCAAAGAATCTCACAAACAAAGGATCACAGCTTCAACCTTGCGAAAGGCGAGAAGGCAACAACACCAAGACGCTCTCTAGCCTCAATCAGGACAGCTTCACTGAGCCCTGAGCCGCTCAAGCCCACGAGAGGCAACCTAAGTAGATCAAACTCCCATCTTACACTCCATCAAGACTGTGACCCACATAGATTGGTTGCAAAAACATCCACATCACAACAACAGCGCAAATACACACAGGACACTCAGCACAGGGAACTGTTACTCAACTAAGCCCTTTAACCACTCCGGAGACACAATTTCCACAAAGGGATCAAATCCGACAGATCCCGAACAGGGGCCCCTAAAAGAATAATTTTTAACAACTCTAGAAGCCCAAATAGATGCACAAATGGAAGCAACCTTGGCCCAAACGCCTCTAATCGCGCGAGTTACAAATACTAACTTTCACTCGCCGCTTCAACCATATGAAGGGGGCAGCGGACAAGCTAGCCCGGTAAGCCCAGCGACCTTCAACCAGCAGGACTACTCCTTTTATAAACAGGCCACAATAGCCAAAGCTTTACTCTGGCAGTCACAAAAAATGGAGCTCCAGATTGACCTAATTTAGTCAATAGCAACCAGCCTAGTGGTCCTAGGTAACAGGATAACCAGGATCGAACACAAACTTGATCAGACAGAAGTGGGACAATTCTGCTCCTGTACCCAACTAATAGACAAACTGTCTTCGTTACCAGAAATCCTGTGGGCTCTACTAGACAACATAAAGAAGACCTGCTCATTCACGAACACTCAAAAAGATAATGCAGCCGCTGCAACTAGTACCCCCATTCCATTAGGGGAATCAGTACATCATTCGGTAACTCCTTGCTGCAGTGAAAGCTCAGCTGCAATTGCCCAGGACAATGCTATTTTGAGCCCTCACATACAACCACAGCTACCTGGGAGCTCTACTCAGCAAGCCCCTAACTCTCACTACCCTGAAGAACCCCGTCTCTCTAGAAGAGCAAAAAAGAAACTTAAAAAAACTCTCCAAAAAACAGCGCCTACAAAAAAGGCACCTGGTGACAACTGGCTCAGGCCTCAGAACACGTCCTTCCATACAACAAGAAAAGCCAGTCAAAGTTTTTCCAATTTTCATTAAGAATTTAAAACCAGGCAACAACCTCCACGCAAATAACTCAGTCACACAGGTTACAGGGGCCTGCAACCAGAAAAAGACATACAGAGCACCCAAAGAACGTCAAACACAAATAAACCAGAACACGACAATTTACGTGATGTGCCGCTGAGCCCCCCTCAAACAACTGTCATGCTAGGACCCATGGGAGAAGCCACTCGCGCACCAGTCCAGCACAGGAAACATAATAACCAACTGGAGCGAATACTCACACCCCAGCTTGCACCAGTGCACTGCCCAAACCACGGCTTCCGGCCATTCCTCTAGTGCGAAAAGACCGGCCCCACCAAACGGAGCTCATATCAGCACGATCCTGCCTCACAACTCCGTCGGCACATCGGCGATGCCCACCCAAGCTGAATCTTCAAGGGGAAGCCTAAAGAATACCTTGGTTGAACACACAAGGGATACAGAACAGGCGCAAGATAATTTGTTAAGGGAGGGCACAATCACCCGGGACATCACTAGAACCATTCCACAGTGCACTGCACCCGAGAACGAACGAACATCCAGTCCACCCCAACCCAGGAAATTCTCAGCGGAGAAATGGGCCACACAAGAGCACAGTCGTAGCCCCCGCACCATAAACACGGGAGGATCAGTTATAATCATTCGTCTAGGACCTCAGCATTTAGGGACTCTAAGCAAGCAGGTCCATCAGAAAGTGAAAGCCAGTACTCCCAATCCAGCAACCAGGAGAACATACACATCCTTGCTCTACAGGAGATGGGCAAAAGAAGGCAGAAAACGTCTCGTCCGGCCTAATATTCATCCCCCACTATGCTTCTAGCGGGCCTGCGGATATCCTGAACAGAGGGAATCTTTTAAGACTATTCCAATACATACCATCTTTGAACCATCTAACCACAGCAGAACTAAAATCGGTAAAATTTGCCCATATTCCTGGGACAAGCGCACCTGAATCCACATTTACCAACTGGGCCTCAATAGCCACAAGAGATGCCATCCTCAAAGATGCCTATATTTTCGAAGAATGGGGCATTGAGCTACAGCCCACTCAGCCAAGGAAATATCCTCACGTCCTAATTAAGGACCCTAGAACCCTTCCCAGAGGAAGCATACTGAAGGGAGTTTGGGGTGCCACCCACGAATGGCTAGTAAGTTCATCGCTGGCATCTAACCCCCTAATAGTCCACTGTGGCAAAAAGGATCGGATCATAAGCTGGCAACCCGCAGTCCAGAACCTTGAGGGGACAACCCCGTATTCAACTTCCAGGGGCAGCAACTTCCATCATGCCACCTAGCACAAGAGAATTCCCCTTGTCGCTAACCACTCCGCCCTCTCAGACTGGTAAACTGGCATAAAAAAACAACTTTCCATCATCTCCTGGAAAGGGGCAGGGCTGGCCTCAACGCTACGCTATAAACAGGGGCGCAACTTTCTAAACCGTAGCGACATCATTTGCCTTCAGGAGACGTGGTCACTAAACCCCTCAGCAATTTATGGGTTCTACGAAGTCTTTCAACAGGCAACGCAAACAAGCTTATTCGAGCGGCCTTCGGGGGGGCTCGCAATCTTCGTAAAGCAATCAGCCATAGTATCGATCTCCTCACGCACTCAATTCGACAAGAATGTACAAGCTGTATCCATTGAAGGTCTGCAATGCGGCCAGAAGTCCTTTTCCTTGCTCTTCTTTAATTGCTATTTGAACCCCCGCAAAATTTCAAAAGCACGCGCCATGGGGTCCTTGTGCTCGATTATAAAAGCAACCATCGAATCCTATCCCACACATGAAAATGTGTTGGTAGGGGACTTTAACACCAAACACCTGGGTCACCACAACAATGCCACGCAAAGGAGTCACGAACAAGACCTATTCTATGACCTTCTTACTACATTTGGTCTAAAATCTGTGGACCAGATTCCGATGGAGGTGGAGAGGGTGGCCCGCCCCATGTTCAAGAAAATTTCCATAATTGATTACATCTTCATATCAAGCAGTTTAACAAATCATCTCCATTGTTTCGACACAGTAACCTGCTCAGAAAGTGACCATAATCCTTTGGTCATAAGCCTGAACCTAAACCATCAGATAGCTGACACAGGCCAGGAGTTAGGCTACTCTACAGGAGACGAATTAAAGACCTTGGTAAGGAGAATTAAGTGGCAGCCTTATCACTCGCTCCAGGTAGCCAAATGGCTTGACAAAGAGAGACTTCAGCTACAGGATGGACTGGGGGACCTCCTCTTAACTAACTGAGACCTCAAGACCAGAAATCTTGCAGTATCACTCCAGGATCACAGGGGTCCCCCAAAGTGAACTCAGCAGATACCCAGTCACCTAAACAATATCCTGAGCAACGGAGTATTAACCTCACGTGGAAGAACTTGAGAAAGAAAGCCTGCCTGCTCAAACTTAACCCAACATCAAGGAATCTATTGGCTGTAAAGGAAGCACGGAAAGCCCATAAAATAAACGTCTGGGCCCTGAAACGAGCACAACAAGAGGAGGAATGGAAAAAAATATTTAAAATGCTCAAGGAAGGATCATTAAGCCGATTCTGGCAGTATGTGAACACCCTGAAATCCCTAGGACCTCCAAGAGCAAACGCAGTTCCAGCATCAGAGTGGGAGAACCACGTGAGGAGCCAGTTCCTTGCACACAACCCTGTAGTCATCTCGGTCCCTGGCCCACCGAAAGCAGAAGAATCCCAATCAACGATTGCACCTACGGAAATAACTAAACTAATAAAATCGATGAAGCCAACGGGGCACCGTGCCCAAACGGACTCCCTGCAGGGATCTTTCAATCTGCTCCATTGGGCTATTAACCCTGCTATTCAACTCCACGTATATACTGGGCAAGACACCTGAATCCTGGTGCCCGATCCACAAAAAAGGAGACTGCCTAAACCCAAGCAATTATCGCCTAATAGCTCTGTTAGATCTGGAAGCAAAGGCATACGCCCGAATCCTACTGAGAAAATGAAAACTTGGGCAGAGGAAAATGAGTTGCTCCCCTTTTTTCAAACAGGCTTTCGTGAAGGAGCTGCTACAACTTATAACATAATGGCTTTATCTGCCCTTTGCCATCAAGCCACCCAAGTGAATCAACCTCCACTTTTTTGCTGCTTTGTCGATCTAATCACAGCTTTTGATAAAGTCGACAGAAATACACTCTGAAAGAAACTAGCAAAATGGGGCATTCCATCTTCGCACCTAACGGCAGTAATGTCCCTCTACTCGGAAACCTGGGTACGGGTGAAACAGGCCCTACATCTCTTTCAGCCAAAATCTGTACATCCAGAGGCCTGAAACAAGGTTGTGTGCTTGCTCCTCTACTTTTTAACCTGTATACAACGGACCTGGGAAAAGCGCTCTCCAACAGCTGCCTGGCCCCTCCCCGACTAGGCCACCGACCTTTACACATTCTTCAATATGCGGATGACATTGTCATCATGGACCATACCAAAGTGGGACTACAACGTACCTTGACCAGCCTACACGGGTACAGTACAACTAACCATCTCATTATCAATCCAGACAAGACCAAGATCCTTGTACTTGGACGGCAAAAGCACAAAAAACATACCACATGCACGATAGGCTTCAGGAGAATCAACGCAATACAGAAGTATCTGGGGGTTTGGTTCACAGAATCTGCCCAACCCTCTGCTCACAAAAAAGACCTGATTAAAAAAATCGGCGGCCATAACCTATGGTATAATAAAACTTAACAACAAGTTAAAAAGTCCGTCAGCAGAGAGTATCAGAAAAGTCATCCAAGCGTCTCTTCTCCCAGCACTCTCTTACGGGCATCACGCGTTATCGGGCGCCTGCTCGGTAATCCTGGGGCGGGCAGAGTGCGTGGGCTACAAAAAAATCTTTCAACTCCCAAAACACCTTTTTAGGGCGAGACTCAGGCTGAAGTTCGGTTTGGTCAAACAAACACTAACTCTCGAGGCTGACTTTTAAAAATATTATATTCGAATTCTGAAAGGACACTCCTGTCCCCCTCCGAGGCGCTGGTCACATCAGTGTCAGTGATCTCATGGCTATCATGCGTGCCACATGCTTCAGCACTGGTGTCCGTATCATGGCCTTCCGTGCACTCGGTAGATGCTGCAATGGACAGAGACATAGGTTCAGTACAGTGCCATACACACAAACATCAAATGCAAGCACTGAACTAGACTAGATAATGACAACCCCAAGTTGCACAACACCCTGTGCAGTCTGCATGTGCAACAATCATGCTGAACACAGAAGATGCATGGAAATATGCATTGTTTACATCAATGAGCCATGTGAGGTTCACACCGGCAAATAGCAGAGTCCCTGCCTCCTTGTAATGTAACCTAAACATCTCTGCAAGCATACTCACGTGCCTGTATGTGAGAGAGGCATACATCTCAGCATGTTGCCTCTGTCACATATGGAGTCACTGTAAGGGGACAACACAGATACAGATTCAAATTTCTACTTAATAATGTCCATGAGCTACTGATGTCTGACAAGGTGAGCAATTCATCTTGCAAACTGATGCACGTTGGTGTCAGATGTGTACTTCACACCATTTACAAGTCCTGCAGTGCACACATCGTTAAATGCACACTGACATGATGCACACTGCTGTACACTGCCTGGTGATGTCCATGACACCCAGAATGCAGAAGATGTCATAAGGCCACATCTCATCATGCAATGGCAAGGGCCATTGTATGAAACACATGATCAAGTCCATCTATGGGAAAATACATGACACCTGCACTGAACACATAGGCCACTGAGAAGTAGTTCCTAAACATTTACACAGCAGCAAGATCAGCAATGTCTCACGGTCGACATTCATGCAATCACTCACACCCAAAGTCAGCCTACGCAGAATACTCACCACTTACTCCCTGCTGATGGTCCCTCAAACGTTCATACAGCTCTGGCTGTGTCACAGACAGGATGCGGGACATTAGTGGAGTCATGGTTCGGCGCGCCAACCTGCCACTGCGAGGGACCAGCCCCACCGTCATCTCTGCCACGGTCCTGCTCAGACGGGAGATGTCGTCCGACCTCTTGTGGCAGTGTGTGTGCCGTCTGTTGGATACACCCAGAGTCCGCACCTTCCGTGCAATGACCTTCCATGTGGCCTTACGCTGGTGGACCTTCAGCTGCAGGCATAGGAGACAAGAAAAGGAAGTATCAGAGACCCTGTGTCATTCACACTGTGTGTCAGCACAGGAGAACATAAATGCATGGCACACAAATCGCTACATCTTCATCAGAGGCCATACAGCATGACACATAGTACATGTTCATTACAATACTACACAGAAATGAATGCATGTATGGCAAGGCACACAGTACATGGCCATCTCATACACATGCACAATGGCAGCACAGACAGCCATGTGCAGAAGGCCCTCATCTGTGATGCAGTATGTGAGTGAGCATGACATACAATACAGTAATAATGAAGTGTAGTGGCAGACTCACTGTATCCACCACTACACACCCCACAATGTCCTTGGTCTGTGAATGGCTCAATGCATTTTTCAGGAAACATATTGGGACATAATCTGATTTATCACGCACTTCTCACAATGTTAAGTCCTCGATTGTGCAATTCTCAGGACTATGATGGCTCAGTGAGTATTAGGTGTGTGGACTAAACACATGTTTGACTCAGTCCAGTTAGGCATGGCTCAGAGTAACATTGGACAGTGTCTGTGCAGGCCAGAGGAACTCACAGTGCGGCTCAACATGGCCCCTCAGATAAATCACATGGATGTACAGCATGAGAGGGTGAAAAGTGCCAACACATGCGAGGCTGAACACATGTTCAAATCAATGTAAGGATGACATTTACTACTTACATTGATGTGAAGTGTCATTGTTGCATTAACATCAAGTGGGTTCCACTCATGCATTGGACTATTGTGCATGATGCTCACTTCAACATAGTGCACTTAAGAAATAGTCAACACACATAAGTTAGTGCTCCATACCAATATACATTTCAACAGTCACATATGAGGTTGTGAAGAGTGAGTGGACAGTCACATAACATGGCACAGTAAAAATCAGTCCCGACTTGTGCTGTTTCAGAACAACATCGTATCGGTGTGGCTGTTTAAACAATGCATGTCTCCCCCTAACTACAATCAACTTATGTAGGTGTGGAAATAAGCCTACAGACACCATTGACATGAAGTTAGCATGCATGGCAGTGTAACACACATTTACATCACCTAGTCTCAGACCAACATGTTCATTAAGTTTGTGCAAGAATGGCTGTAGGAGTGTCCATTTCTACACATAATCAAAGTCAAGTCCCACAGAACATGTATGGAGCATGCCATGTCAACTATTAGGATGCCTGTACATCGACTTGCACTCACAGGCACATACTACTGCACAGCAACATCATGGTATCATTTTGATCACTCTCACACTTGGAATCAGGGACACTTACCAGTACATCTGGTGCACCAAAAAGCCTCCCATACTGTGCAAGGACCTCGTCCACCAGAAGCTCCAGCTCCTCTGTAGTGAAGGGACGGGCCCTGACATTCTCTGTTCTCACCATCACTGGGTCCAGGATACAGCAAAATATGCAGTTGTAGAGGAATGGCAGTCTGCAGTGTCTGAATGCATGTGAAATGTGTGGCTCTCCCACAGAGATTTATAGGCCCCTGGGTTGGTATCAGTGGCAGGCAGCTGCTGCAATTGGTCCACCTGGCTGGCATCTTTCAAGTGTGGCCAATGAGCGGACCCGCGGTGGCGGTGCACACCTACTGCGGTTTCCAAAGTTGCATTTCACTACCGCGATCGCAGTTCCCATTGGCTGCAATGGCATTGGTAGTGTCACACCGCGGAGGACAGGCGGTCCCTACCGCTATGCTGCATATTTCAAGTGTGGCCAATGAGCGGACCCGCGGTGGCGGTGCACGCCTAACGTGGTTTCCAAAGTAGCATTTCACTACCGCGACCGCGGGTCCCATTGGCTGCAATGGCATTGGTGGTGTCACACCGCGGGGGACAGGCGGTCGCTGCCGCTATGCTGCATCTTTCAAGTGTGGCCAATGAGCGGACCCGCGGTGGCGGTGCACGCCTACCGCGGGTTCCAAAGTAGCATTTCATTACCGCGACCGCGGGTCCCATAGGCTGCAATGGCATTGGTGGTGTCACACCGCGGGGGACAGGCGGTCGCTACTGCTATGCTGCATCTTTCAAGTGTGGCCAATGAGCAGACCCGCGGTGGCGGTGCACGCCTACCGCGGGTTCCAAAGTAGCATTTCACTACCGCGACCGCGGGTCCCATTGGCTGCAATGGCATTGGTGGTGTCACACCGCGGGGGACAGGCGGTCGCTACCGCTATGCTGCATCTTTCAAGTGTGGCCAATGAGCGGCCCCGCGGTGGCGGTGCACGCCTACCGCGGGTTCCAAAGTAGCATTTCACTACCGCGACCGCGGGTCCCATTGGCTGCAATGGCATTGGTGGTGTCACACCGCGGGGGACAGGGGGTCGCTACCGCTATGCTGCATCTTTCAAGTGTGGCCAATGAGCGGCCCCGTGGTGGCAGTGCACGCCTACCGCGGGTTCCAAAGTAGCATTTCACTACCGCGACCGCGGGTCCCATTGGCTGCAATGGCATTGGTGGTGTCACACCGTGGGGGACAGGCGGTCGCTACTGCTATGCTGCATCTTTCAAGTGTGGCCAATGAGCGGCCCGCGGTGGCGGTGCACGCCTACCGCGGGTTCCAAAGTAGCATTTCACTACCGCGACCGCGGGTCCCATTGGCTGCAATGGCATTGGTGGTGTCACACCGCAGGGAACAGGGGGTCGCTACCGCTATGCTGCATCTTTCAAGTGTGGCCAATGAGCGGCCCCGCGGTGGCGGTGCACGCCTACCACGGGTTCCAAAGTAGCATTTCACTACCGCGACCGCAGGTCCCATTGGCTGCAATGGCATTGGTGGTGTCACACCGCGGGGGACAGGCGGTCGCTACCGCTATGCTGCATCTTTCAAGTGTGGCCAATGAGCGGCCCCGCGGTGGCGGTGCACGCCTACCGCGGGTTCCAAAGTAGCATTTCACTACCGCGACCGCGGGTCCCATTGGCTGCAATGGCATTGGTGGTGTCACACCGTGGGGGACAGGCGGTCGCTACCGCTATGCTGCATCTTTCAAGTGTGGCCAATGAGCGGCCCTGCGGTGGCGGTGCACGCCTACCGCGGTTATGGGCACATTGTGCACTAGCAATGGCAATGGTCTAATTTAACAATTGAACACTATGCCTCCATAGTGTCTTTATGCACTTGTTTTGTACAATGAATGCTGGTGTGACATTAAACTCTCTGATGCCTACACATGCCATGTCTGTGGAAAATGTGACATGCATTGACATGCACTTACTCACGTCACCTATGATATGTGTGTGGATGTACATCTATTGGTTGTATGATGTTGTCTCATCTTTGGAATCAACTTAATGTGTGAGATGGCTAATCAAACAACAGTAATGATTGCCTGAAAACATAATGGTGGTATGTTACTGTGCCCATGGCTGGTTTGAGTAGGATATGTGCTCAGCTTACACACACTGTGCACATTGTGATGATAACTAGTGGTCTGTGCAACTTAAGCAAGAAGGTGTGGCAGGTAAAGCAGCTACATATGAGTCAGCAGTGTTGCTGTCTCATACCTGTGCTGTGTCACCTACTCCTAGGCCTGGGGCCACCAGATGTATTGGTGTACCATTCACAACCTCTGAATATGTTTGTCTGGTAGTCAGTATGTACAACATGACCCCTTGTAAACACACATGTGGTGAATGTCTCTCTGCATCGGAGTTGTGGATTCAGCAATTGTTGGAGTACGTTCATTGTTTCTGCTGCGTGAATCAAGATGTGAGAAGTCGGACACATCTCATTGTGTAATTTGAATAACATTAGTCCTCTCCCATTTCATGTAGGCGACGACCAAATGTGCACCGGACTTTCACAGTCCTGGCGGACATGGAGGATGTGGACATCATCAGGAAATTTCGTCTGGATCGCGTTACACTGCAAGAGCTGTGTGCTCAGTTGGAGCCCCATCTGAGGCCTCAACGCACATATCCAACTGCCCTATCCCCAACCGTGAAGATCATGGCAGTGCTGCATTTCTTCGCTACGGGCTCTTTCCAATACACGGTGGCCACCGCCGGTGGGATGTCGCAAACAACATTCAGCATGGTGCTCTGGGATGTGGTGTCCGCAATGATGCTATACAAGGACCAATACATACGATTCCCAAATACAGCAGATTTGCCTGCTGTGAAGGCTGGTTTTTATGCCCTTGGCCACATTCCTCATGTAGTTGGTTCCATTGACGGCACACACATTGCCCTTGTCCCACCACAGGCACGTGAGCAGGTGTATAGGAACAGGAAGCACTACCATTCCATAAATGTGCAGGTGGTATGCCAAGCTGATATGATCATCAGCCATGTTTGTGCGCGATTTGCTGGCTCCGCCCATGACTCCTACATCCTGCGGAACAGCATTGTACCCCGGCTGATGGAAAATCTACATCCAGAGCGTGCATGGCTTGTAGGTGAGTACACTGAGTCAAGTAGTGTGCTGTGTGTGACATGCTGTTCTCGTCAACTGTTTGTATCACAACATTTCTCTGTGTATGTCACACCTAGGTGACTCAGCGTATCCCAACAGGCCGTGGTTGCTGAGCCCACTGCGGAATCCAAGTACCCCGGGTGAAGTCAGCTACAACGAGGCACATGGTAGGACACGACGTGTGGTGGAGCGCACCTTTGGCCTACTGAAGTCCCGATTCCGGTGCCTGGACAAGAGCGGAGGTGCACTGTTGTATTCCCCACGAAAGGTGTGCCGGATAGTTGTAGCATGCTGCATGCTACACAACCTTGCCTTGCGCAAAGCCGTTCCGCTGATCATGGATGACGATGAGCAGCAGATGCCCCCTCCTGCACACCCACACACTTCCAGTGCGGACGATAGTGGTGAAGAGGAAGGTGTTGACCTGCGTCAACAGCTCATTGCCAACTACTTCCCTTGAATGTGAGTGACTTTGTAGACAAGTGACATTGTGTGTTTGCTTGGATGTTACTATCAAGGCTTAGATAACTTTAACTGCTGGCTGTTGTTGTGTGTGTGATGAGGGATGATGTGTGTGGCACAGGGTATGTGTATCCAGGTACATCATGTGTATGTTGAGGTTGTTGACGATTGCTATGGGTGCTTGTTTTTGTACCGTTATGCCTAGTGTTGAATTTCTGCAGTGAAGGCGTCACCTGATGAGTAAATGTCATTCTCTTGTGTCTTTCTAGGTTCATTCACCCTCTGAATGCCTCCTCTGCTTCACAGTTCTTGGAACATTGAAATCTGATTTGTCATTGTACATACTGGAATAAACATGTAGCTCACACAGACATAGGTATGTGAAGAGTGTTTATTTGGAATTCGTTTTTGTGCAAGTGACGGGGATATGTACATAAATGTGAACAGTGAATTAATGAGTTGTCAGTCATGGTAGTTGAAGCTGTTCATGTTATCTATTTCAACAGAGCTAGTAGGAAGCATTGTCATGTTATACATAGCTTTGGAATCACATGTACTTCCCTTTTTTTCCATGTAGACCATGCATGTTTGGTGTTGAGATGGGCGTTCATGCTCAGACACCATGGCACTTCCACATTGCATTCTCTGCTGTGCACAATTGTGGGATGCATTTGTTTCACTTGTGACTTGGTGAGTATGAGTTCAAAATATGTGACAGTTACGTGCACTTAGGTGTCTGCACACTGGATGTGGCATTGAAAACTATGCCAAGTTGGCTGACATGTGAGTGCTGATGTTGTTATGTGGCTACATGCATTTAGATGAGGATGGCAGGGTACATGCAGTCACTACCTACGTGTAAGTTTTGGGAGAGCAATGCGATGGCTGCCCCATGCTTGTGGGTGTGGGGAATGCTCCATCCTGCTGAGCTGTGGGACAAGGGGGCCTGTTGGGAGTTGTAGTGCAGACTTCACAGCCACAAAGACCCCTCCCTGTTAAGATGGCTAGCTACCTGTAAGTTTGATGAGAACAATGAAATGGCTGCCACATGGTTCTGGGTGGGGGGGACATGCTCTATCCTGCTGAGCTGTGGGACAAGGGTGCCTGGTGCGAGTTGTAGTGCAAGCTTCCCACACACAAACACCCCTCCCTGTTAAGATGGCTACCTACCTGTAAGTTTGATGGGAAGAATGAAATGGCTGCCACATGGTTGTGGGTGTGGGGAGTGCTCCATCTTGCTCAGCTGTGGGACAAGGGGGCCTGTTGGGAGTTGCAGTGCAGACTTCACAGCCACAAAGACCCCTCCCTGTTGAGATGGCTACCTACCTGTGAAGTTACACATTGGAGGGAAATGGCTGCCCCATGCTTGGGGGTGTGGGGGATGCTCCATCCTGCTCAGCTGTGGGACAAGGGTGCCTGGTGGGAGTTGTAGTGCAGGCTTCCCACACACAAAGACCCCCTCCCTGTTAAGATGGCTAGCTACCTGTAAGTTTGATGAGAACAATGAAATGGCTGCCACATGGTTCTGGGTGGGGGGGACATGCTCCATCCTGCTGAGCTGTGGGACAAGGGTGCCTGGTGGGAGTTGTAGTGCAAGCATCCCACACACAAACACCCCTCCCTGTTAAGATGGCTACCTACCTGTAAGTTTGATGGGAAGAATGAAATGGCTGCCACATGGTTGTGGGTGTGGGGAGTGCTCCATCTTGCTCAGCTGTGGGACAAGGGGGCCTGTTGGGAGTTGTAGTGCAGACTTCACAGCCACAAAGACCCCTCCCTGTTGAGATGGCTACCTACCTGTGAAGTTACACAGTGGAGGGTAATGGCTGCCCCATGCTTGGGGGTGTGGGGGATGCTCCATCCTGCTCAGCTGTGGGACAATAGAGCATGAGAAGGCTACCTACCTGTAAGTCTGAGGAGAGCAATGAAATGGCTGCAACATGGTTCTGGGTGGGGGGGACATGCTCCATCCTGCTCAGCTGTGGGACAAGGGTGCCTGGTGGGAGTTGTAGTGCAGGCTTCCCACACACAAACACCCCTCCCTGTTAAGATGGCTACCTACCTGTAAGATTGATGAGAACAATGAAATGGCTGCCACATGGTTCTGGGTGGGGGGGACATGCTCCATCCTGCTCAGCTGTGGGACAAGGGTGCCTGGTGGGAGTTGTAGTGCAGGCTTCCCACACACAAACACCCCTCCCTGTTAAGATGGCTACCTACCTGTAAGTTTGGCGAGAGGAATGAAATGGCTGCCACATGGTTGTGGGTGTGGGGAGTGCTCCATCTTGCTCAGCTGTGGGACAAGGGGGCCTGTTGGGAGTTGTAGTTCAGACTTCACAGCCACAAAGACCCCTCCCTGTTGAGATGGCTACCTACCTGTGAAGTTACACATTGGAGGGAAATGGCTGCCCCATGCTTGGGGGTGTGGGGGATGCTCCATCCTGCTCAGCTGTGGGACAAGGGTGCCTGGTGGGAGTTGTAGTGCAGGCTTCCCACACACAAAGACCCCTCCCTGTTAAGATGGCTAGCTACCTGTAAGTTTGATGAGAACAATTAAATGGCTGCCACATGGTTCTGGGTGGGGGGGACATGCTCCATCCTGCTGAGCTGTTTGACAAGGGTCCTGGTGGGAGTTGTAGTGCAAGCTTCCCACACACAAACACCCCTCCCTGTTAAGATGGCTACCTACCTGTAAGTTTGATGGGAAGAATGAAATGGCTGCCACATGGTTGTGGGTGTGGGGAGTGCTCCATCTTGCTCAGCTGTGGGACAAGGGGGCCTGTTGGGAGTTGTAGTGCAGACTTCACAGCCACAAAGACCCCTCCCTGTTGAGATGGCTACCTACCTGTGAAGTTACACATTGGAGGGTAATGGCTGGCCCATGCTTGGGGGTGTGGGGGATGCTCCATCCTGCTCAGCTGTGGGACAATAGAGCATGAGAAGGCTACCTACCTGTAAGTCTGAGGAGAGCAATGAAATGGCTGCAACATGGTTCTGGGTGGGGGGACATGCTCCATCCCGCTCAGCTGTGGGACAAGGGTGCCTGGTGGGAGTTGTAGTGCAGGCTTCCCACACACAAACACCCCTCCCTGTTAAGATGGCTACCTACCTGTAAGTTTGATGAGAACAATGAAATGGCTGCCACATGGTTCTGGGTGGGGAGGACATGCTCCATCCTGCTCAGCTGTGGGACAAGGGTGCCTGGTGGGAGTTGTAGTGCAGGCTTCCCACACACAAACACCCCTCCCTGTTAAGACGGCTACCTACCTGTAAGTTTGGCGAGAGGAATGAAATGGCTGCCACATGGTTGTGGGTGTGGGGAGTGCTCCATATTGCTCAGCTGTGGGACAAGGGGGCCTGTTGGGAGTTGTAGTGCAGACTTCACAGCCACAAAGACCCCTCCCTGTTGAGATGGCTACCTACCTGTGAAGTTACACATTGGAGGGAAATGGCTGCCCCATGCTTGGGGGTGTGGGGGATGCTCCATCCTGCTCAGCTGTGGGACAAGGGTGCCTGGTGGGAGTTGTAGTGCTGGCTGCCTGTCCATGTGCCCCATGTAAATATTGTTATGTACCTTTGTGGTGAATGAGAGGGAGTTCTTGTGGGATCTGTGAGACCTGTTTGGGGGTAGTGTGGTGGACATGAGTACATTTGGGCCTAGGAGGTGTTGCTTTTTAGTTGTGCAAGCTACTACATAGCAGTGTTATGGCAGACTTTTGTTGGTACTTACCAGCCTCCATTCCCCCCTCAATTCCAGTGCAACTCTCTGGGTGCAGTATGCCAAGCACCTTCTCCTCCCATGCGTTGAATGTTCTTGGTGGAATGGGAGGGCCACTGCCAGTCCGGTTTGCCAGCTCACGGTTCTTGCTGTTCTTCTCCTTGACCTTGCTCTTGAGGTCAGTCCACCTCTTCCTGATCTCCTTCCTGTTGCGTGGAACTTGCCCTACAGCATTGACTCTGTCAACTATCCTTTGCCACATTTGATTTTGCCTGGCTGATGGGGTCTGTTGGACCCTGCTTTCTAAAATATATGGCTCAACTCTTATTATCTCATCCACCATGACTGACAACTCACCATCAGTGAATTTGGGCATCTTATGTGCCATGGTGTGTGATGTGCTGAGTGGTTAAGAGTGCAGGTGTGCAGGTGGTGGTGGTGGTGGTGATGTGTGTGGTGTGTGTGTGTTTGTGATGGTGTGATGTGTGCAGGGTTGCCTATCCTTTGTGTGATGTTGTTGGGCCCTTCTGTTCTGGAGTTGTGCAAAGAATTGTGGTCATGCAGGGGCTGGTTTTATGCTCTGCTATGTGGGTGGGTCCAAACTGAGTATTCATGTCAGGTGTGTTGTCTGTGTTGGGCTGGGATTTGTAGTTCTTATTTGCCAGGGGCATGTGTCAATGGGGTGTGTTGGCTGTTTTCATTGGCTGAGCCAGATTCACAGCCACATTTGGTGGTTTTGTGGTGTAGTTGCTTCCGACCGCCATTACTATTTCCGCGCGGACACCGCGGTCGGACTGCAGTGGTCATTCCTCCAGCTCTCCCATTCATCATTGCTGTCAATCGCGGCGGTCGGAAACAAGCGGTCGTACCACTGGCACCGCGGTAAGATTATAATTGCACTCATGGGAATTCCGCTTGTCTATCGGCGGGTTGTGAGCTTTCCGCAGTGGATCCGACCACCGTGGAGGGTATTTCGCATTTTCTGCACGTGCGCCGCCGGTGTTTCTTTGGTTCCGACCGCGGCGGTCAGATTTTTCCGGCGGTGCATCGTAATGTGATCGGCGGTGGTGCCGCAGGCCATGCGGGCGGTCTTTTCCCATTGCCACGGCGGGCGGAATGGTTTTCCAACCGCCATCGTAATCGGCCCCTATGTTGTTTAAAAATGTGTTGTGGAATTTTTTTAAATTGTAATATTTATATATTTAAGTATGAATACATATTTTCTTTTTTGATATTGAATTTTAGGAGCGGGATGTTGGGTTTATAGGGGATAAGGGTGGGGAGTGTTTTAAAAATATAGGTTTTAAATTTTAAAAAATGGTGAAATTTATTTTAAATTTACAATTTCGAATTTCCAATTTTCATTTAGATTTTTTGATGTGGGATGTTGGTATTATATGGGATAAGGGTGGGGAGTGTTTTAAAAATATAGGTTTTAAATGTAGAAAAATTTTAACATTTATTTTACATTTTGAATTTAGAATTTCGATTTTCCATTTAGAATTTTTGATGTGGGAAGCTGGTATTATATGGGATAATGGTGGGGAGTGTTTTAGAAATATTTTAAAAATTATAATTTATTCGAAATTGTAAATTGAAAAATATTGCGGGAAATTTTGTTTTAGATATTTATTTTTAGCAGCGGGATGTTGAGTTTATAGGGGATACGGGTGGGGAGTGTTTAAATAAATACTGCACAAAATTTTAATTTAGTCAAAATTTGACATATTTAAATTTGAAGTTTATATTTGAATTTAGAAATTTAATTTTATGAGTGTGATGTTGAGTTTATAGGGGATAAGGGTGGGTAGTGTTTTTAAAAAAATCTAAAAAAATAAATAAATTTTAAATTTTACATATTTAATCTTGAGATTTAAATTTGGAAATAGAAATTAATTTTTATGAGTATAATGTTGGGTTTATAGTGGATAAGGGTGGGTAGTGTTTTAAAAAATAATCTAGAAATTTTTAATTTATTTTAAATATTACTTATTTAATTTTGAAATTAAAATTTGAAATTAGAAGTTTGGAGGTGGAGTAGTAAATTGATTAGGTTTAGTGTCCAGCACCTACCTCAAATTATTTTAGACTGGAGTGGGAATAGTAAATTAATTAGGTTTAGGGGTCGATTCCGATCTCGGCCAGTAGGGCACCGAATCGGATTCGGCTTAACCGGATCCGATTCGGAGCCCTCTTTCCCGACCGATTCGTACGTGCGTCCGGGCGAGCGAGTACGATGCGAGCGCGAGCGAATTCGCCGACCGACTCGTACGCCCATCCCAACCGCACCGACCGACTCGCACGGATGCGCCTCGCACCGCGCAATGGAGACGATCCCCGGCCGGGCAAGTACGATGCGCGCCGCGAGCAGTCCGACCGACTCGCGCCGTCCGGCTCGAAGAAGGAGTCGGAGCCGTACTTCGGGGGTCCGTGTCGGACCCCCTGTGCGCGTGGCCGCGCGAGTCGCACACAGGGGGACCCATGGGTCCCCCTACCTGTGCGTGCTACGGCGCGAGTCGCTTCGCCGCGTACACGCTGTAGGGGCGCCCTTGTTCGCCTCGCACCCATTGAGTCAATGGGAGCCCGCGTACGCGTTGTACGACAGGCTCCCATTGACTTCAATGGGAGTCCGACCGAATCGAGTCCGATAGCATGCGTATGCATCGTACTCGTTCGGTCGGGCTGCTAGGGTCCGATTCGGTCGGAAATCTCTCCGGGTCCGGCTCGGTCGGTGAGATTTCCGGCCCGAATCGGAATCGGCCCCTTAGTGTCCAGCACCTACTTCTAATTATTTTAGACTGTAGTGGGAATAGTAATTTAATTAGGTTGAGGGGCCGAGTCCGATCTCGGCCGGTAGGGCTCCGAATCGGATTCGGCTTAACCGGATCCGATTCGGAGCCCTATTTCCCGACCGACTCGTACGCGCGTCCGGACGAGCGAGTACGATGCGAAATCGCCGACTGACTCGTTCGGGCGTCCCGACCGCTCCGACCGACTCGTTCCCGGGTCGAACCGCACCGACCGACTCGCACAGACACGACTCGCACCGCGCAATGGAGATGTTCCCCGGCCGGGTAAGTACGATGCGCGCCATGAGCAGTCCGACCGAGCCGCGCACTCCGGCTCGAAAGAGCAGTCGGAGCCGTACTTCGGGGGTCCGTGTCGGACCCCCTGTACGCGTAGCCGCGCGAGTCGCACACAGGGGGGACCCATGGGTCCCCCCTACCTGTGCATGTACGGCGCGAGTCGCTTCGCTGCGTACCCGCTGTAGGGGGCGCCCCTGTTCGCCGCGCACCCATTGGGGCAATGGGAGTCCGACCGACTCGAGTACGATAGCATACGGACGCATCGTACTCGTTCGGTCGTGCTGCACGGGTCCGAATCGGTCGGAAATCTCTCCGGGTCCGGCTCGGTCGGAGAGATTTCCGGCCCGAATCGGAATCGGCCCCTTAGTGTCCAGCACCTACCCCAATTTATTTTAGACTGCAGTGGGAATAGTAAATTAATTAGGTTTAGTGTCCAGCACCTACCCCAATTTATTGAAGACTGGAGTGGGAATAGTAAATTAATTAGGTTTAGGGGTCGATTCCGATCTTGGCCGGTAGGGCACCGAATCGGATTCGGCTTAACCGGATCCGATTCGGAGCCCTATTTCCCAACCGAGTCGTACGTGCGTCCGGGCGAGCGAGTACGATGCGTGCGCTCGCGAAATCTCCGACCGACTCGTTCGCAGGACCCGACCGCTCCAACCGACTCGCACGGGGACGACGCGCACCGCGCAATGGAGACGTTCCCCGGCCCGGTAAGTACGATGCGCACCTCGACCGCTCCGATCGACTCGCGCAGTCCGGCTCCAAGGAGCTGTTGGAGCCGCACTTTGGGGGTCCGTGTTGGACCCCCCTGGAAGTGTAGGTGCGCGAGTCGCACACAGGGGGAACCATGGGTCCCCCTACACTGTGCATGTACGGTGCGACCCGCATCGACGCGAACACGCTGTAGGGGCGCCCTTGTTCGCGTCGCGCCCATTGAGTCAATGGGAGCCCGTGTACGCGTCGTACGACTGGCTCCCATTGACTTCAATGGGAGTCCGACCGAATCGAGTCCGATAGCATACGTGTGCATCGTACTCGTTCGGTCGGACTGCTAGGGTCCGATTCGGTCAGAAATCTCTCCGGGTCCGGCTCGGTCGGGGAGATTTCCGGCCTGAATCGGAATCGGCCCCTTAGTGTCCAGCACCTACTTCTAATTATTTTAGACTGGAGTGGGAATAGTAATTTAATTAGGTTTAGGGGCCGATTCCGATCTCGGTCGGAGGCGCACCCAATACCATTCGGTCGGGAAAAAAGCCATGCGAAAGCCTGTTTCCCGACCGAACCGTACGCGAGTCCGGCCGAGCGAGTACGATGCGAGTCGCCGACCGACCCGTCCGGGCGTCCCGACAGCTCCGACCGACTCGCTCGGACTCGAACCGCTCCGACCGACTCGCTCGGACCCGATTCGCACCGCGCAATGGAGACGTTCCCGGCCGGGTAAGTACGATGCGCGCCGCGGGCCAGTCCGACCGAGCCGCGCACTCCGGCTCGTAAGAGCTGTCGGAGCCGTACTTTGGGGGTCCGTGTCGGACCCCCTGTACGCGTACCCGTGCGAGCGCACACAGGGGGACCCAAGGGTCCCCCTACCTGTGCGTGTACGCCGCGAGCGCTTCGCGGCGTACTCGCTGTAGAGGGCGCCCTTGTCCGCCTCGCACCCATTGAGGCAATGGGAGCCCGCGTACGCGTTGTACGACCGGCTCCCATTGAGTTCAATGGGAGTCCGACCGACTCGTGTCCGATAACATACGGCCGCATCGTACTCGTTCGGTCGGACTGCACGGGTCCGATTCGGTCGGAAATCTCTCCGGGTCCGGCTCGGTCGGAGAGATTTCCGGCCCGAATCGGAATCGACCCCTTAGTGTCCAGCACCTACCCCAATTTATTTTAGACTGGAGTGGGAATAGTAAATTAATTAGGCATAGGGGCCGATTCCGATCTCGGCCGGTAGGGCTCCGAATCGGATTCGGCTTTACCGGATCCGATTCAGAGCCCTGTTTCCCGACCGATTCGTACGCGCGTCCGGACGAGCGAGTACGATGCGAAATCGCCGACCGACTCGTTCGGGCATCCCAACCGCTCCGACCGACTCGTTCCTGGGTCGAACCGTGCCGACCGACTCGCTCGGACACGACTCGCACCGCGCAATGGAGACGTTCCCCGGCCGGGTAAGTACGATGCGCGCCGCGAGCAGTCCGACCGACACGTGCCGTCCGGCTCGAAAGAGCAGTCGGAGCCGTACTTCGAGGGTCCGTGTCGGGCCCCCTGTCACGCGTAGCCGCACGAGTCGCACACAGGGGGACCCATGGGTCCCCCTACCTGTGCGTGTACGGCGCGAGTCGCTTCGCTGCGTACCCGCTGTAGGGGGCGCCCTTGTTCGCCTCGCACCCATTGAGGCAATGGGAGCCCGCGTACGCCTTGTACGACCGGCTCCCATTGACTTCAATGGGAGTCCGACCCACTCGAGTACGATAGCATACGGACGCATCGTACTCGTTTGGTCGGGCTGCACGGGTCCGATTCGGTCGGAAACCTCTCCGGGTCCGGCTCGGTCGGAGAGATTTCCGGCCCGAATCGGAATCGGCCCCTTAGTGTCCAGCACCTACCCCAATTTATTTTAGACTGCAGTGGGAATAGTCATTTAATTAGGTTTAGTGTCCAGCACCTACCCCAATTTATTTTAGAGTGGAGTTGGAATAGTAAATTAATTAGGTTTAGTGTCCAGCACCTACCCCAAATTAATTTAGACTGGAGTGGGAATAGTAAATTAATTAGGTTTAGTGTCCAGCACCTACCCCAATTTATTTTAGACTGGAGTTGGAATAGTAAATTAATTAGGTTTGGTGTCCAGCACCTATCTGTATTTATTTTAGTTTGGAGTGGGAATAATTTATTAATTAGGTGTAGTGTAGGACATAAATAAAGTTTAAGTATAAATTATAATATGTTTATTAAAATAGTTTAATTTATTAATATAAAAT
Source organism: Calotriton arnoldi (assembly GCA_963921515.1). NCBI lineage: Eukaryota > Metazoa > Chordata > Amphibia > Caudata > Salamandridae > Calotriton > Calotriton arnoldi. The sequence goes on from CAWUFW010010149.1 coordinate 484,037, forward strand.
AAAATAAAAAATTGTTTTCTATTTGAAAAATGTGAAATGGTAGACAATAAATTGTAAATATTTATTTGTTATAATATTTATTAGGAATAAAGTGTAGTTTGTATATGTAAAAAATAAACAATATAAGAAATAGAAAAATAATTAGAACAGTATCACAGTTGTTTTTTTATTGTGGAAGTAATAACACATTTTTATTGGGTAATTTGGGTAGGATAATGCCGTAAAATAATTTAATACATTAAAATAATTAGAAACATATTTGTGCATACATTTCTGAAATCAGGTAATGTACATTTACAATAGTTTGTATATTTTTTAATACATATTAATTATTTACAAAATATTATAATTGTTTATTACAAATAATATTTTATACAATAATATTTGTTGTATATATCTATACAAAAAAAGTGTGAACAGTTTTTATATAATATAAATGTAATCATTTTTATATTTTGTAACAAACATATAATACTTTTTAATTAATAATATTAATATTTAAAATATTAATATTAATAATTTTTACATATATTTTTTAATTAATACAATTTTTTACCCACTGTTTATTTTTATAATAGACAAAAAAAATAACAACAATTTTATGTACATTGTTTTTTCATAGTTATTATTTTATGGAATTATAATAATAAATATTATATATGTTATAATATTTATTATTATAATTTTACAATGGTTGAAAATAATGTAATAATTTTTAATAAATTGCATGATATTTATAGTATTTTAATTAAATACTTCTACAATTTTAATATCTAAAATAACATTTTTAATAAATTAAATGTTCTAAATTCTCTATGTTTAAACTTGCTATATTTGTTTGGGCCTTATATTTTGTAACCTCTCGCTGTTGTTTTGGGTCATTTGGTTGAAGAGAAGCTCGCGGTTGGGAGCTGGTTCACGTCGCTAAAGGTAAGGTTTGTTTTCTTTCTTTTAAATGTATTTTGAACATAGGGGCCTATTACGATGGCGGTCGGAAAACCTCCCCGACCGCCATGGTAGTGGAAAACAACCGCCCGAAGGTACCGCGGCAAAGCCGGCGGCCAGATTAGGATGTCCCGCCCAAAAAAAACGACCATGGAGGTGAGAGCCACCGAAAAACCGCCCGTACCGGGCGGAGAAGGCGAAATCCCGTCCGCGGAGGTCGGATTCCCAGAGGAAACAAATGAAACAGCCGCCATGATAGCGGAGACACCGCACGGAACATTAGGATATCCCCGATGTGACCGCGGTACGTTCCGCTGAATCCGACCGCCTAAAACGCCAACAGTGATGAATGGGAGAGCCGCCGGAAGAACTGCAGCAGAGCCACCGCTGCGGACGCTCCGTGACAAATATGGCGCCCAACAGAAAAAACACACAACAAGGCCACAAAGTGCACACAGCAAACTAGCCATGCACCCAAAAATACATAACACACCCCAATGACACAACCACATGGCAACTACAAAAATACAAATCCCAGGACAACCCACACAACACATCTGACAGCAATACCCCATTTGGACACACCCACATAGCTGAGCATAAAACCAGCCCCTTCCCTGACCACAATCCTTTGCAAAACTCCACAACTGAAGGGCCCAACACCAGAACACAAAGGAGAGGCAAATCTGCACACCATCACTACTCACACCACACACAGCACCACCACCACATCCACACCTGCACCTCTAATCCCTGTGCACATCACACACCATACACATCACCCCCACCACTCACACACCTGCACCTCAAACCCCTTAGCACATCACACACCATGGCACCACAGAAAATGCCAAAATTCACAGACAGTGAGTTGACAGTCATGGTAGATGAGATAGTCAGAGTTGAACCACAACTGTTTGGTAACCTGGTCCAACAGACACCATTAGCCAGAAGAAATCAAATGTGGGCAAGGATAGTCGATAAGGTCAATGCAATAGGGACCATCCCACGCAACAGACAGGAAATCATGAGGCGGTGGCATGACCTGAAGAGTGTTGTCAAAAAGAAGAGGAGCAAGAATCATGAGCTGGCTCAGAGGACTGGCGGTGGCCCTCCCATTCCACCAAGAACATTCACTGCATGGGAGGAGAAGGTGCTTGCCATACTGCATCCAGAGAGTCTCACAGGAATGCCCGGGGGAGTGGAGGCTGGTAAGTACAAACAAATGTAGAGCATTATACAGCAATGTACTGTCAAGCACAACTACAAAGCTACATCTCAGAGGCACAAGTAGATCCATATGCACCAGAATATCCAACACATGTCCTACAGATGTAATATCCACTACATCTGAATCACCCCAAAAGGTAGCTAACATCTACAGGGTTGAATGTGCCCAGGCAAATAGCACTACAACTCCCCCTGTCCCACCCCTGAGCAGGATGGAGCCCCCCCACCCAGAAGCATGTGTCTAATTTAAAGTTAGTAGTAATGTTATTAAGTGTTTATGTGTTGTTTTATGTGGGTGGGAGTGTATGTGCTTTTATTTTGTAGGTTTTTATTTCAAGAAGTTACCGGTGCCGGAAGAAGTCTGTTTTTTTTTTAAAGAAGTGTATGTTAGTTTTAATAACTACTATATTTCTTACACTTCTTTAATTTTTCAGGTTTCCTGGAGCGTTTCTTATTTTTACTACATTTTTGGATTTTTTATGGTTTTCGGATGGTCGTTTTCTCAATGGAGGATTTATTTTTCGAGACAGTTGTATTTTTCCATTTTTTGGGGGGAAAGTTTTGTGGATTATTTTATCCTTATTTAATTGGAATGTATCAGAAGAAAAAGAATTTTCCAGCTATGGGAAGAAAGTCGGTAAGTTTTTAACTTTATTTAATTGTGGGAGGAAATAATTTTCTGTATTATTGTTGTTGTGTTTTATTTTATTACATATATAATTAATGTGAGTTAATATATAATTTTTTAAGTTAAAAATATGTTACACACAGTAATTATATTTGTGGTAAAATAAATACATTTTGGTTGTATGTTATGTTTAAAAGAAGAGTATTTTGGATTTCATTTGTATGGATATTTTAAAGTAGGGTTTTTGCTATCATTCCTAGATACTCCAGGCCTCTTGTACTAGGGTACAGTTTTACTTGCTGTTCTAGGTATTGGTACATTTGTTTAGTCTGTTTGGATGTTTTTGGTTTTAGTTGAGTTACAGATTGTTCCATTCGAATTCCTGATAACTTTGTTCTTTTTGTAGGGATGATATTAGTTTTTCTAATGTTGGTCTGACTCTACCTGTTGTTTGTTGGAAGGCGTTATGCCATCCTTCCACGGCGTTATTAGTTTTGGCTTGTTGATTTAATGTGCTTGTGTATACGTTCCACCAGGGAATTTGAAATTTGGGCTGTCTTCTGTGGCCAGATTTATGTAATTTGCCAACCCAGGTGTCTTCAAAGTAGTCCAATAGTGGACTTAGCTGTTGTTAATGTTGCTGATAAAAGGGGCTTTCTATTAATATGCTATAATGTTCAGCAACATCTGTGACTGGCACATAAGCTAGTGCTATTAATTTTTTGATTTGGTATGCAAAAGATGTATTAGTTGCATATTCTACACTAAGGGGCCGATTCCGATCCGGGTCGGAAAGCGTTCCGACCGACACGGACCGGGACTGAAGTCTGACCGACTCGTACAGGCGCCGTACGACCTGGCAAGTACGATGTGTCCCGCTCGAAATCCAACCCACTCGCACGGAATCAATCCGGACTGACTGAAACGTACGGAAAACAGTGCCCCGCTCGGAAACGGACCCAAAACCTTCCGACCGACACGGAACGGCTATAGTTCCGACCGACACGAACACGCGCCGTACAACCTGCCAAGTACGATGCAATGCGTCGCAAACGAAAGCGAGTCGCACGGAGTCCAAGCCGTACAACCCATTCGCAAGGAACAGGGAGAATGGCAATAAAAAGAGCCCGTCGGGACCAACGCGTATGTGAAACATGCAACATAGCACAATGTCAGTGAGACGGACTGGGATCACCCCGCAAGTGACGCCACAGGCGTACGATCCGGTCAACTGAAAGTCTCCAGCAGGCCCTAATTAAATCATGGAATTCACACAGAAAAAGGCCAAACAAGCAGTTACAAAACCAAAAAAAAAAAAATTTCAAAGCAAGACACACCCAGAACTCTACCTATGAAAAGGCCAAAAATCCAGACCATGATCCTTTGCAAATCACACATACCTGCAAACAGACACCACCACCACACTGAGACATACGCCCACTACCTACACACTACACACAACTAGCACCACACAATAAGCACACTCACAGACACCCAGCCATACACATACTCACTAACCCTCACCTCCACACCCACCCACACATCCATCTCCACCACCACCCATCACCATGCCCCCAAAGAAGAATCCAAAGTTCACAAACAGTGAGTTGGAAGTCATGGTAGATGAAATCATCAGAGTAGAGCCACATTTATTTGGCTCCTTGGTCCAACAGATCCCCCCTATCCCAGAAAACCAAGATGTGGGCGAGGATTGTCGACAAGGTGAACGCACTAGCACCTAGCATGCGCACAATGGACGACATCAGGAACAGGTGGTACGACATACGCAGGAGGGTCAAGAAACTCATCGGCAAAGAACATGCCCTGAGCCAGCGCACTGGTGGCGGCCCTCCTGCCAAACCGGTGCATTTCACTTCCTGGGAGGAGAAGGTGCGGGCCATGCTCCCACCAGTTGGCATCCATGGATTGTCTGGAATACCAGAGCCTGGTGAGTACACAAACAACTATTCCAAATTGGGATGTAATAGCAATCCGCACCCACAGACATTAATGTCAGGGGGACAGAGAAACCATTCACTGTCACCAAGCCACATCAACATAAAGATAAATATCCTCTCATGTGTATGTCACCTAGAGAAACACAATACCTGCAATGTCCCAGTAACATGTACCTATGCCAATACATGTACAAACCTACTGACAAACACACCAGGGATTTGGACCCAAACACCAACAAACACCGTCAGCCATCATGCTACCACAGTTACACACACTCCCAGGGAAGCTGAGTCACAGGAAGGAAGGTTTGGTGTGCTGGGAAGGTGGGTGTAGCGGAAAGCATGATGGGAGTTGTAGTCACAGCTAACAAACCTCCACCCACATGGCCCATCAAGTGCACCTTAAACCATGCCCATGTCACAGCGAGTGGCAAAGTACTGCCAAGATTGCCGACACTGGCCTCTGGTGTGGGGAGCACAAGGCCCTGCTGGGACTTGGGCTCCAACAAACACCAGGACACCACTGTCAGACAACCTGAACATGAACCTAGACTCACTGTCATGGAAGCATGGTCCATGGTGGCCTATCTGGTCCAAGGGGGGGGAGGAGTGCTACCTCAGACTACATCTCCCAGCAGGCCCTGTCACACACACCCCTCCCACTAACACCAAACAACACACCTGGGACTAAGCACAACCTGAGACTCAAGGTAAATCAACCTCCACGATGCCTGACACTGGGCCCAGGGGGGAGGAGCAGCAATCCATGGTGGTATTTGTGTGCCAATGCAGATTGTAATTACAAACATACCTGCAATGTAACAGGAAAGATCCCCATTCACAAAAGTCACTAAACTGAGAACAAACTCACAGCAAGGCAATGGGATCCAAACACCAGTCAAATGCAGCAGCCATCTTGTCTGCACACATTCAATACCAGGAAAGCTGAGTCACAGGAAGGAAGCATGGGTTTGCTGGGAAGGTGGGTGGAGTCATAGCATGTTGGGAGTTGAAGTCACAGCCCATAGTCCTCATCCCACATGGCCCAGGAATACCCCCATGCACCATGCACACCTCACAGGAAGTGGCAAAGTACTGCCAAGATTGCTGACACTGGGTTCTGATGTGGGGAGCACAAGGCTCTGCTGGGACTTGGGCTCCAACAAACACCAGGACACCACTGTCAGACAACTTGAACATGAACTTAGACTCGCTGTCATGGAAGCATGGTCCATGGTGGCCTATCTGGTCCAGGGGGGAGGAGGAGTGCTACCTCAGACTACATCTCCCAGCAGGCCCTGTCACACACACCCCTCCCACCAACACCAAACAACACACCTGGGACTAAGCACAACCTGAGACTCAAGGTAAATGGACCTCCAAGATGCCTGACACTGGGCCCTGGGGGGAGGAGCAGCAATCCATGGTGGTATTTGTGTGCCAATGCAGATTGTAACTACAAACATATCTGCAATGTAACAGGAAAGATCCCCATTCACAAAAGTCACTAAACTGAGAACAAATTCACAGCAAGGCAATGGGATCCAAACACCAGTCACATGCAGCAGCCATCTTGTCTGCACACATTAAATACCAGGAAAGCTGAGTCACAAGAAGGAAGCATGGGTTTGCTGGGAAGGTGGGTGGAGTCAAAAGCATGATGGGAGTTAAAGTCACAGCCCATAGTCCACATCCCACATGGCCCAGGAATAGCCCCATGCACCATGCACACCTTACAGGGAGTGGCAAAGTACTGCCAGATTGCTGAAACTGGGTTCTGGTGTGGGGAGCACAAGACCCTGCTGGGACTTGGGCTCCAACAAACACCAGGACACCACTGTCAGACAACTTGAACATGAACTTAGACTCACTGTCATGGAAGAATGGTCCATGGTGGCCTATCTGGTCCAGGGGGGAGGAGGAGTGCTACCTCAGACTACATCTCCCAGCAGGCCCTGTCACACACACCCCTCCCACCAACACCAAACAACACACCTGGGACTAAGCACAACCTGAGACTCAAGGTAAATCGACCTCCAAGATGCCTGACACTGGGCCCTGGGGGGAGGAGCAGCAATCCATGGTGGTATTTGTGTGCCAATGCAGATTGTAACTACAAACATACCTGCAATGTAACAGGTAAGATCCCCATTCACAAAAGTCACTAAACTGAGAACAAACTCACAGCAAGGCAATGGGATCCAAACACCAGTCACATGCAGCAGCCATCTTGTCTGCACACATTAAATACCAGGAAAGCTGAGTCACAGGAAGGAAGCATGGGTTTGCTGGGAAGGTGGGTGGAGTCAAAAGCATGATGGGAGTTGAAGTCACAGCCCATAGTCCATATCCCACATGGCCCAGGAATACCCCCATGCACCATGCACACCTCACAGGGAGTGGCAAAGTACTGCCAAGATTGCTGAAACTGGGTTCTGGTGTGGGGAGCACAAGGCCCTGCTGGGACTTGGGCTCCAACAAACACCAGGACACCACTGTCAGACAACTTGAACATGAACTTAGACTCACTGTCATGGAAGCATGGTCCATGGTGGCCTATTTGGTCCAGGGGGGAGGAGGAGTGCTACCTCAGACTACATCTCCCAGCAGGCCCTGTCACACACACCTCTCCCACCAACACCAAACAACACACCTGTGTCAGGCACGGGAGTGCACGTGTCGCAATGGCCATGTAAGTCAATTAAACTATACATGAGCTGTCCATGCACACAGCTCTACGTGCACATAAAACGCATCAGGTTATCATGACAATGTTCTAAACCTACATTGGCATCTGCCTGTGATAATTTAGGACAATGCTATGCACATACACTCATCATGAAGCATAGTACCAACTTTAATGTGTGTAATACGTTGATGTGTGCTGAACCACAACATACATTGTGTGTCTCTTCCACCCACAGGGGCAGCTGGGGAAACTGCAGGAACAGACGATGAAGATTCCCAGTCCCAGACTCTGGTTGACACAGAGCTGGTCGGTGTGGATGCCTCTCACTCCTCTGACGACGACCACGAACGACCGGGCCCCTCCGGTGTGGATCAGCGTGCAGCACCAGCAGCAGTAACATCTGCACCCCCTGCCACCACTCCTGCTACATCTGACAACACCCAGATGACCCCTACTAGCACGGACAGACCAAGCCAACCCTACACCGAGGGCACAGCAACACAGGGCACCCTGGAGGTGGCTGCCAATACCACCAGTGCCATCACAGGAGGAGGCCCAGTGTTGTCTGTGCCTGCAATGGCAGGACCTGCTCGTGGGGGTAGAGGTGGTGGGAGTGGGGGCAGGCTGAGGCCACGTCATGCCCATGGTGCTGCACCCCAAGCTGATCCCCAGTTGGTACGCATCATAGATGCGTACCAGGAATGCACCGGAGACTTTGGCCAGGTTGTGGGGCACCTCAGGGACATTAAACAACAGCAGGATGAACATCATGCCAGATTGGACGCACACATGTCGCGGGTGGAGACACACATGGCCCGCATGGAGTCCAAGATGGACAAGTTGGATGATGTCACGGCGGTGCACAGGGACATACTTGGATGCCTACGTCAGATTGCAAACAACATGGCCCCAGCTCCCTGTGTGCCCACTACATCAGTTGCCACAACATCTGCAACTGCCACAGGGAGGGAGGTGGACTCTGACGGAGACTCCAGCGCACGGCCCCAGACTGTACCTGAGGGACCCCCCAAAAAGAAGAAGAGGGGTCGTCCAAAGAAGGACAAGTGAGAGGCAGCTGGCCATGCACATCCCCCAGGAAGTGAACACCTGTTCCTGATGTCCACCATTGTGTGCAAACCCTTCACCTTGTCGTCTGTCCCCAACTCTACCACATGTGATGGAGGGTCTAATTTGGACCAATGGATCTAATGACTGTGGACTTCACTCTGGTAATTTCATCTACCAACACTACCAACTCCCCTGTGAACTTTGGATTCCCATTGCACTGAACAGCACTTCATGTCATCTATATCATTCACACACATGTATGTAAATAAACACTTCAAATCACAATTCTAGCCTCTGTGTTAAATTAAACTGGGTTTGTCACATATAGGTGATGATATGCTAAAGTAAGACTGTGCAGGAAAACCACTACAGCAATCTAAACACTGAAATGTGATTCATGTTGATGTGACACATATGAGAGGTACACACTACTAGGTCAACACAACACGAATTCACCATGCCCATCAGAATCTTTGACTCAGACATTGTGAACTGCAAGTACACACAAATGCTGAAGCAGTGGCAATCAGCCCACAGGTACAGCATGCCAAGGAATGTCAGATGTGTGGACACAGAGGAAGCACACCACAAAGTGGTGCGCACCTTTATTACACATACACAACAAGTAAACTAAACATCAGATGCAAGGTACCCTCACATGACAGTGATCACAAAGTAACCAAGAATAGCAGACATGCCAGCACCGGGGTGTGTGGGATGATGCATCCGGGTACCATGAAAGGTTGCACTCTGTAACCGTATTGTGCGTTTCAGAGGTTACATGTCACCAGACAACAGCCAATGGACCCTGTGAATGACAGACATACAACAGTATTGAAATCACTAAATCACTGCATACATCTACAATACACATTACATACACAATTTCAAAGAGTTGTGAAAACATCCGAAGATTCATGGCAACACTGTTTGGGAGGACATACTAACTCAAGGGACACATCAATGCAACAATCATGACAAGTAGCATGCAGCCACACATATGCTCTCACAGTGCACAACACAGACACATATCAGGTGATGCAAAAATTGTTGACAACACATCACTGTATTCTCACAATTAGGAGAAGAAGTTGTTGATGAGCTGAGTCCGGACATCCCCCTCACCCTCATCGTCACTCGCAACATGTCCCAGGCCAGGATCCTCCCCTGCTGGCGGTTGATGGCCGTCATCATCTTCGATGAGAGGCACCTCCTCCCTCACTGCCATGTTGTGTAGCATGCAACACACAATAAATATCTTGCACACCTTCTCAGGTGCATATTGGAGGGTCCCTCCTGTCCGGTCCAGGCAGCGGAATCGGCTTTTCAGGAGTCCAAATGTCTGCTCGATCACTCGCCTGGTTCGCCCATGTGCATCATTGAAACGTATCTGCGCTGGTGTGAAAGGGTTCCTAAGAGGTGTCAGCAACCACGGAATGTTGGGGTACCCGGAGTCACCTACATACAAACAGGCAAACATGTCATGGTTCAGGAAAGAGTGTGTAATCCAAAGATACTTAAAACACACAAGGTAAAGTGCAATTACACACCGACAAGCCAGGCACGCTGGTTCTGCAGCTGTGACATCATATGTGGTATCCTGCTATTCCTCATGATGTAGGCGTCGTGTGATGAACCAGGGAAACGGACACAGAGATGTGAAATTGTCATGCCCGCAAGACATACCACTAGGGCATTAATAGAGTGAAAATGTTTACGGTTGCGGTAAGTCTGCTCATGTGCCTGTGGTGGTATCAAAGCCACATGTGTCCCATCAATTGAGCCGATGACATTTGGCATCCCTCCCAGTGCATAGAAGTCACCCTTTATGCCTGGCATTTATTGTTGGTTTGGAAATCGGATGCATCGGTTCAGATACAACAACATTGCCTCCAAAACATCACGGAGAACACGACTGAACATGGTCTGTGACATCCCACTAGCACCAGCCACAGTGTATTGGAAGGTTCCATTGGCAAAAAAATGTAGGGCTGCCATCACCTTCACCTTGGGGGTCAGCGCAGTTGGATACGCATGCCCAGGTTGTAAATGTGGGGCCAACTGCTCCTCCAAATCCTCAATCAGCTGGCTTGTGAAGCGGTACCGTCGGATACAGTCACGTTCAGCCATGGTTGCAAGGTCTGGGAAGGGTCTGTGGACATTAGGTCTCCTGCAGTACATAGGGAATCAAAGAAAGATTTTCAGTTCCACAACATCTGTGGCTATGACCATTCCAAATACCACATGCTACATCACATCAGGACACAATTGAGTCAGGTGTGTGCAATTCAGCATGGACACATATGCCAGCCATGTGCCCCTCACCTAACATGTCAGCTCCACATGGTGACACAACAAGTGCCATGCTCTGATGTCGACAAACTGTGGACCCTGTCACAGTACATCTGAACATATGTCACATACCAAACACACACCTCAATAACTAGTGAGGATAGTTGTGTTGTCAAAATGACAGGGGACTGGCAGTCACACACAGGGGAACATGTATTGCAACATGGACACAGTCACCATGTAACGTCTGATGGACACGTACCAACACAACCATCACACACACAGGATGTGCAAACAGGCTTGTCTGCATGGAAAACGTGGATGTCTGTGACACACAGACACAACACCAAATCACATGCCCAAATCTGTTAGAGGTTGGGGGGGATTAACAACTCCCAGATACAATTAGGTCCATGTGCCTAGCACTATACGCAAATACTCATGATGTACCCCACACAGCAAGCTCAGGGACACACATGACATATCATATACAATGTAGGGTTCATGTAACATGTCAATACACAATGTGCCCCTGTAACTGTGCCCAGGCCACGGGTGTTGACCAGCAAAGTCCTCAACCACAGTAGGGAGGTGCATCACACACAATGCATTTTTGTTAACATGTAACATGGCACATACTGGTAGTGTGTACCACATTGTGCCCATCAAATATGACATGTGTAGACATGTACCCACACATGTAATGAAGCATGAATAGTGATTGCCTGTACTGTGTGAGAGGCTGTCACTGTGTTGTCCAGCCCCTCAGTCCATGTCAAAACCTTTTGCTTGGCAGCTTATGACCATTGAATGTAATGGTCACACAGGCGGGTGCGATTCTGAAAGACGCGTCGGACGCCTAGAGAGCAAGGCGTACGCACGCCTTGGTAATTGACTGTAATGTGTATCTACGCGGGTGCGATTTGATAAGACGCGTCGGACACCTAGGGACCAAGGCGTACGCACGCCTTGGTAATTGACTGTAATGTGTATCTACGCGGGTGCGATTTGATAAGACGCGTCGGACGCCTAGGGACCAAGGCGTACGCACGCCTTGGTAATTGACTGTAATGTGTATCTACGCGGGTGCGATTTGATAAGATGCGTCGGATGCCTAGGGACCAAGGCGTACGCACGCCTTGGTAATTGACTGTAATGTGTATCTACGCGGGTGCGATTTGATAAGACGCGTCGGACGCCTAGGGACCAAGGCGTACGCACCCATTGGCTATTGGCTGTCATGGAGACGAACTTGTGTTTTGCTACGTGTACGACTCGTGTGCTGCCAGATTCAGTTGGGCCACTACAACAATGTTGCAAAGTCAATGGTGTCATGATGCAGAATATTTGAACGACGCGGAAGGCGTGTCCGATGGGTTCAAAGTCATGGACTGGGCTAATTCGGATAATGCGAACGACTCTGACCTATCTCTTTGGCCGCATCGAACAGATACTGCCTCTGTAGCACAGATATAAGGCTGTCGGTCCCCAGAGACTGCACTTGCTTGCACTACATGCCACAGGACTGCATTTCATCACACCACTGCTGCTGTCTCTGCATCCTCTGTATCCTGCAATGGCACGTACTGTGGAGAGGGCCCCAGCATTCACTGAGGGGGAGAACCAGGCCCTGCTGGACAGCCTCCTCCCACAGTACTGCAAGCTGTATGGGAAACCAGGGGAGCAGGTGAGTATAGAGTCCACTGTCTTGGCATTTGTACATGTTATCTGACTGGCACTACTAGCATTGTGCTCACCAAGGGCAAGCATGCACACTGAGTAAGTTTAAGTATCAGAGTGTGCTGATGCATGTACACAGCTGGCAATGTTTCTGATTGATTTACTGTCCTTTTTCCATTATTCAAATGTGTTTATGTGTGACATACAATTGACTAATAGTGACACTTTCTGACATGCAAAAGCTAGCATTGATGGAGAGAGAAATGTGACAATGTCTGCCATTCCAGCCATTTCAGCAACCAGAAACTGTAAGGGCAACTATGAACTGCTGCAATACACCAGAAATGTAAGGGTACCAATCTGCAGGAGGGCCTCATAGTGGTTTGGGAATAAAAAATTGCCAGTTCATTGCAGTGAGATAGTTGGTGAAGAGTTGCACCACAGCCGCAGACCCTAGACCCCAGCTCTCCTCATCAGCTGTGTCGCAGAAACATTGCTGTGTGCTTGGCTGTGAAAGTTGAACAAACACCTCTAACCCCCCCCCCCAGGTAGCAAATGTGCTGACTCAATTGATATGTTGTTGTTGCCAGTGTTCACTAATCAATGTGGGTCATGCAATCTATGGAGAGGCTGGGGAGGGGGTGTAAGTGGAGTGGCCCATGGGATTGGTCTCCCCGTGCTGGTAAACATCCTGCTCAACTCTGTGCCTCACAGTGTCCGGTCTGAGCAGTGAGTGGGTGTCCAGCCTGAGGCCATCGGTCTGCCGGCACTGCCATGTCGTGAATTGTGGCTTGCACACAGGATAACTGCCCATTACCATAGTTGCACTACCTGTATACATGATATGCACTGCAAAGTTCAACATGTGTGTACAACTGTGTGGTTGGGAACATGGGGCATGTGTAGTGATGGTGTCTCACATTGTCATCCTCACAGGTCACTGCCCATGAGAAGAATGGCATATGGCAGACCATCGTCCGGGAAGTTAGATCGGTGGGGGTCTACAGATGCATCCGCCACTGCCAGAAGAGGTGGCAGGACCTTCGTGGCTGGACCCGCAGGATAGCAAGGGTTCAGCTGAAGCTGTCGCCTCCTCGCAGGAGGGGCGGACGCCGGTACCTGACCCCCCACATGCTACGGATCCTGGTGGTGGTCTTCCCAGACCTGGATGGGCAGTTAAAGGCCAGACAGCAGCAAGGAGGGGGTAAGTCCATGCCTTGTTGGTGTATTGTGTATAACCTGCAGTTTGCACTCCTTCAGCCAAGTTACACTCCCACAGTTAGTCTGACTGCTCAGACAAGTTCCATGTGGCTATATTTGGTGATGCCCCATTCCCATCTGATGCCCAGGTGTGTCCTTTCCACTCTTTCACATGTGTCACTTGGGTTGTGTGTATTTACTGTTGTCCAAGGGAATGTTGACAGCAACATCAGCAAAATGTACATTGACTTGAGCTACATGGGTGAGGCTGATCTGGGACGTGTCAGCTCAGTTATGGATTATTGACCTGTGCTCTGTGTGTGCTCAACATCTCTGCACTAATTGCTGTTGTGGGTCAGCATAGGAGTGTGAGGTATTGACCACACACCCATGCAGCAGGCATGCCCAATCGTGAGACCTCAGACATTTGATTTGTATGAGTTCCAGAAAATGCATGGTCACCTGCATTGTGCTCCTGGTAATCCCATGTATCACATGGCCCATGGACAGGTCTGCCTTCTCCGGTCATCTGAGACACTCTGGCCTCCTAATCTTGGGTGTCAGCCATCACTTTGACCATTGTGAACGTTTATTATCATGTGTCTGACTCTGTGTCAAGCTGGCCTGCCATAGCTTTTTGTATTTCAGAGGTCTGCTATATGTTTGTCATGGACAGACATCTATCATGTGACTATTGGTTCTGCACACAGGGCAATACATATGTGTGTAGTCACTATAATGTGCATAATGGTGTATTCAACAGATTTGTATCAGCAGATTTACTATGTACTTGTGATGCCCTCTGTGATCAGGTATACAGGGTTGTAGAGTCACAAACTGTGATGTGTCATGTTGCTTATGTGGCTTTATCATATTCTATCAAATGTGTGTAGCATGTGGTGACCATGTATACATGACCACTACCGGAGTTCCATTCACAGTGCAAACATGAGTGTGACACGTTGCTGATTGTGGAGACGGCATGCACTGCCCCTGTGACAGTAGTCAGTACTGACTGATGGGCCAGACAGGCCTGTGGCCTTATGTTACACACTAATATCTGGGGCATGCTGTATTGTGACGTGTGTCTTGTACTGCAGCCACAGTGTGCTAGCTTTACGTTTCAAGACATGGGCCGTCATGGTGTCTGGTAATGGAAGTATGTTCATCATATCAACGATGAGGTCATGCCATCACAAATGCTGTTCCAAAAGCTGTCAGTGGCCTGAAATGTGACATGTGTGTAAGAACACATGACAGTAACGATCATAGCAGATCAGAGTACTGGCTATTCAGGTAATGCCTGCACATGTGCTGGCCGACATCATACATACTATGGGCTGATGGGTCCATTGTCATCATGTGTACAGAAGGCATGGTTCACTGGCAGAATGATAGGTGCCAGGTTCACCTATGTGTGGTAGATTTTGCTGCTGTTTTTAAATGATGCCAGGGATTGCACAGTGATGTGTTGCATTTAAGGTCATGTATCCAGTAAATACAGGTGACTGATGTGAATCTGTTTCTCCTCCTTGTTCACAGCATCATCGGCAGACACTGGAGGGGACAGCTCCACGGACCGTGAGGAGGGGCGCAGCCAGACTGGTTCCGCTGTGGAGGAGTCGGAGGGAGCCAGTGGCACGGAGGGTGAGGGGAGCAACACTGAGGGCGAGTCAACAGCCACTACATCTGCTGCGGACGACGCAAGCTCCAGTGATGATTCCCTGGAGGAGGCGGTTGTGCCAACACCAGAGAACACTGACAGCGAGTCTGTCCCCGCCACCTCCACCATCTCCACCCTCCCAGTTGCTCCCATCCCAGATGTCTGTGGAGCCCCCCGTGTTAGGGCGAGAGTCTCCTTCAGTCCAGGCACCGCACCCCCTGCATCTGTCTCCCCTGCTGCCCTGAGTGTGGAGTCTGTGGACCTGCTGAAGCAGATCCATGTGGGGCAGACATCAATGCTGAGTGTCCTCAATGCTCACACTGGTCTCTTGACACAATTGGTGTAATTCATGGAGGGCATGTCAGCAACCATGTCTGCCCAACAGCGGATCAGTCAGTCCATGGCCTCCTCACTGACGGCAGCAGTGTCCCTCCTCCAGCAGTCCCTCACCCCACCTACCTCTGCCCCATCCACAATCCCCACTACCCTCCTCGATCCAACCACACTCACACCTGCACCATCACGCACAACAACAGACCCGAGCAGCACACGCACAGGGAAATCTAAGTCTAAACGCACAAGCATGCACACACAGGGGACTGATGGCACACACACAGGGGATAGGGTACAGACACACAGACAAGCATCCACAACCACTCCGCAGTCCTCAGACACCTCTCCCACCAAAACCTCTTCCCCTGACTCCCCTGCAACCCCCCCTTCCCAGAAGCTCTTCGTCTGTGAGCTTGGCCTCTTCCCCTCAGATTCACCTGGGCCAACTCACAAGGGGACGAGGAAGTCACCTCGCCGGGAGGGTAGAACCCCCACCCCCGCACACCCTCCCCCAAGAGCACAGACACTGAGGCCCCCACCCGGAAATCCCCCAGGACCAGGAAGACCCCACCACATTCACACACTCCCACCACACACTCTCTGTCCTCAAGCTCCCATGCCACCACTCCTTGTGTTCCCCCGCCACACCCTGCCCCAGGTTCACCCACCCACCGGTAGCACATCCCCAAAGTCATTATTCCCTCCCCCCCTTCCACAGACACTTACACAACACCCGCCCCTCAGCCTGTTCCTGCAACTGCAGTGGAGCCTGTGTCCCCCCCAACTGTCCTGGCCACTGCAGTGGAGCCCCAGCCCACTCCATCGGACATGCTCACTGCAGTGGAGACCCCACACACTAATCCTGACCCATCCACTGCAGTTGCTCCTGTGACCCCTGTACCCACCACCACTCCCCTGCCCCATTCTTGTGCCCCCTGATCCTGTCCCTGCGGTGCCTGGCCTGCCACCATAGATGCCCCTCCAAGGGGTGATGTCCCCTACTGTGTGTCAGTGCAGGCAGGCTATGGGTGACATGTTGTCTGTTGTCCCCCATCATGGACTAATTTCATGGACTAGCCATTGGCCTTTCTGCATTCAGGACTGGACTTTTCCCCTTTACGTTGCTGAATAAATTTAGTTTTTGTTATTTCTTTTAATTGCATCTCATGTACATGATGTTGCTAAGGAGTGTACTGAAGTTGCTGTTGTGCTATTGTCCTTTGCCAAAAAGTGATATGATGTTGTGATGGGCCTCATGTGGGCCATGGTACATGAGTCCTATTGCAGTATGTCTCCAACTCATCATTGGGTGTCAAGTCAGATTCTCATGATCACAACTGCTTTTGCACAGGGAGTGGGACAGCCTTTGAAGTACTTCACATCTTTGTTTTCCACTGTTGCACATGTTTCGTGCTGACATGTGTGCACATCTTTCTTCTTACTGACTCGGGCCGTCAGCACCGGACATGCATTTTGAAGCATGGGTGATGAGCAAGTGATCTGTGTCATCAGTGCAACTTGCCATACATATGTTTTGAGTATGTGCTGGTGCCTTAAGGGACACTCCAGGACACAGGCTGATGTGACCAGAACCTTCAGGGTGAATTAATAGGTGGCTCACTGGCAGAGTTTTGGTCTGACATGACTTGGCCCTGCATAGACGACTGTTGGCACAGCTGAGGTTACACATGAGTGGAGTCACCTCATGGCAGTGTGTAATTCTGTGTCATTGACTGTGCCCATGTGCTGTGTTCTGTGTGCATGTCTCAGTGGGTTACCTTGCTTTTTTCCACACAGCCTAGATTCCCTGCAGATGTTCCGGATTGTGATGCTTGCTGAGTTGTCCTGTGTTTATCGTAGGTGTTAGGACTAGGTTTCCTGGGATGTAGGTGCATGGTAAATACTGGTCATATGGGAGTACTCGGTGGGTGTGTTTGATGTAAAGGCCCTGGTATGTGTGCAAACGCCCATGGGACATAATCAGGGTTCACCACGGCAGTTTGGTGTTACCAAAATCAGGTTGTTTTCACTTTGTGGTGTCTTGATGTGACTGGGTCACTTGTATGTGTGTGTGAGTGCTCACACTCATCAGATCCTAGCCTTCAATGTCTGATGCTGTCAAAATGTGTTCTTTGTGGGTCTCCATGTGCTCTCCATTGGTCTGGGACTGTGACAAGGATCCCAATGTGTCAGATAAGTGACACGTCATGCACATGTACCTCATGATATGCAGTGTGGGAGTCATTCTCAAGGGATGTTGCCTGGCCATGTGTGATGTGTTTGTACACCTTGGATCCCCCCTCCACCCCTGGGATTGTCATCGGTGCATGTGCAATGTCAGCAGTCCATGTGGGCTTGGCTGCTGCTCATAGGTGCAGATCAAGGTGTGTGGCATTGTGATTGGGCATATGTGAGTGTTCTCATGTCTAGGACCCTACATACATAGTGGGCTCACATCACAGCCCATGGCCGTTTAGTTTTCTGAGTGAGTGTGATGGCAGTTGGGCTGTCACTACATGCCACAGTGCGCACATGTGACTGTGCTCCACAGTAGGGTGTACATCCAAATTTGTAATCGCAGAGGGCTCATCATACAGGCTACTGTTGCCACAATGTAGGCTCCTTGTGGGTTTTGATGGAGTGGGTCTGTCTCTTGCTGTGTTTGTTGCTGTGCAGCCCAGCTTAGGTCACATGAGTGTGTTGTGGATCCACTAATGTCACAATGGCTGATTGTCCACAAAGAGGTCGCCAATTCCTGTGGGACTTCTGGATGGCAGTGGGTACACATATATCTGGTTTGAGTTAAAGCCCACATGATGTGTGTCGTACTAGCCTGGGTACACTGAGACACACACACATGTTGTGTTGAATTTGCAGTGTGGGGCTGGCTGGTTGTGTTTGTGCACCTGCACCCATGCATTGTTATGGCTTTTCTGGACATTCCTTGGAAGTCGGTTGTAGGTATTGCCGTACTGTCCCTGGGACTCCTACCTCATCATTCGGCACATTCTTCATGGTTATTATGTTCCATTGCTGCCATGGTATGATTCTTGATCACCTGATGGCTGCAATCTACACAGGATTCCTTGGTATGTGTGTCTGTTTGTCTGCATATGTGTGTATGCATTCTGGTGGCCAATACTTACATTGTGTAATTGTACATTGGAGGCATTGTCAGCCCCCATGTGCACTGCTACTCTGCACATGTCAGAGGGATGTTAGTCGACGCTGGACACTTCCACTCAACAGATCTGTGTTTGTTTGCAACACACCCACTACTTAGCCACTACATTGCTTGTGGTGTTACGACCAGGAATCAGACATGCAGATTTGCATTGGCTGTCAAATTTGGACCAGCACTCACATTTGGCTCACTGTGGTGAGGTGGGGTTTTGCCCCATTGATGCAATGTTCCCGATATGCATGGATTTAGGATGCCACACTCACCTTTTGGTCACGGTAGGGTGGGGGGGCTCAAGCCCCATTGGCACGATGTACCACGTTTGATGGGCTTTTTGACCCCACATTCACCTTTTGATCACAGATGTGATGTGAGTTACAGTATGTGTTCCCTTTCAGTGTGACTGTTGCAGGGAGTTCACACACAATACACAATCTTGGCATGATGGTAGGGTGAGGGTTGTTTGGCCTACAAGCCGTATGGGTGGGAATGCTAGTGGTGTTAGGCAGCACACACCCTGAGAGTAGGGACAGCTGGTCGTGATGACCATCCACCCCTTATGGGCTGAAGAATGCTGGTAGTGATAGGCATCCACCCCCATGCAGGTAGAGTATGCTGGTAGTGATAGGCATCCCCTCCCATGTAGGTTGGGACTGCTGGTAGTGATAGGCATCCCCCCTATGGGTTAAATACTAGGCATCCACCCCCTATGGGCTGGAGAATGCTGGTAGTGATAGGCATCCACCCCCATGTAGGTAGGGTATGCTGGTAGTGATAGGCATCCCCCCATGTAGGTTGGGACTGCTGCTAGTGATAGGCATCCCCCCTATGGGTTAAGTACTAGGCATCCACCCCTATGGGCTGAAGAATGCTGGTAGTGATAGGCATCCACCCCCATGTAGGTAGGGTATGCTGGTAGTGATAGGCATCCCCCCCATGTAGGTTGGGACTGCTGGTAGTGATAGGCATCCTCTCCTATGGGTTAAGTACTAGGCATCCACCCCCTATGGGCTGGAGAATGCTGGTAGTGATAGGCATCCACCCCCATGCAGGTAGAGTATGCTGGTAGTGATAGGCATCCCCCCCCTATGGGTTAAGTACTAGGCATCCACCCCCTATGGGCTGGAGAATGCTGGTAGTTATAGGCATCCACCCCCATGTAGGTTGGGACTGCTGGTAGTGATGGGCATCCCCCCCCCTATGGGTTAAGTACTAGGCATCCACCCCCTATGGGCTGGACAATGCTGGTAGTGATAGGCATCCACCCCCATGTAGGTTGGGACTGCTGGTAGTGATAGGCATCCCCCCTATGGGTTAAGTACTAGGCATCCACCCCCTATGGGCTGGAGAATGCTGGTAGTGATAGGCATCCCCCCTATGGGTTAAGTACTAGGCATCCACCCCCTATGGGCTGGAGAATGCTGGTAGTGATAGGCATCCACCCCCATGCAGGTAGGGTATGCTGGTAGTGATAGGCATCCACCCCCATGCAGGTAGAGTATGCTGGTAGTGATAGGCATCCACCCCCATGTGGGTTGGCACTGCTGGTAGTGATGGGCATCCACCCCCTATGGGCTGAACACTGCTGGCAATGATGGGCACCCCCCACCCCTATTGGTTGTGCCTGCTGGTAGTTATGGCTATCTACCCCCTATGGGTGTTGAACTTGCCGTCTGCGTCGATTCCTGTTGTTAATTTGGTCATAGACGTACAGTGCAGGGATGACATGCGCGATCGGATACATGCTTGATTCGTCTCGTACCCGCGGTTCGTGTTGTGGCGCGAATCGACGCGAAGAGACTCCTGTTCCGGATGCTGAGACGTGCCATCAGTGGTGCACCGTTCGGCGCGTAGGAAGTGCGCATCGTACTTGCCCGGCCGGAAACTGCTGTTTAAATGCCTCCGGACGAGTCGATTTCAGCGGTTATGGTTCCGGCTCGTACGGAAAATGTTGCTGGTTTCGGAGCCTACGGCTCGGTCGGCAATCGGACACATTTGCGCATCGTACTTCCTTGTCCGGACGGATCGGCTCCGGGACCGAGTGGGTCGTAAGGTGAGGCTACGGACGGCTCTCAGAGGGCTGTCCGACCCGGATCGGAATCGGCCCCTAAGTGATGATTTTTTCAGGTGCCTCCATAAGCATTGGTTAAAATGGTAGTAACACCCTTGAATGGAGGTATGGGGGTATGTCTTTAATATGGCGTTGATCATTGATTGCTCAAAATCTATGATAATTTTTTGAGGGAAATAATCATTAGTTTCTTGTTTTACTTTATTTAGCATTTCTACGTATGTTGAATTGTGTTTGTTTGGTAGTAATGCATAAATAAAGGGAATATTACAATTTTGATGTAGCCCATGTATAGTGTAAAGTTGGAAAAATGGTTTGGGACATGTTGCGAAAGTCCCATCCATCATCCATATTTCAGCTTGTTGCAGTTTAACTAAATTAGTTGCTGTTCCAAACATTATTAATCTTTTTTCACTGCATTTATTATCATAAATGACAAATGGTTCTTTATTGAAAGTTATACATTGTTCTGGGCTTATTATAACTTCGTCAAATGTTTTAGGATTTGGGGTGGAAGTAGTTGTAGCCCTTTTAGTGTGCGCTATTGTTCTTTTCAATGAAGCTATGGATGGCATTTGTGAAGTAGCTTCTTTGGGAATTTTAGGCAGCTGTTCTTTTAAAATTACACTTGTTGGTCTTTGTGAACTTGTGCTAGCGTCTTTGATTGTTTCAAGTGCCCCTCTAACTTCTATTTCTGTAATGTTTGGGGGATGGTTATGTTCTCTGGTGTATATTACAGTGGTTTCTCTTGTTGTAGCACACCCGTAACATTTGTTGGAATAGTATTTAGAACATTTCCAATTAACTTTTAAGGCAGTTTGTTTCTCCTGTATGTAAACATAGCCCATATAGCACAATAAAAATTTTCCTTTTTGGCTTGTAATAAACTGTGCTCCTTCAGTCATTTTGATGCTGGAAAATATGTAATAAATGTATATCAGAATTATTAAATAAGTTGCTATATATATGTTAATGTTTCAAAATATACATTTTGTTAAAGTATACTTACAAAGTTGGTTTTTATGTTGTTGAAATTGATGATGTTTATTCTTTAGGTGTGGTTTATTTGCTTATAAATATTTTATATGGGGTGGGGAGGGTGTTTGGGATGGGTTTTGGATTTTGGGTTTGGGTGGGTTTTTTATAGTTTTATTTAATACAGTTTGTAAATACTTAAGGGGTCTATTAGGATGTCTGGCGGAGGCACGACCGCGGTGGCGGCGGTGCGGAAAAATGCCTTTTTCCGCACACCAGCAGCGGTCTTCACGGCCGCCATATTAGGATGGGAAAACATAGGCATTTACCGTCCGCCGCGGTGTGACGCCGACCGCCATCGAACAGCGCCTGCCACCGCGGCGGAGTGAGCCAATCACCACACACCGCCGTGCGGAATGACGTCCCGTACGCCGAAGATATCACGATGCCGGAAACAGGGCAGCGCACCGCGACGGAGAAACCGCACAGCGAAAGACGGCGGAGACATCACAGCGGAGACAGAAAAGAAACACCCGGGACACACCACGATGGATCCCGCCCTACACGCCTTCCCGGTGCTGTACATGATGCACCACCTGCAAGTTATCCACCGCCACGGACGCCTCCGCAGGTACGTACAGACACAACAGTGCAAGTAACACAATACACATCTCCAGGGGGGAAAAACATCGCATGGGAACATCACACACCCCTGTGGGGACAGGCACACAGCCATCACTGCACACACACATGTCCCACCTGTCACAAAAACATCGCGCCACATACTGCCCACCCATGTACCGCATTCATGAACAAATGTCCCGGTAACGTCACCGCCGCGGTCAGTCTGCATGAAACCAATCACACAACGCAGAGCACAGGGCCAGCGCATGCCAAGGGCACCGTACAAATTGCACAGAGCCACAACTCCATCCACAACACACCAGCTACCTCCCTGAAGGGACACAACATGTGCCTCACAAGTGCCACTCCTGCACAACAACCACACAACTACAGCCACACCATGCCCCACGTCCCAACAACTGCATATACAGCCACAGCAGGACCCTTTGCAAAGGAACACATAGCACAGAAGCCCAGGCCCCAGCCAACACACACACCACAACAACATCACACACAAGCCAAGAACACTGAAGGCAGGCACAAAATGTACACACACACAGATGAGGACCAAACACTTCACTGCACACACTACCTGACAAGTCACACACACACACACACACCACCCTGACTCACAGCTACATACACACACCACATGCCAGCAGTAATGGAGGACAACATATAGGAAAGCCAAAGTGAGGTGCCCACAAATGGAAGGGCAGTGACACAACCATCAAGCATGTGTGATGCACATGCAAGACAAGACACATGTGAGAACACACACAGCCCATCACAGCACACATGGCTGACACAGTCAGTCAACACAAACCACGGTCACCCCAATGCTACAACTCCTGGAGACAGCAAGGACACCCATGTATAGGCACAGGGATGTAAGGAAGGCCCTGAACTCAAACACTGACCAGCCACACATAGGCATCCAAATACTAAACAAGACAATGTCTGCTGCACAACACACAGGGCCCAGTGACACACTACATGACAGCCAAGCACAAGTAGGATATGTCACACATACCTCCTCCCACAACAGCAACACACAATACTGCCATGTGCACAAAACACAACCACAGGGCTAAACAAGTACACATACAGGCATACCACTCCAGGGTCACACATGGCAGTAGTTGACAATGCATGTGCACACACATCCACAGTCACAACAAAGTCACCCCCTTCACACCATACACTTCTCCACCACCCAAGTGCACACATTGGAAGTAAGCCATGGGACCTGGATAACTCATCACCACAAGATGTCCATACACCGACACTGATTGGCACACAGAAAGGAAGCTCACACAGACCCCATGACCCTGGCCTGCCTGCCTGTAAGCCTGTGCCCAAACTCCCACCCTGTGCTGCCATTGCCCACAAACCTGACATGTGTCCACCATAGATAACATGAGCCAAGAAGGAAGATGACTACAAGATTTCATTGCCAACCACCTGCACTGCACCCATAAGTATCACAGTCATGTAGAAATGAAGTGCCTCCCACCCCTGCAAAAAAATAAAATGTGACACAACCCATTGGCAATGTCGAAGTGGCATACTGAGCCTGTGACACAGTAAACCATGCACACACAGAAACAACTTTATTCAGGAAGGACACTGACACAACTCACTGCAGGACCAACTGTGTTTATTCACAATTTGCATATAGAGCCAACAAATTTGGGCAACAGCAAAGCCAGTGGGCATTTCAATATGCACAGTATTTACATGAAAAGCTGCACAGGCAGGGGGCAAACAGCAGTGAACAACAAGGCCAGTGGCCAGGACACAGTGCAGGTGAGGTACATGAGATCCTGCACAGGCAAGGGGCAAACAGCAGTGAACAACAAGGCCAGTGGCCAGGACACAGTGCAGGTGAGGTACATGAGAAGCTGCACAGGCAAGGGGCAAACAGCAGTGAACAACAAGGCCAGTGGCCAGGACACAGTGCAGGTGAGGTACATGAGAAGCTGCACAGGCAAGGGGCAAACAGCAGTGAACAACAAGGCCAGTGGCCAGTACAATGTGCAGATGAAGTCCATTAGATCCTGCACAGGCAAGGGGCAACCAGCAGTGAACAGCAAGGCCAGTGGCCAGTCCAATGTGCAGATTAAGTCCATGATAAGCTGCACAGGCAGGGGGCACACAGCAGTGAACAGCAAGGCCAGTGGCCAGTCCAATGTGCAGAGTGAGTCCATGAGAAGCTGCACAGGCAGGGGGCAAACAGCAGTGAACCACAAGGCAAGTACAATGTGCAGAGTAGTTACATCAGAAGCTGCACAGGCAAGTGGCAAACAGCAGTGAACAACAAGGCCAGTGGCCAGGACACAGTGCAGGTGAGGTACATGAGATCCTGCACAGGCAAGGGGCACACAGCAGTGAACAGCAAGGCCAGTGGCCAGGACACAGTGCAGGTGAGGCACATGAGAAGCTGCACAGGCAGGGGGCACACAGCAGTGAACAGCAAGGCCAGTGGCCAGGACACAGTGCAGGTGAGGCACATGAGAAGCTGCACAGGCAGGGGCACACAGCAGTGAACAGCAAGGCCAGTTGCCAGTCCAATGTGCAGAGTGAGTCCATGAGAAGCTGCACAGGCAGGGGGCACACAGCAGTGAACGACAAGGCCAGTGGGCAGGACAAAGTGCAGAGTGAGTCCATGAGAAGCTGCACAGGCAGGGGGCACACAGCAGTGAAACACAAGGCAAGTACAATGTGCAGAGTAGTTACATCAGAAGCTACACAGGGAATGTATGCAACTCTACCATGCCATGCCCAGCAACAGAGTAATGGGCCTGACAATGGGCATCACACGCACCCCTGTGGACAGACAGGTGTGTGAGGGTGACCACCACTCAGATGGGGCTGTCTGTCGGACTTGGAGCTGACTGTGTGTTGGGGTCTGTTGGCGGACTACCCTGGGCAGTGGGAGTAACAACTGTGGAAGAGCCAACTGTGCATGTGGTAGCTGGGGGGCTGCTTGGAACAGGTGGGGTGGTGGCCCGGGGAGGTGGACTCATGCCTGGTGAGACACAGTGTGTGCCGGAGATTGTGGAGGGGTGCCTCGCCACTTCTTGGGGATCCTGAAAGGCTTCCCTGTCTGGGGATTGAGGGGAACTGGGGCAGACACAACAGGTGACCCCAACACCAAAGCTGATTCTGGTGTGGATGGTGACCCCCCTCTGGGGACATGCTGGAACCCGCTGTGCGCTTGCCTGGTGTTTGCTGCCGCCCTGCCTCCCTCTGTCCACCAGCTTTGCCCCCTACAGTGTCCTCCCGTGCTGGCTTCACAGGGCTTGGGATGGGAGTGGAGGTCAAGGATGGATTATCCATGGGGCCCTCATCCTGTGTAATGTTTGCAGGCAACACCTTCTCAGTGTGTGTGGAAACTGTCTTTTTGCCTCTGCGAGACGTCTTTGGGACAGGGGAGTCTTTGGCAAGGGAGGAAGGTGAGGCCTGTGACCCTGATGCTTTTTCTTTGCTTTGTGGCCCTTGCTGTCGCCTGATGGGCTTTTCTCTCTGCGCTCTGGGGTGGCCTTACTCTTATGTGGGGATGGTGTCTGTGCCCTAGTACGCTTGGGTTGCTGCTGCTCCTGTGTGCTGCGGGTTCTGTATCGGGACTTTGGGGTCCGTTGGGCATTGTCACTGTTGTCAGAGGTGCACAGTGACACGGGGCCGGACCGAGTGCTGGGAGCCGCTCCCTGACTATGTGCCTGTTGCAGGGCTGCTGTCACAGTTGATGACAAGGACTGCACAATCCGGTGTAGCCCACCTACGTCGGAATGTAAGCCCTCCATGAAAGCTATAACCTGCCCCAACTTTTTGTCATGCTCTTTGAAGGCATTGAGAAGTGCTGTCTGCCCCACACACAGCTGGCGCAATAGCTCGACTGTTTCTGCACTGAGGGCAGCAGGGCTGACATGGGCTGGGGCAGCTGTGCCTGGGGTGAAGGTGACTCTTCCCT
The DNA here is from genome assembly GCA_963921515.1 of Calotriton arnoldi. Classification (NCBI taxonomy): domain Eukaryota; kingdom Metazoa; phylum Chordata; class Amphibia; order Caudata; family Salamandridae; genus Calotriton; species Calotriton arnoldi. The sequence goes on from CAWUFW010010149.1 coordinate 510,547, forward strand.
TCCTACTCGTGTGGACACGGGCAGCACCAGTGGAGGTTGAAGGGAGGCTGGGCACTGGACGCTGTGTGGCGGAAGAGGAGGCAGAGTCCCCGTTCCCTGTACCCCCAACATGGATGTGTCACCGCTGGCGTCAGATGAGGTAGAGCTTTGTGTCTCCAGCTGTGAATCCTCTAGCAGACTCCTGTCCCCCTCCTCGGCGCTGGTCACATCTGTGTCAGTCAGCTCCGGTGCGGCTGTTGCAGTGGAAGCCTCACCACTGGTGTCCGTCCCCTCTCCCTCTGCACATACGGGAGCTGCTGCATGAGGAGAGATAAGTACTGTGAGATGAGTGGCATCAACAGAACTAACACGTGCCAATACATCTGCATCCTAGGAAGAGGTGTGCAGCACATTGCATGCCACCCTGTGCACACATATATCTTGACACCCCAACATTTCTACACAACGGTGCATGTCCGCCACACGTCCTGCCATAAGTGCCCCAGGTGATTCACACAGCACACCATCCTGCAGTTGGCTCACATCAGACACAGCCCCAAAATGGCCTGTGCACACACACTGTCCCGATGTTGGCAAGGATGAACACCACGACATGGTGCACATCACCTACATGTGTGGAGCAGTAGGGGACCACACAGACAACAACATACCAGCCCACAATGACCCTGCACACATGCCATCCACCATATCGAGTCCATGGGCACATCTACTGTTGCACATTGGCCTCAGATGTCTGACTGGCAGACATCTGAGGTCTGGAATTGCACGCATTCATTGAAACGCATTCACAGTTGGCACACTGGCATTCCCATCCATCAGAATTCACACACTACCCCACAGCAGAAGGTACCTGAAGGCCACAACTCCAAATGTAAGAGAGATGCACAGTGCTAAAACTCACTTCATGAAGCGCCGTTTGGGCAAAAGCATGGCACATACACCCAGCACAGAGGCCACTCACAAAACATTGCACCACACAACCAACGTCACACAGCTGACAATTTGCACACTCTGTAGACACATGCACCCACTCCCAGCCAAAGGCAGCCTGCAACACATACTCACCCCTGGCTCGCTGCTGATGCTCCCTCAGTCGTCTGTCCAGCTCAGGTTGTGTGACAGCCAGGATGCGGGCCATTAGTGGTGTCATGCTGCGCCTAGCCAACCTGCCAGTCCGAGGGAGCAGCCCCAGCGTCATCTCGGCCACGTTCTTGCTCAGCCGGCAGATGTCATCCCACCTTTTATGACAGTGGGTGCGCCTTCGGTTTGACACACCCAGATCCCGGACTCTGGAGGCAATGGCCCTCCACATGGCTTTACGCTGTTGGACCTTCAGCTGCAGGCATGGGAGACAAGAGGGGTGATGTTCCAGTGACACAGTGCACAATAACAACACAACGAAAATGCAGTAGCACGACACTGACTCATCCAAAACTCCAGCTACAACTGTCACATAGCCAACAATTGCTCTGAACATGGTGCAATGTCATTGGTCAATCAGACGTACAGGCATGCATGTTCGATGGTGGACACAGTACCTCCACATCCCATTCACATGCAGGATACCAACACAGCAAGCAACATGTAGTCTGCCTGCAGCTACTGTCTGCAGTTACCTACAACTACACATAGAGAAGATAGCAAAACATGTGTCATGTTGTTGGACTCACTGTGTCCAACACTGCGCAGACCTAAGTGTCCTAGCCCTGTGAAAGCCTCACTGTGTCTTGGAACTCACATAGAGTGACAACAACTGTCATACACACACCCTTCTCCCACGCCTGCTCCTGTGCAATCTACATGGCAGAGATGGGACTTAGATGAAGAGGCGTGAGCCAAACACACATGGTACACACTGTACATGCAGTGATGTGGACATGTGGCATTCAGTGGGGACTGTGCAGGGCAGGTCGACTGACACTGAGTGGGTTAATTGGGAGCAACACAGCCATTCACACAAACGCTAACTGGCCAGACTCCTGCATCACCAAAATGCAGCTGCACTGTATGGCTGACACTACAGGACATGTCCCTCTACTCAGGATAGGCATGCAGGGTAACGTGTGAAGGAGCCCACCAAGCCCTTCCTGCTGTAGTAAACATGATAGGCAGTGCATGTCAGAGCCCCACAACCACTGACACATACCGAAGCACCTCCACCCCACGTGTGCACTCACAGTTTGGGGACTAACGTTTGGCAGGTGCTTGGGCACGTGAGTCCCCCTGGCCTTTCCTTGGAAGGCCCCTCTTGCGCTTCACTGGAGGGGCCACTGCTGCAGGGGCAGTGGTGTCTGAGGACTCACCCCCCTCTGTGGATGCAGGGGAGGATGATGAAGTGTCATCCTGCTGCCCAACGGGGGGAGGCAGAGGGGTAGAATGTTGCGCTTGCCTGTCCCTCAGAACCACCACTAGCTGCCCCAAGAGGTCCACAATCTGTCCCATGCGTGTGTCCATGGAACTCAGCAGCAGGAGGTGCTCCCGAGATTCTTCCTCTAACCGGCCCTCCCCCTCTGCATGAGCCTGTCCCGACCAGCTGCACTGCTGCCACGGTCCTGTCCGGTCCTCACATTGGCCCGCTGCATCCTCTCCCTGGCCTCCGCAGTCGATGTGGTGGGCTGCTCAACCCCTGGGGCAGGGAGGGTGTTGCGGACAGCTGTGGTGGTGGTGGTGGTGGTAGTAGTGGTTGACACACAGGCCGTGACAGCAGCTGTCAGAGGATGGTCAGGGGCTGCAGCTGATGTGGTTGGGGGGCAATGGGTGCCTGGGACTGGTTGCGGCCTGCCACACCAGATGGGCCAGCGTGGAGCTCCTCATCCAATGACTCCAGGAGTCCTCATCCAGTTGTCTCTGTTCCGGGGGGGGGACTGGCTCTGCAGGGTGGTGTCATCCTCTACAGTGAGTTCTTGGTCACCTGTGGGTCAGATGAGAAATGGTCATTGTGTTGCACCCATCAAAGTTTGTGTTAGCAGTGTTACATCAACTGTTTGTACATCCAGCAGTTGTTCACTGTACAAATTAGCATTGACTGACATCCAGTGATGCATTGCAAGCTGTTGTGGTACATACATTACTTGTCCATATTGGGAGTTGTCAAGACATGACATGCACAATATAATTTTTTGACATTGACAGTCTCATGTTGACATCCTGTTATTGATCTATCATATGTCATCCATTTACGCGTATGTGTCACTTGTAGAGCCCTTGTAGCGGTTCTCTCTGCACAGTGAGTGAGCATTGTAGTTTCATGCAAACCTTTTCAATGTGGTGTAGATATCTGTATTTGCAATTCCAGACATGCTTAAGTTTGCTTTAATTAGATCCTAGGTGGTCTGGACCACTGCTACTGTCAGATGGCATGTAGTGGTGTGCAAGGTTGTGCTCGGAGTTCCATCGACATGTGTTTCAGTCAGTCACACTTTGGTTGCTGTCACAGTTTCATTTTCTTAGGTGTGTGCACACTATAGTTGCCAATGCTATCTGGGTGTGCAGTTGTGCATTGAGAGGCCTGGTGTCCTATGCCAACATGTTTTTTAAATGCATATCTGGCTGCATGTTGTGGCTGTTGATATGTTGTGTTTGCTGTGTTTTCCTTGTATTTGTGAGACCTCTCCGTGTGTGTAGGATGAGGGCTTCCATCTTGGTCCAGTGTGGGACAAGTCAGCATGATATGTCCACATGCCAGTTCTTTTGAAGTGTACATTGCAATGACTGACACATGCATGTTGGTGCCAGGAAGTAATGGGTCTTGTGTGCTGGCGGTCAGGTGGGCCCGTGTGAGTTGTTGTGCAAGCTTCCCAGCCCCACACACCCCGACCTGTGAGATGCGGTTACATACCTGTGAGTTGGGTGGGTAGCATACATTGCCTGCCACATGCTTCTTATTGGGGGTGTAGTGTCCCATCCTCCATAGTGGTGGAACAGCATGCATGTTGCATTTTGTGGGACGGATAGCCAAACACACTGCACCGTCTCACTGTGAAGATGGCTAACTACCGTTTGGGGTGAAGGTGAGCAATGACATGGCTATGTGACTTGGTAGAAATCTTTGGATGGAATGTGCATGTGGTGAGCATGATGTGTGTGTGGCTTTTTGTACCCATTGATTTCAGATTACATTTGGTCATGGGGTATAGCCCCCATCACTGTTGTCCCAGCTATCTGGCTGTGGGGTTCACTCCCCCGACATTTGAAGGCACAATAGGGCAAGGGGGTATGGTCTCGTAGCACAGTGGTGACATACAGCAGGGTGAAGATCTCACCCAGCATACATTTCCACACTGTCATGGTTTCATGGTATTTGTGGACCTGAGAACATGAGCCCAGTACTGGTGTAGCAGTTGTTCCAGGGCATCCATACACTGACATGTTGTGGTCAACAGTGGTGTGTGTGTGAGATGTACTCAGCCCTGTGCAGACAATGTATGGTTTTGGGGCCAGACTATACCAGCACTGTTCAGACAGACAGTGTGAGATGTGAACATTGTCAATGCATACACACATTGGTGGTCCAAACAAGACACCTTTGACAATTTAATTCAGACAAGGTGCTGTTCTGCAATTCAGTGCAGCACTGTGGTAGCTGGGTGTGTTGCAGGACATTTGGGATCTGCTTAGTTTAGCATTGTGAGGCCCAGCTGCAGTGTAGTTTTTGGGTGCACTGCACTTCCACTGTTTACATTGCAACACTGTGGTATGACATGGGTGATTTGCACTTTGCCATACAAACGGCCAGACACTGCTGCAGGGCAGCATGATCGTTGTTAGTGTTGCAGTGTGTGATGCCTGGCACAGTGTACACAATGTGGGTCAATTTTGAACAGAGACTTGTGCATGGTGACTACAACACAACTGTTTTGCATTATTTGTGTTGGTGACTGTGGACTAAGTGGCATGGTGTCATGTGCGGCTGCACAGACGTCACATGCCTATGAGTGGGACTAGTGCTCCATCCTGCTCAGCTGTGGGCCAAGGGGGCCTGGTTGGAGTTGTAGTGCAGGCCTCCCAAACACCCACCCACCTCCCGGTAAAGATGGCTACCTACCTGTTAGGTGAGGGTGTAGCACACAATGGCTGAGGCATGCTTCTGGGTGGGGGCAGTGCTCTATCCTGCTCAGCTGTAGGCCAAGGGGGCCTGGTGGGAGTTGTAGTGCAGGCCTCCCAAACACCCACCCACCTCCCGGTAAAGATGGCTACCTACCTGTTAGGTGAGGGTGTAGCACACAATGGCTGAGGCATGCTTCTGGGTGGGGGCAGTGCTCTATCCTGCTCAGCTGTGGGCCAAGGGGGCCTCGTGGGAGTTGTTGTGCAGGCCTCCCAAACACCCACCCACCTCCCGGTAAAGATGGCTACCTACCTGTTAGGTGAGGGTGTAGCACACAATGGCTGAGGCATGCTTCTGGGTGGGGGCAGTGCTCTATCCTGCTCAGCTGTGGGCCAAGGGGGCCTGGAGGGAGGTGTTGTGCAGGCCTCCCAAACACCCACCCACCTCCCGGTAAAGATGGCTACCTACCTGTTAGGTGAGGGTGTAGCACACAATGGCTGAGGCATGCTTCTGGGTGGGGGCAGTGCTCTATCCTGCTCAGCTGTGGGCCAAGGGGGCCTGGTGGGAGTTGTAGTGCAGGCCTCCCAAACACCCACCCACCTCCCGGTAAAGATGGCTACCTACCTGTTAGGTGAGGGTGTAGTACACAATGGCTGAGGCATGCTTCTGGGTGGTGGCAGTGCTCCATCCTGCTCAGCTGTGGGACAAGGGGGCCTGGTGGGAGTTGTAGTGCTGGCAGCATGTACACATGTACCCATGGTGATGTTGCTAACTACCTTTGGGGGCTTCAGGGGGAGTGTCTGTTGTATCTGTGAGAGATGTGTTGGGGGAGTGTTGTGCACATGAATGAATTTGTACCTAGGAGGTATTATTTTGTAATAGTGCAAGACAGTACATTTGTGTGATGTTAGGCATTTGTTTGTACTTACCAGCCTCCACTTCCCGGGTATTCCTGAGAGACTCTCTGGATGCAGAATGCCAAGCACCTTCTCCTCCCATTCAGTGAATGTTTTCAGTGGAACGGGAGGGCCACTGCCTGTCCTGCGAGCCAGCTCATGGTTCTTGGCTCTCTTCTTTTTGACCACTGCCTTCAGATCGTGCCACCTCTTCACGATTTCATCTCTATTGCGTGGCACGGTCCCTACTGCATTGACCTTCTCTACTATCCTTCTCCACATTTGCGTCCTTGTTGCTAGTGGTGTCTGTTGGACCTGGTTACCAAACAATTGTGGTTCTACCCTGATTATCTCATCGACCATGACCCTCAACTCACTCTCACTGAATTTGGGCATTCTCTGTGGTGACATGGTGTGTGATGTGTCAAGGTGTTTAGGGTGCAAGTTTGGGAGTGGTAGTGGTGGTTGTGATGTGTATGGTGTGTGCTGTGCAAAGGTGATAGAGGTGCAGGTGTGGAAGTGGTGGTGGTGGTGGTGATGTGTGTGTGTTGTGCAGATTTGCCTCTCCTGTCATCTGTGGTGGATGTCCCCTCAGTTGTGGAGTTTTGCAAAGGATTGTGGTCTGTTGGGGCTGGATTTATACTGGTGTCTGTGGGTGTGTCAGGATGGGGTATTGGTTGCAGGTGTGGTGTGTGTGTGTACCTGGGATTTGTAGTTTTGGAGTTTCCCATGGGGGTGTGTCTTTGGGCTGTGTTAGCTATTTTTGGGTGCATGCCTTGTATGGTTGGTGCACTTTGTGGCCATGTTGTGTGTTTTTCTAGCGACCGCCATTTTTTAATGGAGCGTCCGCAGTGGTGGCTCGGCTATGGCGCTTCCGCCGTCTCACTGATTCTTCAATATTGTCGACCGCGGCGGTCGGAAACAGCACACTGCACCGCGGGGATGTCGGGAATATCATCATTTTGATGGCGGTGTCTCCGCTGTGGTTGCGGGCGTTTGGCCTGTTTCCGCTGCGAAACCGACCGCCGCGGACGGGTTTGGGCCCTTTCCGCAGGCGTACGGCGGATTCTCGGGTCTCCTTTCCGCCGCGGTTGGAGTTTTACCGCCGAGGATCCTAATCTAGCCGTTGGTTTTCCCGCGGTAGCGGCGGGCGGTGTTTTCCCGCTACCATGGCGGTCGGTTTTTTTTCCGTCCACCATCGTAATGACCTCCTTACTTTGTTAGTTGCATCTTTTTATGGTGTTTTCTGTAGTTTGTTAGTTTTCTTTAGAGTTGTCTGTAGTGGAAATATAATATACAATAAAGATATAAATTCGTTTTTAACTTTTGTATATTATTGTTCAAAGAATTTTAGTTTTAGTATTATTTAGTATATTTTAGTTTACTTACTTTTGATAGAGTTTTAGTAGTTTTTGTATGCTGCTCTTCTTATTTTTCGGTCCAATTTCTGCAGAGTTTCTCCTTCTTCAGCTTTGTTCATTTGAGCTGTGAAATAGGAGTTAAGTTTGTTCGTTTATATAGTGTTTTGGATATTGTTAGTTCAATTTTATTGGTTAATTTTAAATTTGTGTGTTTCTATTGGTTAATTTGTATTTTTATTTTTTTATTTGGTAGTTGTTTTCCTAATATGGAAAACGCTAATTAGTAGTTAGTTGTGTATTTTTTTGTATATATATTGAACTAATTTTGTTTATATGTTAGATTATATATTTAAATTTTAAAAAATGCTTTTTATATTAGGAAAGTTTATATGTATTAATGTTGTTAATAATGTTTTATTTTTTTAATTTATTTCTTATGTTATTTTGAAGAAAAAATATATTTATTTACATTAATTGAATTTGTAATGTTTTTTTAGGTATTTATTTATATTTATGTGGTTTAATTTTAATGTTTTCTGTAGTTTTGTATAGTCGATATATTTAAAATGACTATATTTGTGTTATCGATATATTTGTGGTCGATATTTTGTACGTAGTCAATGGTTTTAAATGATGTGCGATATTTTTAAACTCCGATAAATATGTTTACGATATTTTTAATGTCAATGTTTCTGTAGTACGATATTTTTGTATCAATATATATATATTTTTTTAAATAAGGATATACTGTCGATATTAGTGTGGTCGATATTTTTGTGTCGAAATAATTGTAGGTCGATATTGTGTCCGTCGAAATTATGTCAGTGATTCGCTACTTGGAAGAAGCCCATCAACAAACAAGTCCAATTAGCCTCGTTCTCGCAAGACCAGGCAACTCTAAAAACATCACTTTCCTTGGCCCCGCTGAATGCCTCATATTTGGTAATCAAACCTCAGCCTTACCTCTCCGCCTCGCTGAACCCCAAAATCAGAAGAGAGATCATAAACATGCGCCTGCTAACACTGCCTATAGCTGAATTCAGCCGGGCCTGGGCAAACCAAAACACAGAAGGAGCATGTCGACTGTGTGACTACAAACGAGAATCATGGCTACACCTTCTGTGCTGTTGCCCGGCCCTAGCAAACGAAAGGAGAATAATTCTTAGGGAACCATACCTGAGTGAAAAAGCAAGCACCTGCCTTGAGGCCTCGGCAATATGTTTCACACAAAAGGAACCCTGCATCCTGGCCCGCTGTGGACTTTGTACAATCCATCTGGGATGCTCTCCAGCCCCGCACTGGCCCCAGACCTCGCCCTTGTAAAGTGAAAAGGCTGATCCCGGATTACTTCAAAACAAAAAAAAGTAAGGACTCTGAAAAGGACGCAGACCTTGCCTTGGATGCAGCAATTAAGACCAGAGACCACCAACTGTTTAACCTAAACAGAAGTCTGCGCTAAATTGTCACAAAATCGCAATGCACACGCACAAGCACTTTATAGGTCCAAAGATAGTAAACAGGGTGTCTGAGGAGAACAGAAATGAAGGAAGATTTGGACAAACGATGAGACAGATGGGTGTCATCCTCCATCGGTACCGGAAGAGAGCAACGGTCAAAAGAAAATATGAGAATAAGCCCCTGGGGCGCATGTTGGCACATAACATTTGCACCATAACAAACAAAAATCTGTTATAATTTCCCATAAAGTTGCAAAGCACAAGCACTTTATAAGAGAACTAGTACCCACGAGGAGAACGGTCAGGAATCAAGATCAGGAAAATCAAAGAGGCAGATGGGTGACTCTCCCCCACGGGGCTGGTCGCAGTGAAACAAGAGCGACAACTTCCCCAAGCCATACGATGGCACAACACAATTGCACCTTATCTGAACTTTTAACTTTCATGAACAATGGTTCCTTTTTAAATGTTATTTTATTGTAATGCAATGGTTTTAATTAACTTATGCAAATAAATAAATTTACAATTACAATTACAGTTCAAACGGTGCCACCATGTGAGTTGGCATGCCTATCTTTGTTTGTCGCTGCCATGTTGGGTGTTTGGAGGGAGGAGCAGGAGGGGAAGGGTTAAGCAAGCACTTCATAGGTCCAAAGGAACATGCACTTGTACTGTGAGTGTTCATGATCTCAGGGGAACCCGCCACACTCATCTCAGAGTCCCCAGACCCAACTATTAAGCAAGCACCATTAGGGAGTGGGACAGCCCAAACACCCCCTGAAGCTATGTCTGCAATTGACACACCATTTTTGTTTTGGTTCTGTGTAGTTTTCTACACTCAAACATATCATACTTAGCTTTCCCTGGTGACCTTCTAGTCAACTTACCACTAAACAAAAGTGAAGTAACTACATCACTGTACCTCCTCACACTCTAACCACTGGTCAAAACCAGTAGCCTGTCTGGGTTTAAGTAGGCCATCCTCCCAGCTTGAATCCTTTACCACAACTGGCAGCAAGAACTATCATCAACAATTCCACAACCTCAGCTACTTACCATGAAGACCTCAAACTCTCAGCCATTAAGACACTTTCAAGAACATGAGCCTTAATCCAGCAGACCCAGTCACAAACCTTCTATTCATAAATGGCCAGTTTCTAGAAATACTAATTGAAAGAACAGCCTTAATTCAAATCTACAAATGTTTTGGAAGAAAACCAGTGGCTTGAAGAACACTGTCTACAGAAATGGAGTCCCAGCCCCACTACTTATGGTGTTATCAGCCTCCATGATACAATTCATCACCCCTTCCTTTTCCTGAAGCTAAAGTAACTTGGCATCCAGAGAACCATTCTAGATTATGTCAGTTTAACATGTTAGAACTGTACTGGCAATACACTCATTATCCTGAAAATCAGCTCATGCAAAATTGAGATACTCACCTGTGAATAATGGCAGCGCTACCAATCTAACACTATCCGGGAAGTCAGTCCTCTTCTACCGACAGCAACTGGAGAAAGAAACATGTGAGTGTTCATTTACTGCAACTTTGCACTCATCCATCAAGCAAACCATGTCACCAGAAGAGCCTTTCCCACAAGATCAACCCTGTGATGTATCTCCTTCATGGCTAGGTTTCGTTCGTACTCTCTTGGATACCACTGCACTAAATCTGTCATGCCTAGACTATGCAAACAGACTAGGAGAACCACTCTACTTACTTCGAAGATTCCAAATAATTCAAAATCAAATAGACAAATACCACACCCATGCCTATGGCGACCACATCTCCTCAGCCCGGCAGGTGCTCCACTGGTTTCTCTATGGCCTGAACCTTCTCCTTCAAAGCACCATCTCTGGCACTGGGTCATCCTATGTTCAGGTGAAATTTAAAAAGATACGTGCAGTATCGACTGGTACCTCTTCTGACTGCCTCGTCCTTCACCACATCTCACAGCAATAGAACCCCCTACTCCGTAGAGGCACCAAAATTATGTAATTCCCTCTTGGCAAAAACAAGATACATCAAAATCCACCTATAATTCATGAAGGCTGTATCTTGTTTTTTTAACAAGTGACACCAAGCAGTAGCCACCTGACAAGAAGAGTCATTCAACCTCACAAAAGTAGTACGTACGAATATATGCAAAGCTGTCTCTCACCCCATTCTATTCTTAAGGACCGCAACTCCTAAACATTTAGGGCCAGTTTTATCAATCTGTCACACAATGAAGCACATTTAGTAAGAGGAAACAACAAGGAGAAATAAAAATATTTCTACTCATTGCGCCTCCCTTGGGAAGGTGCAGCATTTTGACGCATTCGCAGGTTTACCAGTCTTGTTAAATCTGAGAATGCTCCAAAATCCATGGATGGATGCATGGGAAAAACCATGCTCCAACCATGGAACACCTTCCGAAGGCAGAGTAACACAAGGCAGCGACTTGCGCTGCCTTGCAACACTCCTGATTCACCAAGCAACGCATGGCCAAGCAAGGTGGCCTTGCGTTGCTTGGTAAATCTGACTTTAGTATTGTGTTGCCCTTGCAACACCATGCGTGACGCAAGGGCAATGCAATACTATGATAAATCTGGCCCTTACTATGCAGATGACCTGACACTTAAACACTTCCCACACTGGCCATGCTTGGAACTCATTCTCTTGCAACCATCCACAAAGGAGATTTGTAAGCATAAGCAGTCCTATATCACCCCTTTCATCGTTCCACTCTGCTCAAGTTCTGCTACATATGAAATGATAATAATTTTTATGGTGCAGTCATATCCAGCCCTCAAGAAATTCATGATGATAAATTGCCTCCACCATGAGATAGGTCAGCAACTTGATAATAAGTTTGGCAGCGCAAAGCTTCCAAAAAAGTGCAAACAGTGAGTGACTCTTGCCCATGAAAAATCTTTCAGTGAGAATATACTATTTTCAAGTACTTGCTTGTGTAAGAAAGTATAAAATATTTCTTGTTTCCAAAACTTTTAGGGTTGTGTCACAGAGAAAGAAGAAATCGTCTGAATTGACTGATTTTCTGCAGGAAGGTGTCCCTTCCTGCACAAAATCAATTAGCCCCCCAATGCAGGCACCCTTGCATTGTGGTGCAAGGGTGCCTGCGCTGGCGCATGGCAGGCCATTGTGCGCCAGCGCTGGGGAAAGAACAGGAATGCACCTTATCACATAGATACAGCACATTCCTGCCATTCTCAGTAATAATGTGAATCTGCACCAGAGCTGCTACAGGGTTCATTCAGATGATCCACCCATAGAAAACATGAGGGTTACAGGAATGCCTTTGCACATTGTAGAATTAGTCAAATGCATTCGCAGATGGAAAGACACAGAGAAACTCGAAATTAGATGGGCAAAGAAACATGAAAAGCAAAAAGAGGGAGACAGCTATTGAAGGAAGCCAGAGTGAGCAAGATGAGGTAGAAGTGACAGTTTACCCACTTAGAAAAGTAGCAGGAGGGATATATGTGCCTGTAGCTGAGGTGATCTGGCAGCATTCACGAATAATTTTCCGAAATTGAGAGGCAGGCTGGTGCAGTTGTATGCACAAGTGGAAAGGTTCATAAAGATTTCGAAGGTGTTGTGGACTAATTTGAATATGTTTTTCGACATTGTAGTACCTGCTGATTTATGGGCTGAATGTAAGACTGCGGTATAATGGCCTAAGGAAGAGCCAGTGAGAGAAGTTAAAACTAGTGCACCCTCCTCTTTTGTGATGGAAAAATATGACACAGTTATTACCTTTTTAAAGGGCAGAGTACTCCCTAAAGATTTGGATTGGCTAAAGATTAAAAGAACTACCCAAGAACCGAAGGAAAGTGTGCATGAGTATTATGAGAGATTATAGCACGTGTTTCAGCAGCACAGTGGACTTGAATATCTGATATGGGGATTTTTACATCCCAGCGTGTTTTAGGGCTGGAGACAGAAATCTGTTCACACATAACTCAAAGCATGATCTGCTGGCAGAGCAAATCACTAGATAAAATTTGGAGATATGCAAAATATTGCAGTGACAAATTAGACATGAAGCTGAAGAAAAGAAAAGAAAAATTCTTGTTCGCACAGACGAAAATAGCTCAGAAAGGTTTTCAGAACCCTTCTTTTACAGGTAATCAAGGAAATATGCAAGGAGTTGTTGTGCCACAGTTTGGTTTTCAGGGAATTCAAGGAGGGACGAATGTGTCACAGGGTAGAGGTAGAGGTGTTCCTGTGAGTACAGGCTCTGGATCAGAGATTGCTGCTATGAAAAAGGTTACTGCTTGCCATATCTGTCATAGAATTGGATATAATCCTGTCAATGCTGGAGGAAATGTACAGATACCACAAGGTATGCAAACTCAAAATGTGCCCGCACAGCAAATGCAGATGCCAATGCAGGGACAGGCTGCAATGATGCCTGTTGAACATGCACAAATGGGAAACCCAAGGTTTAATCTAAATCAAATGGCAAAAAGGAATACCAATCCATTTTAGAATGATATGCCACAATTTCAGAATCCATACCAGAATGTATTACAATGATTACCGTTACTTAAAAACAATGGTTCCGGTATAGATAATTCCCAATGACGGTGCCTGAGAGAGGGGGAAGATTACGTACTTGGCACAGTCTTAGAGGTAGACCAGAGTGGCCCATCTGTAGACGCTGAAGTCTATGGTCACCCCGGATCATTTCTTATTGATACCGGTGCTACTAGGTCCACTGTTAGAACAGTGGAAGTCCCAGACCTACCTCTTTTGGAGTTGTAGGAGTAACAGATAGGCAAATCCTAAACCCAGTTTCTGAAAAAGTTCCAGTAAAAATAGGCTAATTGAAAGAAAAGCACCAATTTTTTGTCTGTGATTCAAGCCCTGTGAACCTGCTAGGAAGGTGTCAGGAAGTGACAGGATCAACCGAGAGGGAAGAAGAAGCCGAGAAGGAGGACCCGCTCCCCACTTACCTCTCTCCCTTCCTCTAATCCCAGCCCACGTCTAACCTGCATCGAGATTTGAACCAGCGGGAAGGTGGAGACGGCTTAGTGGAGGACAGTCACTTTAAAGCCCTTGCACCACAAAGCCATGTACGTACTGACATCGGAAGTCAAGCACCAATCCCAGCTCTCGTGGCCTTAAAGCCGGAACATCCGGAAGAGGCTGCTGCTGTTGTTCGTGGCATCTGGGAGACTGAGAAAGAAAAACCCAGAGAATAACCACTGATGACCGGGAGTTTGACTGCTGAGGAACCACACAGGACAGTGTTCCACGCCCTAGTGCGAACTCCGGTGATTGCGAATCCGGCAGCAGAGGGAACGACCGGAATAGAGATTCGCATTCCGGAGGGAACACCAGAAGGAAGAAGAGGTCACAGCAGAGAGACTCACTGTGAAACCACCCGCCACGTCCCCGGAGGGGCGTGGCTCAGCCAGGTACGGGGGCGCTTGTGGGGAATTTTGAGCAGAAAGGAATAATGAAAGTATAAAAAAAAGGGGAAAAGAAAAATATAATAAAGTCTGCAAAGGTGTTTCTTATTCTTTTTTTTTTTAATCACTGGTGGAGGACATGCTAATTTTGATAGTCCTTTCTACCTCCCACCCCCCTAATATGAAAAAAAGAGAACGTAAAACATAGGTTTAAATAAAAAGGGCACTTACCTGAGTCTTTCTTTGATCCAAGGGATGACGGTGGCCAAGGAAGATCCCAGAAGAGGATTACAGAGAAGCTCCTGAAGGGAAAAAAGAAAAGAAGATAAAAGGACAATAAATTAAGAATACAACTCTGCCCTATAAACAATAAAGAAGTCATATAAAACCAAGCTAAGTATCATTGAATCATTGCCAAACAGCCACAGAAGGGATTTGTTGTGCAAGTTAAATTGCACTATATATTGCATGCCAGATGAATTGGCTTTCCAGACACATTAAGAGAATGTAGGTTTTAAAAATAATCAAAAAACAGGCAGAGACAGGAATATTCCCTTTGCTAACCATTGATGAAATACCTGAGGATTTGAGAGAAACTGTGAATGCAGGAGTCTGGTATTTTACAGATAAAGACATTGGATTTATTAAAGGTGTAGAACCAATACGAATCACTGTGAAGACAAATGCTGCATATCCCAGAATGCCACCATATAATTTGACACCAGAGACGATTAATACCGGTAATAGATGACATGTTACAAAAAGGAATCCTGAAGGAACTAATTGGAAGTCCATTTAACTCTCCATTTATGGGTTTGCAGAAGCCCAACGGTAAATATAGAATAGTTCACAATTTACGAAGGGTAAATGAAATAGTAGTGCCCTGTTGTCCTGTGATATTAAATCTAGCTACCAAATTGTTTCAAATGCCATAAACTGCAGAGTGGTTTACAGTTATTGACCTGTGCCAGGTTTTCTTCTCAGTGCCATTGCACGAGAAAAGCCAATTTATTTTTCCTTTATATTCCAGCAGAAGGTATTAACATGGTGTTATGTCCCATAAGGGAATACAGAGAGTCCGTCTATTTTCAATCAAATCCGGAAAAGAAATCTAGAAACCCTGAACATGCCCAGCAGGTCAACCCTTGCGCAAAACATAGATAGCCTGCTTGTGGCATCAGAAACACAATATGCATGTAAGCATGACACCATCGTACTCTTGAACCACCTGCCTGAGAACAGAAACAAAGGGCCTCATTCCGATGGCGACTGCTCGACATGTAGTCAGTGACTCCACTCACCTTATTACGATCCGACAACCATGAAGGCGGTCAGAAACAAGCTTTTTTCAATTGCAGCTTGTGCTGTGGCCAGGAAAAGGGCTGCAGCACAATTGAAAAAGGCATGTTTTAAAAAGCCATGTGCCTGGCCCACAGTGCATGGATGTTTAGGGGGCACCACATGTGCCCCCCTTGCCCCATAGCGGAGCCCCACAGAGGACGGGAGGCCCTGCTAGGGGCCCCCAAAGTCCCATAACGTCTGCCTTTACATGGCATTTGGAAAATGTATAACTTGTGAAGTATAGCAGGGCTGGTTACTCGATCTACCTGTACTTTTTGAAGAACTAGTCATGCAGTAGTGTAAGGTACAAAAGAAAACTCTTTCTCGGTCCTGATGAATTGCCAATAGACCCCTTAGGTGCTGGATGTTGCAAGGAACATGTCGACCACACATTTTCACAACACGTATGCTCTATAGGACCATTGCATCCCACTTGAGCTACACTGATTTTATTTAGGTTAGGGAGCCCCAACAATAAAGTTTAGCAATACCCAGCATCACTAAGCCTATTTTAACCACCCCTTTCACTCCACTAAACTACTTATCACAGCCCATATACCCTCACTCACCCAACGGCATTATCAAAAATGAACTCTGCCAAAGAGCCCCTTCGCGGGTGCCCGTCGAGCATTGCAGCGCCGGCCTGACGAGGAGAACGCCCAGATGATGAAACATGACACCTCTCTGGGTGTGTGAGGGCACTTACTCCAATTGAAGTCTATTCCACTGACCTGACCACCTTCCCCTGTCCTAGGTACTGCACGCCCTTATATTCTACTAAATCAGAAGGGAGCATGTGTGCTGGACCTAATCAAAAGCTCCCGGATCCTCTTGTTTAGATGAGAGTTAGTACTACCCCAGATTCAGGATGATGGTTAGAAGAAATTTGCCATTGATGTGTAACATGTGTAACATGTCAACAGTTAAATGTAGGAAAAAGAACACATCACTCTTAAACACTTAGGAAGATCAGGTGGCCCATTCAACAGGATGCAGCTGTATTTTATCCAGATGCCTGTACATAACGGGCTGAGATATATTCTAGTGATTGTGTATGTCTTCTCAAGCTGGGTGGCAGCCTTCCCAACTAGAAGAAACAACAGTCTTACTGTAGCTATACTGTTGTTACGAGAATTAATACCTAGGTTTGGCATGCTGATTTCTCTTGAGTCAGATAGAGGAATGCACTTCAAAAATGAAGTGATAAAAATGTTCTGCACAGCCTTACAGATTGAACAAGATTACACTGCAGTTACTGACCAGAAGCCTCTGGTATTGTTGAACAGATAAACAGTACCATCAAATCTAGATTGGCCAAGGTCTGTACATCAACCTCTCTGAAATGACCAGACGCTTAGTGTTGATGAGAATCCGAAGTACCCTTGACAGGAAGACAGGGTTATCACCCCATTATAGGCAGAGCAATAAGTTTACCTGCTGTTCCTGCAAATACTCTTTTGAATACCACTGACAATATAATATTGAAGTACTGGAACGGATTGGCTGATGAGGTTTGTTCTGTCTTTCATCAGGTTTCATCTGCCACACAAGACCTGCATAAAGAACAGTGCCACAACCTCAATCCTGGTGACTGGGTTGTGATCAAGAAGCACGTTCGAAATGCTTGTCTTGAACCCAGATGGAGAGGCCCCTTTCAGGTGATCCTAACTACACACACTGCTGCTAAGTGTGCTGGAGTCCCAAACTGGATTCATGCTTACCATATCAAAAGAGTGAGCAATCCAGGAGAACTACCTTTAGACTATGATAATGAATGAAGAACTTTGGTGGTTTCACCACCAATAGAGGGACCAACAGCGCCGGTGCCAATCCAGCCACTGGTAGAGGAAGGGGGTGAAAATCAGCTGATGGAAAGTCAAGTGCAAGTACCTGAAGTAGCACAGGGGGTCCTGAGATCTCTAAGGAAAAAGAAGTAGAGATCACAGAATAAAAGTGCCGCTGATGTGGTACTGAGACAAGAATAAGATCCAAGTGAAGGAACCATCACTGAAACAAAGAGAACAAATCAACAAGCAGAATGGCCACAAATCTATAAAAACAAAACTCCAAGGAGAAGTTAATCAATGGCTCAAATTCAAGAAATAATACCCAAAGAGACTGAGTCTAGCGACAAAAATGACCTAAATCCAAATCAGCAAATCCATAGAAGATCGAAAAGAGCACGAGTGCCTTGTCGCAGATACTCAGCATCTGAATGGTCTTACTATGTGAACACTGCTTTGAATCTAACATTGTAAGATTTGTGCAACTCGAATCCTGAACTATTTGAACCTCCCTGAAAAAAAAAAGAGGCTGATGGAAATTATTTGAAAAAATCTGAAGATAAAAGAAATTGAAGAAAGAATATTTGAACTATGCCTATTAGATGCTTGTTGTTTTAATTCTTTGTTTTACAGAAGATCCCCCTAGGCCTGAGTTGAAAGTCACAGAAGAACAAGGACAACAATTTAGAAGAACACAGAGTAGGGTTAAGGATTGTCTGGTTAGAAGCTTGACTGATAGGATATAAAAGAAAATAAACCCCACCAAAGAAGCTACGTACTAAAACGTGCTACAAGCTATTGAACTAAGATTTTGTACTGACTCAGAGCATGTGTTGCATTAGAAATAAGTGTAAATATATCATGGGTTCAATTTTCATAATAACAGTAATAATGATCACTATAGTACTAATAGGGTTTTATCTGGCGCGGGAGTGAGAGCCTAAAGCAAAGAGCATTACTAATACAACTATTTACAATACAAGGGAAGACCCCTTTAGTTACTCCTTTGTAAGCGATAAGAAAGATGATTATTCTACTAACATTTATTCTAGGTTAGTGCAAGAATACACTTATGCCATGGATGCAAAGGATTGTTACGTATGCGCACACTTATCTACTTCGGTTTCAGAAGAAGTTACCTATTATCACATGCTTTTATCCTATGCTATTTCTTGCAGCACCCTACTGTCATTAGTTTATAGGCGAGGACATTTTGAGTATTTCTAATCTAATCATGATCTAATACTTTCCAGGGCACCATTAATAGAGAGCATGAATTTACACTCACAAGCAAAGGAGATGGACACAGCCTGGTATTATTTCTTTCCTCATAGACTCATAGATAGTGTGAAGGCTTACAAGAACAATTTAACCTGTTTAATGTAACCAATAGAGAAGGCTTATATAATGGCTTTAGAAGAGAGATACACTAACATACTGACAAAAAGAGCAATGTTTTAGAGAATGCTTGGAAGAAGGAGGAAAATTATTTTGGAATGAAGATGGTTTACCCTAAACTGAGACTTGACAGCCAAGACAAAGGGAACATTTGTGTGTACAGAAGATGGACAGCCAAAAGGACTGGACATGTATAGGGATTAGAAGTTGTGAACACACATTCGAATTAACATGGGAATCTTGGTAAATGTTATAGGAAGACGAAAATGCTATTCCATGTGTTTATTACATTTGTGGACAGAATGCTTACTTCTTACTGACAGCTGGCTGGGAGGGAATCTGTTATTTAGGCATACTAATTCCAAAGATGGACCATGTGAAGAGTTTAGATGCATTAACAATAACACCTGCATACAGACAAATACGCAGTGCAAACACAGAAACTGGACTAGTAGGTGACATATTTGGTGCTATCATTCTACCTGTAGGCGTCATTTTAAATGACAATAGGAACAATTGATGAATCTACTAATGATGATAATATGGAGACCAGTCTTGTCTAATGGTCAATGAATGTAATACAGTGCTTGATATATAATCTCGATTGTCAAAGGCTTAAGTTCATCAATTGTTCCTATTGTGGCCCTCTTCCTGACGAAGGCACCCCTGCAGTGCCGAAACGCGCGTAGAACACCACCAGTCATTTGTATTTGTGCCACTTAGTTTTCAATCGAATCTGCTGTTTAATCATTGTGTCTGTATTTAATCTGTATTTAGTGTGCTTGGGAGTTTGAGTGAAGGACATGAAAGTGAAAGTATGAATATCACAGGTTACTCAACTGTTAAGAATTTAATAAATGCCAATTTTGTATTTTTGATAAATAGGTTGTAGCCTTGGTTCTTTCTGATTTTTATTGTTCATTCACTAGTACTAATTATCATTTTTTGAAAGGTTGCCCTAAATTTGTACATTGATTATGAATGACGATTACATGAACTCTTTGAAATTCATGGGCTTGAAAAGAAAAAAGACGAGACTCAACTGAAAGTGCACTCTGAAATAGACTCACATGAATAACCTAGATATGTGATCAATAATAAAATCATCAGACGGGGGATTGTGGAAGTTGACATTTTTTACCTAAATTAACCTCACGCCAATGTAGAAATGTGTTTTAACATTAACGTAGGAAATGCGTGTCAATATAGAGGTTAGTGAAAATGTGCTTTTATTGAATGTGCAAAAAGAGAAAACAGCTGCTTATTCCTGCATACAGCTTCAAATTCTGTCATTCTTTCTCTGCTAGGCCTCAATATTTTCTTTTATTCTTTCATTTCCCTTTAATATAAAAATAAATGCCTTTTTTATAAATGCTGATTTAACATTAGAACTGAACTGCAGAACTTGACATCTTCATGAAATGTGCTGTCTGCAACAAAATGTTTTTCTTTCTTCCTCACACCATATGATTTCATCATATTTTAGATAGTTTCCTCTGCCACATGATCATAATGAAGAAGTATATTGATGAAAGAAAATGCTTGCTTTAGATTTGAGTTTCATGATCGAACCAGGACATGCTAGATATTATTGTTTCATTTCATTGAGCAGTCCATTGTTACACAATGGGACACTGAACAGCTAACAGAGTAGGCTTGCAGAGGTTCTCATGAGAACCTTCCTAAATGTATCTTTTTGTAATATGTTTTAGGAGCATTAAAATAGCAATATGTCGACATGAGCGTTTATCATGGGATTGAGAAGGCAACAAACCATCGGAAGATCCTTTCCTATTGACTAGAGATGATCCAACATTCGTAGTTTGCAACATGTTTTGAGCTTTTGAGTACGTGTTCCTAGTTAGAGAGTTTATGCATTCTATGTACATCTCCAGTGCCATGCCCTTTAGCACTTGACTGTGCTATTCTTGCCCAAATTTGCTGCAAGCGACTGCTAACAGTGATTTTCTGTTTTCTGGTACCTTTTAGGACATTTACTTCATGCTGATCATAGCTACTGCTGTGTTATTTCCTTTAACCTGTTTTAAAGGTTTCCATTGCAGCTGTTAGGGAACCCAGCTGAGTTTCCAGAACTACTCTTTATGGGGAGTTTGGCCTTTCATAGCCACTAGATTTTCGCTCTAAATTCTCTTACTCTTTTCCAAAAGAACTCCTCATGGGTTCTTGCTAGGATAGGTTAGGTCCTTTAGATTAAGAATGGGAACGGTTCCTTAATGGAACCCACTGTTTCTTTTGTATTCTAATTCTAACCAAACTTTTCTCAATATTTCTGTAAACGGTCTTATCTGACTAACCTGAAATAAAAAGACGAAAATACAAACTAATCTCCTAAAGAAAAAATAAAACTTTTGAAACTTAACCAAACCTCTCTTAATTGACTGAACATAAAAATACTGCAAGTTAACAATTGATTTGAAAATGTATTTGGGCTGTGCTCCATTCTAACACAGTGGCAAAGATTTATCAACCTGAAGAAGAAATTGGCGTGGAAATTGGAGATTCTCGTAGTAAGTTACAAGATGGAGCTGTTTATCAAATTTTCATGAGACTTCTGCGCTTGCACTACTTTATCAAGAAAACAAAAGGAACCTCTCATTACATTCCGAATTGACCACATTCCTGATTGACTTCTAGAACCACACCCAGAACATCTTTCAATAGCTGGACATTACACTGCATACCGAACCCTGATGCCATCTTGTCAATGACCCTGGAACTCCACAGTCTCTATTATACCTAGAAATGAACTTCAAACCAAGCTCAAGCTGAAACCTCAAAGACCACTGGCACTACCAAACAGCAACTTACAGAAGGTCCAACCTGAGATGCTTGTGTTAGCACTCATGACCGTGATCACTATCCAGCCCCACCAACATAGCTTCCTAGCGTGCCTGCAAGACTACGACAGGTTGTGTGTGAGATGAAATTCTTTCATTTTGCAGCACACACCTTTGCTTCATCAGCAGCATGTAAGGTGTATCTTCTCATGAGTGTCTGCCTTTCAGGGTAGTTTCGCAATATCCAGGGCCAGTACCGTCCTGTAAATGAATTTCTGCTTAGTTGTATAATTCCTTTTAGCGGCTTTTTTAGCTATCAGTGAAAATGATGTCATGGCCCAAGCTTTCCAATGTGGCAGACTTCACCCACCAGTGCTTTACCTATTCTCCACCTGCAGCAGCTGCTTGTAATTCCAAGTCCACTAACACTGTTCCATGAGCATATAAATTCTGGCGGCAGAGCAGTGGTATATTACAACAGTGTACTTATGTGAGGAGGTTCCCATGGAGCCTTCCTTTTTTGTCATTATAAACTGCATTCATTGCCTCCCACCAAGGATCAGAGTTTGTGAAGGTCATTTTACATTTCCCCAAGGTGAAACTGTTACGTGTGGAAAAATGTTAATTTTAGAACTTGTTCAGAAGTCCATGATAACTAGTTAATTACAGAGAATTATCAGTGAGTTTACGAACCAAAATAAGAGGCTTATGCACCAATTTTTGATTATTATGTGGTTATCCACTTCAGGATATGGAGCATGTTTTATTTACTTGTTTAGGCTCAGGCCTTTCAAGAGAATGCGATCTGTGACCACTTATTTCAGAGGGAAAATATTATCACTGTAACGGAAGCAATCCATCTGTTGCATATGGTCGAAACAGTAATTGTTTGTTAACGATTGCATATTTTTAAAATGTGTTTATTTTATTAAAAATATACTATGACATATGTTTCGAATAATTAGAGATTGTAGGTGTAGTTTGTATTTTACACTTTCTTCTGTGGAAGTCAGTGTGCTATAATAAATAGATCTTCTGATCTTGGAGGCCTTTCAGTTGTGGAGTGGATTGAATGTGAAGGTTGCTCGCACTGTAGTTAATGTTTGGTGACACACCATTCTCTTAACTATGAAGTCTTATGCAATGATTGCAGTTTTTGAATAAAAAATGCATGAAAATTTATCATAATTGTTTTGGGAATAGTAGCTTGATAACTTTTGACCGACCAAAATAATGTAACTTCAATCTGTGAGTAAGACTGTTTTACACCTTGAAATTCAGTAATAAGCCTTACCCGAGTCAGAAGTAAAACAAAATTGTTCATAGAAAAGGTTTTCCTTGTCTCTATTTGTCTTGAACAGATACATGTATAATGGTTTTGCATTATTGTGCATAGCCCTAGATGAAAAAGTTTAGAAAGAATAAACATGGTGTCCTACCCAGCTGAGCTAGAACTTCACTAATTCCTTTCCAGTGACACATTTCCTAAACAATGACAACATATTAACATTAAAACGGACCATATTTGCACTCATTGACACAAATCCCATTAATGGTGCAATCAGCCTTGTTGGCAATGGTATCATCATGATCTAGGCTTGTGTGTGAACTGGCACTTTTCACATACCAGTTTAACTGTGGGCCCAATTACGAGTTTGGCGGTGTGGGAACGGGCTGCCACGCCACCGCCCCTCTCCCACACAGCCAAACAGGACCACCGGCCGCCTGTCAGATTACGAGTTTCCTCGTGGTTTGGCAGGCGGTCCTATGGCGTTCCCACGGCGGTGCCTTTCAAAAAGGCACTGCAATGGCAGCGCCAAAGCTCATTCCTGCAAGGGCTGAAAATGCACAATGTTGTGCATTTCGTTCTGTGCAGGAACTGGGGGAGCACACATACAGGGGGGCACAACATGTGCCCCCCTGCATGCACCCCCCTGCACAGAGGCACAAGTACTATTAACGCAATGACTGCAGTGCCTAATGAGTCCAAGCTCACATCCAAACAGAGTGAAAGTTTTTAACAGGTGACTCTAACCTTCAGAGAGTTCTCAGTAACAACCACCTACCATGATTGGGATCCATAGAAGACTAACCACCTACCACCAGTGCCGGCACTCACAGCCTCAACAGCCAGTTCCAACACCCAGCCCTGATACCAACTCATAGTCACTTTGAACCCAGAGGGCTAAGGGTCAAACAAAGTCAATGTAATCTTAAAATCAAGCCTTCAAGACTACAACTGCGCCTTAGTTGGAACAGACAGAACCAACCATGTGACTTTGCAGTCTGACTCACTACAGACTGACCAACTCCAGCAGTACTGTTCCGCTTGCAAGATGTCTCAGTAAGTTAAACGGTAACTGCTGACAACTAGTGCAGCCTGACGATCATGGTTTTTAGTCCCAGGAAAACCAAGTCAGCCTTTCATCCCTCTTAGGTCAAACATGTAGTAGTATTAAACTGTGTAATACTACCCCTCGTATTTACAGCCTGCAGATTTGGAGAAAATTGGGGTCTGAAATATTACTTAGGGAACAGGTTATAATTATTATTCATTCAATAACACCTTACAGAAGCCCTTCTGCCACAACTGAGCCATGGGCCATAAAAGATCATTTGGAACTAAGTGAAAAACCATCAAAGATCTGTTGGAACTCAGTGAAGAAGTATGAGAAGGATTTGCAAATTTTCAAAAATCCACTGCGAGAAGACAGGTTTAAGCAGCAGTCACCAGCAACTGGATCAATTACTAAAAGTGGAAAACACGACCCATCTTCCTGAAAGAAACCATCATCTTGCCTCATCTGTTCAGGGTTTAAAATTGGCTGGCTAAATGCATTGTTGGTGGTAAAATTCTTCATTGAAGTCCAAAACCTAATTAAGGATTATCAATATGAATATGTATTTTAGTCAAAAAATATGTATTTATTGTGTAACTTGTTATACAACCGTATTATTCAAATATGTTTAAAATGCACAAGAGACACACTGATTCAAATTCTAACTCTTAATACAAATTACTATAGGAATTTACTTTCAAAATAATAACAATTAAACGTCCATACTCACCATAAAACTATTTAACCTAGCTAAAAATACACTCAAGTAACAGTGCAATTTGTATTACAATCTTAAAAGTATCTAAACTAAATAAATAGTTAAAAACGTTTTCTACTGACCTAAAATCTGCTTGTTTAAAAGCTGTTGGAAATATTTTTCCAGTTTTTCTAGCGTAATTGGGCAAGTCAGAAATAGATGTGACAATTTGTCTTAATGTTTCACAGTACTGTGGAAAACGTGTAATATTTTTACTTAGCGTAAGCAACAGCCATTTTGGCTATGGTGTCCATTT
The DNA here is from genome assembly GCA_963921515.1 of Calotriton arnoldi. Classification (NCBI taxonomy): domain Eukaryota; kingdom Metazoa; phylum Chordata; class Amphibia; order Caudata; family Salamandridae; genus Calotriton; species Calotriton arnoldi. Next base: position 535,399 of record CAWUFW010010149.1, read on the forward strand.
AAGTTTCCTTCTAATTCTTTCGTCTTTTCACTCTGCTTGTGTTATCTATTTTTGTTGACTTCCTGACTCAGCTAAAGCAATGCACGTGCTGAGGGTGTATAGTTGTCAGTGCACCTGGTCTCAGATGTTAACTGTGGACCATTTACTGCTGCCATAAGCATTCCTGCTCCCCCTCCCACTTTGCTGACGACATGGTTATTCATCTGCCCTTGTTTGCTGATAGCTATTCCTAAAACTTGTTCTTCCTATTTCTGTTCACATGCTTGCATTGCAGAAAACCTGTATAAAAGACCTGTGTTCTGTGACTTCAGTGTACTACCTCCTGCAACACTTGAGAGTGTTGTATGGACGTGGTCCCGCTCATGAGTGATTAATAAACTTGTTATTTATTCCAACTCCAGTGCTGATCTCTATTTTGTTGGTCTTTGAACCTGTGGACAAGAGGGTGACCCTGCACCAGTGTACCCCTAAAAGGTACATTTCCACAGTACAAGGGCAATTTAGCCATGTCCTTTTCTGTTTGGCATTCTGTACTTCTAGCAACAGGCCAGCTCTCATTAATATTATATATCTTCTTAATTCTGGGCAAGGAATACTTTTCAAATAACTTTCTGTCCCAAATGATATGTTTGTAAAAACACTGACGTGACCTCTTGTTAGATATATACTGTAGGTCATGTGCGTAAGATTTGTCCTTGGCCACAATCAATAAATGTCATTCAACTGTAAAAACATAGTCAATATTTCTAAGGAGATCTATGTCTGTATCAGTATTGTATTTTTAAATTAGGTTAATACTATTAAGCCTTTGTCTCTGGACAATAAACTGTTAATTCGTGAAGATCTCTGTCACACACAGCTTCTATCCAAGAGATTCTATAACTGAGAGCTTTTTTTAATAACTTAGCTTCCAGAACTTTATGGTGAAAAAGATTTTCCAATTCTAATCCTACAAAACCATATGTTATCAGATGCACTAGCTTTTGAATTGCAGGTGTCCAATGGACCACTGCCAACTCCCCTGAATGTTTTACTAAAATTCACAAAGGAGTTCCAGGAGGACCCATTCCCCTTTGAGAATGAGTTACCACCACAACTTGTGAGTCAGTAACTTTTCAATGGTTTGCAACTAGAATCACGGTTGCATATCATTGATACATCCTGCACCCATTTGTAATTCGGAAGGGACACCCACAACATGCCCTTTCCAAAGTGTGTTTCAGTAGCACGGCACAGATCCATTTTCAGAATCAGTAAAACTATACTGACTCCTAAAATGGGATTACTACATAGGAAAAATCTTTTTATTAGCCGTAAACCCACAAATTTAGTGACTCAAGGGGCTTGCGACTGCTACAAAGTTCCATAAATCTGGCTCCAAGTTCGGTATGCCATCCAGGCCACTGGCTCTACTATTACTAATACCCTAGATGGTTCCTATAGTTCCAGATACATCTATTTTTTAACCACCACTCCTCTACTTCATGATCTCTTTTCCTAGAGACTCTACTTTCATATGGTGTATAAAGTGTGCTTGGTGCTTCTTCCAGTGTTCTTCAGTAACATATGGATCAACCTGAGCCTTATCCGACCCAGACCCATCCAAGACAAGCTTGAAGAAGATTTTGAGAATTTTGCTTTTATAGCAGCATTGATTGCAACCGAGGCTTTAGACAGTCCCTTTTTTCCTAGGCTGTAATTTGTAGGCTCTCTGCTTAGTCTTATATTTTACCAGCCTTTCACAGAGTAACTTCAAGTTTAGTTTTAGCGCTTTTCTAAGTTCTTTTTAATTCAGCCTGCACTCATAATCAAACCAGGAATTACCATGATTCTTGCGCTTATTTTCTTTAATTATAGTTAGCTGTGTCGAAACAGTAGCCATTAGTCCTCCAAACAGATTGCCCATTGGTTATGCTATGCAGGGAAGCCCTTGGGTTCACCGCTGCTTGTTCCCAATTTCCTACTGTGTTCCATATGTATGGAATCACTAGGGTTTGTCTAACTATATCAAGTGCTCTTCCACCCTGATGATATCTCTTTTGGTTTTCAGGTTAAACACTGCAACAGTGGGTAAATGATCACTTCCAACCAAAAGAGATTTGAGAAATCTGTAAATATAGGGCAGTGTAATGACCATCGTTCCACAGAAACGTAAACTAAAGGGTGAAGTGTAGCCCCTTTTATATATGTTTTTTTTGCTCACTGATCTTTAGCAAATTGTTCTTTAATGATATTAAAACCAATTGAGAATAGGAATTGTCCTATGGTTTGTCCTCTTTTACACCTTTTATTAATTTTATGTACTACGGACATAGTCTTGCCTTCATGATCACTCTAGTCCAGCGCTGATTAGGTCATTCATTCATGGAAGTAACTTATAATTATCAGAGAAGTAGGATGTGAGAGACTTATATTTTCCACCCCCTTCTCGATTGTGAGCAACTGCTTGGAGTCAAGTTCTTCCGGGCAATTGCTACTTTGTCAACTTTCATTACATTTTCAAGTCATTTTGATAACACAAGTAAGTTATTAATTATCACAAATTCCACTCATGAGGCTATATGGAAACTTGGTTCACAGACAGTTTTGCCCTCATCCTAAATTAGCTGCTGCCTCCTGATCAATGGATAAACAGGGAGATGACTGCTGATAGGGCAACATCTATTCTAATAATCTACATTTCACAGATGTAAGGCCACCTGCCATCTCATCTTTGGCCTTGGCAGCAAGCAATCGAATACTCCAATGAATCGGTGGCCACAACCCAGCCTTCTATAACATATTCCTGTACTGGCCCAACATCTAAAAACATTAGCTAAAATAATTCTGAATTTTGGAAAGGTTTCGGTGGAGAGAAAAAAAACAATGAAAAAGTGGTGAAACTCACAGAGAACATTGCCCTGTTGAATTTAAGCAAAGGGCTAGATAGCTCCACCTACAAAGCCAACCACACACTGGACCTTGTCTACAAATTCAATCTGGACTTCATGGAGCTAAACACCAGGGCCCAGATTTACTAAAAAATCATGCAATGCAGCGCATGTAGTTGCTGTGTTGCACAAATGACATCTTAGTAGATATGGCACTGGTATTTTATGGCTGATAAGGGGTGATACCCCGAAACCGGTCCCAGGATGCTTGTTTTCCGGTCCAGGGAGAACCTGGTCTGGCAGTTTGGGCTGGACTGTTCCCATGGGGAGCAGGGTCAAGGCTAATATGCATATGGCTGGATCCAAACTGGAATGGTGTAGCAAGCAAAATAATGATGGATCAAACCCAGATCTGTGAATGGGGGTGAATGTTTCACAATGTTCAGCATTCAATCCATCAACTTTTTGTGTTGCGTTTTCACTCTAAGTGGGAAGGGTATGCCCGGCGTGGGTCCCGTGTTCGCTACGCCACCGGTTTCAAGCTCACCTGGCTGATGAAGGGTGATACACAAAAACTGGTCCCAAGATGCTTGTTTTCCAGTCCAGGGAGGACCTGGCAGTTCGGGCTGGTCTGTTTCCATGCGGAGCAGGGTCAAGGCTGATTTGCATAGGGTTGGGTCCAAACTTGAATGGCGTGCAAGCAAAATAATGATGGATTAATGCCAGATCTGTGACTGCGGGTGAATGTTTGGCAATGCTCAGCATTCAGTCCATCATCTTTTTGTGTTGCAGTTCAACAGACTACATGTCTGGGACTAGCAAAAATTAAAGACATGCTTGCACCAAACATTCCCTCTATTGCCCAATTTCACAATTGGCAACATTTGACAAATTACACTGAATAACAACTGGATAGTATGTTGCAGAATGGTACATATAACTCCACCCTTTCAGGTCCTTGCTGGTGGTGATTGTTACCAGTAGATACAAATGGTTGTTATACTTGTTTTTTAAATTCCACACCGGGACTTAAGGAAAGCAGACCCGAACCCCGTTATTCCCACTCTCAACACTCAGGTATTGTCACCACCTATTCAGTGGGGAAATTGTGACAACAATGGTTGGAACATTCCACACTGTCTGCAATAAAACAACATCTTTCTCTCCTGTCGGAAGACATGGACCTATCTGATTTCTTAATGGGTCATTTCTCTCTGCATTTTAAAAGATTTATTTATGCCACATTTAATGAAATGTGGAAGTTATCACAAATGGAAGCTGCTGCATGCTTAAGACAAATTGATCACAATAATTTGGATAAAGTGCTTGCTGTTTTTGATAATAGTATTAATACATTGTTTTTTCACATTTACAATTTGAATAAGATTGTGTCATCTGTTATTGATATCATGCAAAGTGACATGTCTTCATTGTATCATGGGCAAAATCAGCTCAGATCTATAATGCAGGTTAGCTGGACTCTCCAAATTCTTAAGAAGGGTCGCACCCCATGGCGTTACCTTAATTCAAGTCAGCTATTCTTTCATTTCAATCTGACACTTAAACAAATACTCATGGCTAAAAAAGATGTCACATACACCATGTTACATGTTGAGAAGTTAGAACAGCTCCCATTCACAAGAGCAGAAACACCTTCCACTGTCTGGTCAATACACGGCGTAATATATTTTCCAATTTCAACATTTCAGTTCACAGCTTGCATGAAACATTTCCCTGTCGACAGATATGAACCACTAGGAGGCAGCTTTATTCATGAGTTATGGTCACTTCCATTTTCCTATCGTTGTGAACGAGCCAAGAAAGAAGTCTTCCTTACTGAAAAGGAATGCAACTCTTCTGTCTTACACTCACTCGTTTGTAAACACGTTACCATTCATGGCGCATGCAATGCATCAGTAGCAAATTTAGCCTGTTTTCTAAAAGGAATACCAGCCCCTTCAATTCTCCCCCTCATTACAGTCCTTTCAAATGGAAGCTAGTTAATGTTAGGTGACCAAGATTGTTGCGGAATGACAGCCATGATCCCATATATTTTATCAGTCTCCCAGATAGTGACCTGCTGTAATAACGTGCTCTTCCCTCCCACTCAAGGGGGTTTTGATAGCTCTTTGTGGCATTCCATTCCAACTTTGAAGGCAGATTTTAATAAGCTAAGCAGACTCAAAGCACTATTGTCTCAAAAAGATAAAGCACTAACATCTGCTCAAGAAACTTTTGAATTTCAGGTTGCAAGGACATCCAGTGAAATACAGTCCAATTCAGTGAGCTAGTTCATCGCATATTTTAATGTTTCCAATACCACCAGTATAGCACACTTTTGAAAAGTTATTGGGAATGGCTTGGTCAGTTCCTTCCAGAAAATGTCTGGAGTTATACCAGCTTTTATACATTCCCTTATTTCAAGTGTATTCGAGGCACCCCTTTGGTGTTATTCCTCATTTGCAGCATTTTGGTTCTATTTTTGCTACTCCTCAATAGATGTTCCATTTTGAAGCTCACTAGTAATGCAATTACTACCGGTCCAGCTGTGGCATGAGCGCATATTATGATTCTTTGGATCCCCTATACTCCAGGAACTGAACACTGACTGGTCATTGTCATTCTGCCTAGCTCTGCAAATGCCGGTTCCCATGGACATGAGTCTGTTGATGAGTCCTATAACAACCCATTTTCAGAGTTGTCCCATGAACTTGCGGCTGCTTTAATATGCTTGGTATGAGCCACTCCCTCCGGGGGAGATGGGTGTTCAGCACCAGGATTAACGAATTCTGGCTCTAATAACGCGGATGCAGGACAGCCGGCGACTTCCTCAGCATTGGCTAATAATGATGATCATACCTGCTCTTTTGAGCTTTTAAATTGGGCAATTGCGGAATCATCATCTGCAGACAGAATCCGATCTGGATTCACTAAACATTGATATTATGGAAGATATCTCAGATACCTCCAAATTTACATGTTATATTTTTTATTATGATTATAATTTTTTTGTATAACATGCTTATTAGCATGGCTTTGAAATTGCTTATCTTGGCTTGTGCTTTTTATTATTTTATTAGTCGCTAAGTTACTTTCCTGACCAAGGAGGAGGGTCCCTTCTGGACCTACTTTGGTTCTCCCTTAGTTCTGCATATTACACGTTTTAGACTGCCTTTTGCTTCTTACAACCACACATAATACATTTGTTTTTGTGCCACAATATTATTTTAGAAATACACTGCACATGTTATTTGTTATGTAGTTCTTCTTCTCGGGACTCAGTCTGAACATTTCGTACAAGGTCAAACAACATCGTGCACTGTTTTCATGTGATTGGTCAGCAACTAACCCAGGGCGTAGTACTACGCTACGCTCGCGGAGCGTGCGTAGTTTGCGCTACTACGCACTACGCGAATTGCACGTAGCACAGTGCAAAAACGCGTAGCGGGCATTTTTTACTTGCTCGCGGTCCTCAACGTCAAGTTGGCGACCGCGAGCGAGCAAAATCAACATTCCGGCGAGACTTTTTCCTCGTTCGCGATCAGCAACATCAAGTTGCCGATCGCAAGCGTGGAAAATAAACCTCCCGGCGAGATTCTCAACGCGGGGAGGTCAGGTTTCTCATTGCGAGTGGTCGCGTATGCTCGCGACCGCTCGCAATGAGAAACTAGCAGTCCGCGTTGAGAAAGCTGCCGCTCGAGTACAAATCTACTCGAGCGGCAGAAAACGACCGCTTGCACTGTGCAAGATGCCGTTTGCAATGATTGCACAGTGCGGACAAGCATCCGGCACTGTGCAATCAGTGCGAACAGCATTTCCCTACCACACTACGCAGTTCGCGTAGCTACGCGTAGCGTGCATAGTGCGAAGTGCACTTCGCGTAGCTACGCGTAGCGCTACTACGCGAACTACGCCCAGGGTTATCAGCAACATCTCCTAATGTTTTAGACACAACACAAAAGCACAGCTACTCTTTTACAACACAGCACTTCTTATCATATAAACCGAGACTTGCCTTTTTGAAAACAGAGAGGAGGATTTACACTTACTACGCGGAACACCAAACTACAAAATACCAGGTATGGGGTTTGGTGCTAATCCCACAGATCACTGATATATTCCTGTGCTCACGTAATGAGGTTAGGCTTAGACAGATATATCATTTAACATGTTAGGGCTTTTCATTGTGTACAGTTTGCTAGTAATGTGGATTACTTTGCTTAGTTGTATATGTTTTCTGATTGCAGCACACTTGCTTCATAATAGAGCATAACAGCTTCAATAAATATTGTAAACTTTCCTCATGTCTTTATTTTGGTTATTATGTACAAGCATGAGTGAGAAGCAAAAGGTGATGCTCTGTTTCCACAGTTCCCTTGGGACTAGAGTGTTGTGTTCTAGGTTGCCAAAATTACCTGCTACTCTGGGAAGTTTAGGAGTTCAGGTAAGGCATTGTGAGCTAGCAGGAAATTTGGATTGACAGGCACTGATGTGGCCAAGAGACACAGTCCCTGCATTGTGACATTCTGTTGTCCCATGGCACAGTCCTGCGCAAGCAGAATCCCTTCAACAGGAGCAATGTATCTACCAGGAGCCTGTCAGATATGGAGTTGGACATCAACGCCATTGAGAGTTACAGCATGGCTGAGCCGAGGAAGTTGTGTAGAGAGAGAGGACTGAAAATTCCTAATGGTGATCCAAAGTTGAATCGCCCTTAAAGCTTACAAGGAGGTCCGCAGAATGCAATATGCACCACAGGAAGAGTTTGAAGAGGAATACTTTACTACTTGAGAACCCTGGTTATATCTGACCTCAGAATCAGGACCCCAAGAGGGCAGTGGCCCTGAGAAGAAGGGAGAGGAGCAGAAAAATGACTGGGTAAAGGCTCCACAGGAGAGAGGGGATCCCACACAGAAGGAGTGCCCTGCTGAATCCTATGCAGGAAGCAGTGTCTCCTCCCAAACCCTGTCTCCTGAGAAGTTAAAGGACAGACAGGCTTAGAGGAATCTATGGCTGCAGCTGGCACCCCTGGCTGCAGAGGAGAGAAGCGCTGAGGCTGAGAGAGCCTTGGAAGTGAAAAGGATCTTGCTGGCTCATGACCTGAGTCTCAAGGAGCTGAACCTGAAAGCCAAACAGCTGGTAGAGTCTAGCAGAAATGGTGGCAGCAATACTACAGGGTCCAGTGATGGAGTAAGGATTCATATACCCATGGACGTGGTGCCTAATGTCAAGGAGGGGGGATGACATAGATAGGTGGTTTGAGGCACATGAGGTTACTTAAGTGCACAGGATCCCTGAGGAGGATTGGGGAGCTGGCATATGGAAGCATATACCTAGAGACAGTAGGGATGCCCTACGGGCCCTAGAGAAGGCTGAGGTGTCCCATCATTAAGGAGACCCTTGTCAAGAAGTATTGATTCACCCCAGAAGAGTGTAGGTTGAAATTCAGAGGCAGTCAGAAACCATCTCACCAGTCCTGGGAGGATTTTGTGGGTAGCTTATGCAAGGCACTGAATAGTTGGGGGAAGGGTAGTGAGGTAAACACGTATGAGGGGCTGTACAATTTAATGGCTAGAGAGCATATGTTCAGTCACTATTTTCCAGAGCTACGCAAACACCTGGCTGATTGTAAGTTCCCTAATCCCAGAGAGCTTGCAAAGGAGGCAGACCTCTGGGTGAGTACTAGAGTGTCTGAGAAGGCACTGGGTAGTGATCCCAAGGAGGGTGGTTCAGGTTCCCCTCAACAGAGTGAGAGGGAGGTACGCAGTGACCCAGAAAGGTCCCAGTATGGTGAGGGGGATGGGTCCTATGTCCCTTCTAAGAGTAGGAGGAGACGTTGGAGTGGGCAGAGGCCCAGGGTGCCCTACTTCTAGCTCCAGAGCTTGGATTGTTCCCAGAGGGGGCACAAGCAGGGGACCTGGTCTGTACCAAGAGACCATCCACTGGTGGGAGCTCCACAGTGTCAGGAGAGCTGGGAGGGGAGGGCAGCCATAACAGGTACCATTCCAGTTCTGTTTTCTGGTGTTACCACATTGCGAAGGGTACAGAAGACCAGGTGGACGGGCAGGTGGTGGAAACAGTCCACAGTGGAAGGATCAGTGGGTCAAGGGTTGTCAGCTCTGAGAACAGAGCACCCCAAGACTGACCCTGTGGAGGCCACTTCTGGCCAGGGGGGCCCATGCACTTTCACATGGACAGAGGTTTGGGGACCTGCACCAGGCAGACTCTTGCATGAAGCATACAGAGTGTGTTTCCCTTGAGGAGGGTAGTAGTTCTCCCTTGGAAGACCTGGCTTGCCAGGGACATGTTCAGCCTAAGGGTACAGATTGGTTGAAGGACCAGTTTCAGGACACCAGCCCTGAACTGGTGGGAGGCGGAGTGGAAAAGGTGTGCAAAACACCTGGGGCTATTGCCCTCCACTCTGTGAAACCGTAGAGGACCCCGGATGGCCTGGGCCCTGACTCTTGACACTGACAGCTGTCAGTGGCCTCTGTTGGTTGTTGTCCTTATGGACAGAATTCTCCTTGGGTTGGGGATAGACGTCTGGTCCAAGGGTTCGAATGGACCACATCACAACTGAGTATAAGTACTGGGTCTCTGGCCCCACTAAATCAGACACTTCTGGACCTGTAAAAAAACTCTGTCAGGAGGCCTGTTGTGCTGCTACAAGGACTGTCACTCTGCTGGGCTGCTGCTCTGGAAGAACTGCTTTTCTGCTGTGCAGCCCTGCTGCCTGCTACCCTCTGATCCTTCTGAGGAAGAACTGGACTGTGCTTGAACCGAGAGTGATCTCCCAGGGCTTGTTGGCTTGCCTCCAGTTTCTGAGATTCAAGGATATCAAAGTTTCACCCCCTGCTCCTGTGCCTGGTCCATTGGAAGTGGATCCAGCTGCTTGCTCCAGTCAGGACGATGCATCTCCTATCTGCGTGTAGCAAAATCAACGCATTGTCGCTGTTGCAGGAGCAGAATCAGTGCATTGCACTTGGATGCAGTGCATTGCCTTAAAGAACCGATGCATCGGAACCAACACATCGTCGGCTCTGCAATGTGGGAAGATCGATGCATCCCCTCAACTATGTGGAGAAACCCAGTGCATCGCTAAATTGGCTGCCGTACGAAGCCAGAATCCAACTCAAACTGGCCTGTGTCACTCATAAAGCTGTACACTCCAAGTCTCCTGCGTACCTTGCTCAGAAAATCATGGTTTCCGGAGGAGGTAGACACTCCCGGTGTGCCAGGGATTTTGTGTTGAAACCACCCCTCTTCCGGAAGAAGAAAACATACAACAGAGCTTTCTCTGGGGCTGCCCCCAGAATCTGGAACTCGCTGCCGCCTTACATCAGAAGAATACCTGCTCTATCAAGTTTCAAAAAGGAAGTGAAGGCTTTCCTAATGGGCAAATTCCAACCCTAACCTCTCTCAGCGCTTCTGCAGTTTCAGCAGTCCAGCGATTTGCTTTATCTTGTACTTGTACTCTTCCGGGATTGTCGACTCTGATCTCAATATATGCAAACCTTTTTCAGTGACGTTGCCTACCACTCTGCATTCTTTTCCACCTCCATGTCACTTTAAGGGCAAAGGCTGTTGCCTGCAGTCTCCCTCTGCTCTTGCCATCGTCCTCCTGCTATCTCCCCAACTGTTCTCCTGTTCGCCTCCCCTATTCCCTGTGTATAGCCTGTTTCTCCCTGCACTGTTTTCTCATGTTTGCATGCTCCAATTTGTATCTAACTTGTTTTTGCTAATTCTTGTAATTACCTGCTACTGCTGTAAAGCGCTCTGATACCCTAACGGGTCATGTTCGCGCTATACAAAACACTAAATAAATAAATAAATAAATAAAATTGTCTATGGAACCAATGCCTCACAGCTCAGCGCATCCTCTTTGGAACCGGCGCATCACCACCACTGCGTAAAGAAAATAGACCCATTACCTCAACTGTGGGATCAAAACCAATGCATCGTTCAGCTGCACCTCGCATCTCGCTCTTGCGACCAGGATCAAGATACTTTGTTCAGCGGGCCTTGCGTGGCTCCTGTATCCAGCCCATGCTCCATTGAGGTCGACCTGAACTCTTGACTTTGCCTCCATCCAGTGCAACCAGATAACCCCCAAAGGCACTTATTGCTTCTAAGTGCTATTTTTACATTTAATCTTTAGAAATTCATATCTTGACTTCTACTTATTGCATTTTTGTTGTTTTGGTCTTATTTTATTTATATAAACCATATCTATTGTTGTAACCTTGTGTGGAGAGTTTTTGTGGTGTTTTCATTGTGTTACTGTGTGCTGTGTTGCACAAATACTTTACACATACTTCCCATAGTCCTTGGCCACTACTCGTTCCTCAGTTGATTCATTCTTCCAACCCCTGAGCAAGCCCTGTTTTTTGTGTTTGGATATAGGTCCATCCCCCTTTCCTCAAAATGAACGGTTCCACCCTGTCTTATTTCTCCTTAACATACAGATCTCTCCATTATGTTCCTTCTGCACCTTCACTCACTCTCCTCTCGGGGTCCTCCTTTCTGCAAATGTCCTGGAGGACCCAGAAGACAGACTAATGCAATCCTTTTTATAGCCATTTCCCACATGTTATTTTTTTCAAAAGAGTTAACTAATCATTTGTTCACTTCATACAAACGTAGTGGATCTCTGGGCCCCAGTACCCAAAATGCTGTGTCCTTAGAGACTTGCATGAGGATCTCTTTTTTGCAATGAATGGGATTGGACAGTTGTAATCCTTTAGGACCTCTATGAGTGACCTCCTATGAGCTTCCTTGACCCATGTCATTGCTCTCATATGAGACTGCCCCAGGTCTGACAAACTACTCTGCTCGTAAAAGGGGGCACAGTGATACCTCCTGTGCCTGCTTTCAAGCCCAACGACCATGGTGCTTTACTCAGTCCCTCTTATTTATTTGTACCACTAACATGAAAACAGGCATGAGGTACAGGGTTGCTACAGATTGAGCAGTCTGCATTGGGGTTATTTCATATGGGTCTCTTTGGTGAATTTATATGAAGTGCTTTGGAGCTCCTCCCTATGCCCAGGCTGTTCATAGCATACGTGTTCTCTTGCTGAAACCACTGAGAAACTAACTCCAAATTCAGGCATACATGCATGGTATACAGATTCACCTAATGCGGGAGGGAAGATGTAATCACCAGACTAGCTACCTTCAGTTACTACAAAGATACTTCCTTCATTAGAAAATCAAGTGCCATGCTTTGTTCCCTTGGAGACCCCCCTACCCTCCCGATGCCAAAATAATGAAGAACTTGAGAGCCATCTATGGTGCCAAGCACCCATTGCCCCACCCAAGATTTCCCAGCGGTGAAAAAATGGGGGTAAACCACCAAGTCTTCTCAAAAAATCTTCTCTTGTTTCAGCTCTAGATTCCAGAAAGGTTCCTGACTCCTTTATACGTAGAGTACTGGAATGCTATGTTTGCTGATTTCTGCAATGTGAAGACCAAGAAGCTTTTGTTATGCAGGATAAGGGTGGGTAAAGGTGTGTGTATATCAGAATGTGTAACTACACAACCCAGTTTTAAATGCAATGCAGTAGTTAAGGACGTTAATTTAAAATTATGTGTACTAACAATGAAGCTATCTGAGGAGGCCTCTCATCTAACTACATAATCTGCCAGCCCACTGAGGCAGGATCTTAAGATTCCGTCACTCTGCCCTGATCTAGCAGCTAAAGCATAGCATAAGGACAATAAAGGCCTATGACAAATAATGTTGGAACAACCTTACCAAGTCTCTCAGGCTGAATTAAAATAAAATAAATGTAAAAGAAAGATCTGAATACACCATTCTTTAGATAGTTCTTTGACGGGTTATAACATTGACTAGAGGAAAATTACAATATTGCACTCTACTTCCAGCGTCATACTTAGATACTGAATCCTTCAATTTACAGACAATTGCACTGTCATGAAACAATTGTTATACTGTGGGATGAGTAGCATCGATCAGACAAAGGCTCACACATCTTACCTGCACTCTAAGACAACATCCACTTAAAATCAAACTTCCTCGACTTCAATTTAGGCCAAGTCATGCAGGATGCCTATTTAGTGCTAAGGGGCCAAAGGCACTCAGAGCTGGTCAATAGACGACATGTAAAAATCGTAAGAAGAATTTTAAGCACATACATAAATGAACTCGATGACATTTTACTTACTGGGGCTGTTTCCAAACCAAGTACACTTGACCATAGCATCCTGAGACCCTCTAGAATTTGTGTAAAGTCTGTTAAAGCCAAGTATTGCACATTGGAAAAGTAAAAGACATGTCGCACAAGCATGAATGAATTTGCCATTCTTTCGGATTTATCAAACATTTTAAGCCTTTTCTACTTTTTAATACGATGGTCCTACAGAGGAAAAATGTTGCATATCTTATCTAGAGCCGCATTCCCTGATCAAAACAAGAAAATCATCTCAAGATCATGAGAATATGATGACTGAACACCAGAGGCAATGCTACATAACAGTACCAAAATATCTAACCAGAGAGCCATATTTATACACAAACGCTCAGTAACTGTGATTCTGCACAGAGAAAGAATCTGTTTTGACTTTGATTTCTGGGAGTATCTCAATATATTTCCTATCTCCAACTGACAACCAATTAAATCTGACCTGCAATAAATATGGTGTCTTTCACATAACTAAATGATTAAATGATGGAGCTGAAATCCTGCAGACACAGGTCAATTACTCTTTTGGTCACCCATCCTTATTAGCTATGGTTATTTAAATCTGAGGAATAGCAACCACCAGTCTTCTTCAGTCTGCTTGCAAAGAGATCTTCACCAAAGTGGCCTCACATCTCCTGAATCTCTTAGGTTGTCTAGTTTCCAGTTTCCTGCATCCCTCAAGCATTTGCTAGCATTGCATGATACTCTACTTGGATGGACATCTGTTTACCCCGGCACAGTGGCACTGTTGCCCATCTGTGAGAGCTTTGGCCATTGTTCCTCCGAAACGGGTAAACTCCGACTGCTGACACATTGTCCATTCTCAGGAGGATGCAGGAGCACAATAGATCCTTTGTTAGGCTGTTCTAAGGATCCTTTTAGTCAGGTTGTTCAGTGACTATGCAATGGTTGTTGCTATTGAGGCTGTTACCCTCTGGTCATTACCTGCTTCCTTCTGTCTGTACAATACAACCTGATGGTATCCGATTCTACGGCTAGGTTAGTGGTGATCCAAAACAACTTATCATCTGTGTGTTTCCTTAGGTTCCAGTCACAACTGAAGTCATTTGTTTGTCTTTTCTGAGTGTTTTCCCATATCTCAGCAGAGCACTAAAGGATTTCCCCAACATTTTGAGCCTTCAGCCTCTAGTATGGTGCACCTCCAAACTCTTTAAATAGTGGCTGATGATGGTCTACCTGATGGAGCGCTCAACAAATATTGAGGGGATTATATGAGAGAACCTTTATTGGGCCGATGAACACCTAACTAACAGACTATGAATAGGGACTGTGTTCACTGAGAAAAAAACACAGTGAAATGCATTTAACAGGATGAGAGGCAAGAAGGAAAGGCAACTCACAAACAGGATGGGTCATCAATATCTACCATACTGAAGTAAACAGCAGAGTTAAATTGTGAACATACAGAGAATAGGAGACCATGGACTAGAAATACTTGCTTTTCCCACTAAAGCTGAACACTAGTTACACCTCGAATTACCTAGAAACTATGGAAGTGCACTTCCACAATGCAGGTTTGCTCAATACCTTAGCAGGCTCATTGAAGATAGGCACAAGCTTTAAGCAAAGTTACAGCTAATAGGCCTTCATTAGCCCAGGAGGGTACTGACAATAAATGCTTCCTATAAAACAGAGTAATCAACAACCTGTTGCATGACACACCTTATTAACTACATGTAAGTCAAGACCAAGAAATAGCAGAGGATGACGTCTAGGGTTCAGCACAAAGACAAGAGGTACAGATAACAGACAATTTATAAGTGAAGAGAAAAACAAGCCAAGCATCAAATACTATTGAAAAAAGAAGTAAGAAATGGCAGGCTTAAGCAGAAACCGACGATAATGGAAAGCTACAGCAAGGAGACCAGTTGGCATATTTGTGGGTGATTATGCAGCAGTCTCTCAATGCCTTGTTAAATTACTTCTAGCCGGAATTTGCCCCCCTAAGTGAATGGGTCTCACACATAATGACATGTTGACACCCGTTTATTTCATAGTGTCTAAAATAAACCTAAAAATTATGAGAATTTGTTTTCAAATCCGCAGGATACAAGAGCAAAAACACTGTTCTACTATTTCGTCTGTGTAATGTTTTCAGCTTCCGTTGAAATGAAAATCGTGTCGCACAACCAGATTGCGTTCTTCGCTCTGTATAACGATTTCATAACACACAATTATCTCTAGGATGTTTTTCTCTATATTTTCTCTTCACCAGCTGTTGAAAGAATGATGCTGTGCAGGCGACTTCCTAGCAGCTATTAATAACAACAGCTTTCCAAGTGTATTTTATACTTCAGAAGCAAAAAGGAGGTAGTTTGTAACGACAATTTTTTTGATATATACATTTTATAAATATTTATCTGAAAACACAATGGTTTTTGCTATAATTTATGTTGTGTGTGTGTGTGTGTGTGCGCGTGCGTGCGTGTGTGCGTGTGTGTGTGTGTCACCACTGGCTAGTTATAGTAGTGACTGTCACTTGACTAATCTTCACAAAACTATCCAGAAAAAAAGTTCATCCACCTCGGCTCCTAACTGGAAGGTTTCGTGGTGATCCATCAAGCGGGGCTGAAAAAAAGGGGGTCCCAAAGCAAATTTCCCCATGCATTTTCCATACACTTCTTTAAGCAGCGCTACCACAAAAACTGCTGAACAGAATTACGCCAAATTTGGTAGGAAGCTTGATCTTGGTCTGCAGATCGTGCTTTTTGTGATTAAGTGGAAATCCGTTCAGTAGTTCTGGAAAAATTTGGGTTAAAAATATTTGTATATCTGGACTGTTGGGTTTGAGGGACTCTAGCAAGAGTCCCTCAAACCCAATTTTAAAAAATAGAGCCTTCTGATTGACCTAGGGAGCTTTTTTTTCCCTTTGGCCAATTCGCTCCCGTGGGAGTCTGACTCCCATGGGAGCAGTGCTCTAATTGACTGCCAGCCACATGAGAAAAATGTAGCTGGCAGCCATTACAGGCCCCTTTGACTTAGTCCCCTGTCCTGAAGTTTAAAAAATATATATACATAAATGGGCAGGGTAGGGATACTGTGTCCCCCTAGGCGCTGTGGGGGGGGACCCAGAGGGAGATCCCCTCCGGGTCCAAAATAAACAAAGAAATCAGCAGTTTTTATGACTATCCCGCAGGACTTCTGCAGGATCATTGAAAATAAAAAATGGCAATCGCCAATTTTTAGAAACATATATGTGAGGGAGGCCCATCCCCCGGGGCCGGGTATGTCAATTAATGGGATGGGGGGCTGCGCAGCTCTCCTCCCGAGTCTTTGTAGGCCCCAGGGACCCCATCCCCTGGGGCAAATTTCTTTAAAATAAAGGGAGGCTGGCCCCTCTCTGAGTCTGGATAGGTCCCTGGGACCCCACCCCCCAAGCTAAAATCAATAAAAAAATGGGAGGGGGCCAAGTGACCCCCTCCCAGAACCTGAACTGGCCCCGGAAACCCAGGGACCAATAAGGCTCAGGAGGGACATCCCCATCTCCTGTTTAATTGTATTTTGCTCCACGGGATGTGGACCCAGGGGCCCTGTTAAGGCTCAGGGAGGGTGGCCAGGTGGCCTCACTCCCTTTCTATTGGAATTTGGCCCAGGGGGATGGGGTCCCTGTGGCCAATTATTGCTTGGGGAGGGGGGCTGCATGCCCCCTCCCCAATATTTATCTAGGGGCCTGAAGGTAAAGCCTATTCCAAAGACTGTGTGTGGCCTGGGGTTGACAGCCTGTTAGGCGTTTGGCCACAGGGCATTGCGGCAGGCCAAGCCATGTGGCCAATCCCCCACTGCACACTGCCAAAGGCCATGGGCAGCATGGGGTTGGCTGCCTGTGGGGAGTTAGACGCAGGGCCAGGCTGCAAGTCAGGCCCTGCGGCCAACCCTATGCATGACCAAAGGTCGTGTACAGCTTGGGTTTGGCTGCCTCTGGGTGGCTACTGCGGGGAGTTGGACACAGGGCTTAGCTACATGCCAGTCCCCATGCCATGCACAATGTAAGGCTGTGTGCAGTGTGGGGTTGGCTGCCTCCTGGTGGGTTGGTCCTGTGGTCAACTTCCCACTGGGCACGGTCCACCTTGCAGCGTAGGGTGCTAATTACCCCTCAACATGCACTGCTGATTGCCCTATATATTACATCACTAATGACATCTTCTATGACATCATTGATAAAATAACTGCAACATTTGCAATTAAATTATTGATGTTATAGTTACCATTGGGCACGAGTTATAGTTACTTGACATAACGATAATTATAACTGGTGAATTTCTGTGTTTTTTTGTTTAAAATATTACTGAACATTTCACTTTTCGAGGTGCACGATACTTTAACCTTTGTTTTTTTCAGTGAATATATATATATATATATATATATATATATATATATATAGATATATATTATCTACTGGCGGTCGCCAGTAGATAGTTATAGTTAGGACCTATTTTCCATAGGAAATCCGCAACATTCTATTTGAAATAACGTTGGCGCCGGTTGACGAATCTTCGCGAAGCTTCCAACTTGTTGGGGCGCTCCGGTCCGCTCTTATCCTGAAAGTCTTGGGGTGATTCGTCAAGCGGGGGCCGAGAAAAAAGGGGGGTCCCGAAACGCGTTTTCCCCATTCATTTTTCCATAGGAACCGTTCATCGCGGCTACAGCCCGAACTGCTGAACGGAATTACACCAAATTTGGCAAAGAGGTAGCCCTTGGTTCAGTGTCATGCCTTTTGCTTAAATGGTGTAAATCCGTTCAGTAGTGCCTGAGAAAATCAAAAGTAAAGTCACATATATATCAATGGCCGAGTAGGGTCCGCGTACCCTCCCGATCACGAGCTGCATGCTAATTGGCTGTCAAGTGGCTGTCAACACTCCAAATCAGGAAGTGTTGGCAGCCATTTTGTCCCTCGGTAGAACCGAGGGACAGAAACAAGTGCGTTTTTTAAATGGCAGGATGCGCTTAGGGTGCGCGGATCCCGCCGATTAAAAAAAAAAAGCACAAGAAACAAGTGCGCAAAACGCAAAAAGGGGGCAGGGTAGAAACACCCTGACCCCTAGGTCTGCTCAGGGGTCCCAGAAGGACCCCTGGGCAGAAAAAGCATTTTTTTTTTAAACGGCGGGATCCGTTTAGGGTGCGCGGATCCCGCTGATTAACAAAAAAAAGCACAAGAAACAAGTGCGCAAAACGCACAAAGGGGGCAGGGTAGAAACACCCTGACCCCCTAGGTCTGCTCACGGGGTCCCACAAGAACCCCCTGGGCAGAAAAAAGCATTTTTTTTTTTTAAATCGGCGGGATGCGCTTAGGGTGCGCGGTCTCCCGCGCTTCGATGCTAATTTGCCCCCGGGTGGCCCAAGTCCCGGGGGCTTGCGGGGGTGGGTTTAGATTTTATGGGGGGGCCTCTAAGTCCCCTCAAGCCCCGGGGACCGCCACCCCCCGGGGCTTTAAATAAAAAATGGTGCAGGAGGGCTCTCCGCCACCTCCCCGGGCCTTCTTTTTTTTAATTGAATGACCTGTGTGGGGGGGCTCCAGTCCCCCCACACACCCCGGGGACCGCCACCTCCCCGGGGCACTAACAAATTTAAAATGGGGGTCCGTTTTGGACCCCCGAAGCCCCGGGGACCACCACCTCCCCCCCTACCAGTGCCTACCCCCGGGACACTGTAGTTTGATATGGCAGAGCGGGAGCCGTGCGGCTCCCGCCCTGTCATAGCAAACTGCTTTGAATTTTGGAAGAGAGACCAGGAAACCTGCTCTCTCTTCCAAAATTCAAAGCAGATTGCTTTTCCACACGGGGAGCTGCATCTTAGCAGCTCCCCATGTGGAAAAGCAATGCCGGCTCCCGCAGGACGCGGGAGCCGGCGGGACTGTGGGGGATTGGGGACCCCCCACAGTCCCCAAGGGAGAGGGCCAGCCCCGGGGATGGGGTCCCCGGGGCAAGTAGTGGCCCGGGAGGGGGCCACGCGGCCCCCTCCACCAAAAAAATAAAATAAAATGCCTGCCCCGGGGATGGGGTCCCGGGGCAAAGGAGGCCTGAGGAGGGGGCCACTCAGCCCCCTCCTTAAAAATCAAAAAAGTGTGGCCATGCCCCGGGGATGGGGTCCCCGGGGCCGGAATCGGCCACGGGAGGGGGCCACGTGGCCCCCTTCCCGTTTCCTTTTTAAAAAAGAAAAAAAGGGGTAAGGCCCTGGGGATGGGGTCCCCAGGGCCCAGAAAAGGAAAAAGAAGGGGGCCACACAGTCCCCTTCGGGAAAAAAAAAACGATTGTGCCGCTGGCCCCGCCCCTTCCTTTACCACTGTGCAAACGCGCCCCTGGCGCGTTTGCAGAGGAGGAACGAATTCCCCTTGAATACTGGGGGTCCCTGGGGGCCAACTAGCCCACCAGGAACCTTCAGTATGCGCCAGGGGCTGCATTGCAGAGAGGTGTACAGAGGCCACGCCCCTTTTACACCTCTCTGCAACGCAGCTCTGTGGTGCTTTTGGAGGTACATGGTGGGCTAGTTGGACTCCAGGGACCCTCAGGATTCAAGGGGACTTAATCCCCTAACTTAAAACGCGCCTCGGGCGCGTTTGCACAGTGGTGAAGGGAGGGGGCGGGGGTTCAGGTGACATGTGTGCAAACAGGCCCCGTGGCGCGTTTTAAGATGGGGAATTAAATCCCCTTCAATCCTGAGGGTCCCTGGGGGCCAACTAGCCCACCAGGTACGTCCAGAAAGCGCCACAGAGCTGCGTTGCAGAGAGGTGCAAAAAGGGGCGTGGCCTCTGAACACCTCTCTGCAACACAGCTCTCTGGCGCATACTGGAGGTATCTGGTGGGCTACTTGGCCCCTAGGGACCCTCGGGATTGAGGAGGAATTAATTCTCCAACTTAAACGCGCCACAGGGCGTGTTTGCAGACATGTCACCTCAGGCCCCACCCTCTTCCTTCACCATTGTGCAAATATTCCTCTAAAATCAGCCAAACTACGAATTCCGATTTACTCACCTGTTATCAGGAGAGACCACAGTGCTTCATCTTTTAGCCCAGTACTGATCCTGAAAAGTAATTTTAACCGTACTTACCAGTAACTTGAATTTCCTTCCATAGGATATCATTGCCTGCTTTTTGCTGAAAAAGTTTCTAAGTGTCGATTTTTGTATCATACAAATATTCCTCTAAAATCTGCCGAACTACGAATTCCGATTTACTCACCTGTTATGAGGAGAGACCTCAGTGCTGCATCTTTGAGCCCAGTACTGATCCTGAAAAGTAATTTTAACCATACTTACCAGTAACTTGAATTTCCTTCCATAGGCTAACATTGACTGGTTTCACTTGGAAATTCTTCTAAGTGTGGAGTTTTGGAACTTTATAATATTCCTGTAAAATCAGCCGAACTACGAATTCCGATTTACTCACCTGTTATCAGGAGAGAACCCAGTGTAAAATCTTTTAGCCCAGCACTAACCCTGAAAAGTAATTCTAACCGTATTTACCAGTAACTTGTATTTCCTTCCATAGGAATCCATTGTCTGGTTTTCAGCAGAAAAGTTTCAAAGTGTCGATTTTCACAAACTACAAATATTCCTTACAAATCGCCTGTATGACTTAAACGCATTCTTTCAACTGTTTACAGGAGATGCACCAGTGCTGGATCCAGGATCCACCACTGAGTAAGAAAAAGTAACGATAACACTACTTACCTGCTAAGTGAATTTCCTCCCATAGGATAACATTGGTGATTCTATGTGAAAAAGTTTCTAAGTGTCAACTTTTAAAATACAATAATATTCCTTAAAAATCA
The DNA here is from genome assembly GCA_963921515.1 of Calotriton arnoldi. Classification (NCBI taxonomy): domain Eukaryota; kingdom Metazoa; phylum Chordata; class Amphibia; order Caudata; family Salamandridae; genus Calotriton; species Calotriton arnoldi. The sequence continues at coordinate 556,262 of CAWUFW010010149.1, forward strand.
CTACTGTAACCAAAACGCTTTTACTCAACTGTTTACAGGAGATTCCCAGGACTGAATCTAGGATCCAGTCCTGTGGTTAGAAAAGTAATCCATAAAGTAACTAATTGCATTTAACTTGAAATTCACATTGAGCTCAATGTTGCATTGTGTTTGAAATTGTGTTGCCCATTGCAAAAACTGTAACTACTGTACTTAAAAGTTTTTGCCTATTTGCAAAGTATTTAAACTAAAGTAATTCATTCTGAGAAAGTATATTTTGTAATGTAATGCATAATGTAATTACAATGTATTTTTAATAAATAAAATATCTAAAAATAAATAGTTTAAAAAATGTAGTAAATCAGTATCAAAAAAATAAATATAACAATTAATACATTTAAAAATTGTCATTTACAAAACCTTTGAAATTCACTGAAAATAACCATAGGTTTCAGACATGTTATAGTTAGGAATTAGCATTTAAAAACCTTTGAAATTCACTGAAAAAACCATAGGTTTCAGGCACGTTATAGTTAGAAATTAGCATTTAAAAAACCTTACAAATTCACTGAAAAACCATAGGTTTTAGGGACAGTTATAGTTAGTTGGACATTGCACTCGTACAAAACCCGTGAAATTCCCCGTTATAGTTAGTTCAGGTAACTACAACTCGCGCCCCCGCAATGCACTACTGATGACGTCACATATTACATCACTCATGACATGGTCAGTGACATCACTGATGACATCACTGATGACATCTCAAATGACATCACAGATGACATCATCCAATGTCCAACTAACTATAACTGTCCCTAAAACCTATGGTTTTTTCAGTGAATATAGATATATATATATATTTATGTTTATTCAGTGAATATATATATATATATTTATATACATATATATATAAATATATATACATATATATATAAATATATATATATATATCACAACAGATTCCGTCGCTTTGCAGAACAAAACAGAGCAGACTTCAAATGCGGTTTGTCTTTACTTTTATTCCTCGTCAGCCATTCATGACGCGTTTCGGTCGTCTCAGCGACCTTGATCACATGCTTTTTTTAGAACGTATCGGGGACTGACCTTTTATTTTCTGGAGTCAGACTTGCACTGAAGAAAGACCCCTGACAACATTTTACCAATTGCTTCTCTGATACTTTGTACCAACATTAAATTCATTAAATTATATACATTGATTCATGTCACGAGAGAGTTTCATCTCCCAAACAAAAGCTTATTAAGGTTGGCGAGTACCGAAATATAACACAAATCTATTCCAAGTGCATAGAGTGCCTTTAAATTGTGCAAAGTTTTTACCACAACCTACTCAGTTTACCCAGAGTAAACTTTATACATAATGGCAGGGCCATCATACTTGAGGGCAAGTGCCCATTGCATACACTATTTCAAATTCCTGGTAATCACTTTGCCATCATTCCTCGCCTAATTCATATTGCAACATAGCTCATCATTTGAACTCCGTTACGTGTCTGGGCTAGTACCCCAATCAAACCAATTAATTTTTATCCCATCAATAGTACCATTTTCATTATATCAGCATTCGATATTGGCATACAATATATGTGATTTGACTTTACAGGGATTTCATTTAATATACATTTCGTGCTCCTAAGTGCTACACTGCACTCGTTTTAGTGCTCCACTTCCCCGTTTGCAGACAAGAATGAAATTCCTCATCGTGGTTCAGACCATTAGGTGCCGCCTTACTGTCAAGTGTTAGGATGTATCTTGTTTCTAGCTCCCGTAGTTTTCTAGTGCGGTCACCACCTCTTCTATCAGCTGGCACTGCATCAATGACAAAATAGCTAACATGTGTTGGGTCTTTCTGGTGCACCACCTTACAATGTCTGGCTACTGGGTATGATTGATCGCCATTGGTTACGACCCTCATATGCTGTAGGATTCTTTTGTGGACTTGCAGCGTAGTGCTGCCCACATATTGTAGCCCACGCGTGCATGTCAGCACATAAATGGCAAACTCAGTTTTGCAGTTATATGACCCCATAATCGTTTCTGTTCTTCCTCCAAATGGGGCCGTGAAGGTGATGGTATCCTGGCCCATACTGCAGGCTCTGCAACGGCTACTCTTCTTAAAGCCCGGAGGTGGTTTCAACCAACTTTCTCCCCGTTCAATTTCTGGGCTGGTTTTAACAAGTGCGTCCCTCAAGGATGGGGTTCTTCAGTAGGTTAGAGGAGGGTGTCTGGAAAGTATCATGCCTACAACAGGGTCAGCTTTCAGCACATGCCAGTTTCTATTGCATAGATCCCTGAATTCTCTATGTTGAGTATTATAGGTGGTTAGGAACCTCACCTGGGGTTTAACTTCCCCCTACCTCATTTCTCTCTTAGAGAATAGGATCATTTCTTGTTTCTTTTTGTTGGCAGCCCTACACACCTCCTCTACTACTCTTCTACTGTAGCCCCTCTCTAGAAATCTTTGACTCATTTCTTTCTGGCATTTGTTTAGTTCAGTTTCCATGCTGCAGTTTCTGTTCGCTCGCAGCATTTCCCCATATGGTATGCTGAATTTAGTTGGGTGAAAACTAGTGGCGTGCAGCGTTGTATTGCCTGCAGTTTCCTTCCTGTGGAGTCTAGTCTCTAGCTTTCCCCCCTGCACAAATACTTCAGTATCCAAGAATGTTATATCACTTTTGCTAATGGTATGAGTGAACTTCAAATTCAGATTAATGTCATTCAAAAGATCAACAAATTGTTCTGCAGACTCTGTGGTGCCCCTCCAAATCAGAAACAGATCGTCAATAAATCTTGTCCACATGACTACGTGTCTGTCCCATACTTGTGCATGTTCCTTGCATAGCACCTGTTCCTCCCACCAGCCCACATGCAAGCATGCGTAACTGGGGGCGAAAAAGGTGCCCATTGCAGTCCCCCGCTGCTGCTGATATAGCTCACCCCCAAAATAGAAGAAATTATTCTCCAGACATCTCTTTGCCATAGACATAAGCATCTGGGTGTGTTTGAGCAAGCCAGCAGATCTCTCCTGTATGAACTGTTGCATTGCCCTCAACCCATCAGTATGGGCAATACTGGTGTACAACAATGTTATGTCAAGTGCTATTAATACATAATCATGTTCCATTGGAGTGTCATATATCATTTTGAGAAAGTCACTACTGTCCCTTACATAGGATGGTAAATTTGATACATGTGGTTTTATGAAGAAGTCAATATATTTGGAAGTATTTTCCATCATGCTCCCAATAGCTGATATAATGGGACGTCCAGGGGTGCAATTGGCATTTTTGTGTACCTTTGGAATAAAATAAAAGACCAGTGTTCTCGGTGTATCATTTTTGAGGTACCTCAGTTCATCATCCGAGAGCAGACCCTCAATTCTCCACCGCTCTAAGTCTTGTACAAATTCTGCATGTGCCCTTATCATTACTTCCTGCTTGCACCGTTTGTAACAATCCCTCTGTCCGAATTGGGAACGTGCTTCTTGTAAGTACATGCTAATTGGCCACAAAACAATGTTACCCCCTTTATCAGAGTTCCGTACTACCACATGTTTGTTCTTTCTTAATTTCGACACCAAATCAAAATATTTCCACTCACTGGCCTTCTTCTTTTCTCCAGTTTCATTGGCCCCTCTATGGATCTTTTTTAGGCCTTCAACAATCAATTCGTGAAATGTATCTATGTTGTCCTTCACTGTGGTTGGAGTCGTCCTTGAACGTGGTCTGAAGGGTGTAACTGCTGCTTCCCCTACATTGATATTCTCTTCCCTGATGACATCCTGAATTGTTAGTTCCGTATCTGGATCATCATTCTCCATTTCCAACTGTCTGAGGGTTCTTAAGACAGAGAGATCCACAATAGTTGTACCTCCCATTGGTGTCACTGATTGGCTCTGTTCAGTCCTAATTCTGGGGCGGGGGGGTTCTATAGAAGTGTGAATTTTCAGGCGCTTTAGTTTCCTAATGTAGTTGAAAGTGTCAGTCCTAGCTTGTGGGTAATTGAATGTGTTCCTTGGGCAAAATGAAAGTCCAAGCATTAATATTTCCTCCTCAGATGCTGTTAGGGTTAAGTCTGACAGGTTCATAATAGACTTCCCCTTACTCGATTCCTTATTTATTGCTTTTTGTTCTATGTCTTCTTGATATTTCTGTTTTGTCTTCCTGTCTCTTTGCCGTTGCTTCCTCCTTCTGCACCTCCTCCTGTTGGTTTCTGTGACTTTGGATTTCACGGTCTGAGTGTGGCTCGACGGTCCAGTCTTAAAAAATCCAATTCATCAGACATAGTTATCTTCTTTCTTAATGCTATAGTGTCATTTTGTCCCTGGCTCTTACTCAGATCCTCATTGCTTGTCCCCACCTTTGAGCTCAGTTCGGTTTCTGAGTCCGTGACCATAGATTTCTTTCTCCCATTTGTTCCCCCGTCCTGCTGTTGTCGCTGTTTCCTAAGGTGATCAAATTTTCGTGCAAACATAAATATCTGGCCATTCTCATAATCAATCCTACGTCTCAAGAATGTGTTTACCTTCCTCTGTTTGATTACGTCTTCATGCTTTTTTAATCTTGTTTGCATTTCGGTTTTAAACTTGGTAATAGCCTCTTTCTCTGGTCTGCTATTTAAGTCAAGCTCCAAGTTTTCTATTTCTTGTAGAATTTTGGACCGGTCCTTGTCGGCATATTTTACTAGAATCCGGACTAGTCTCGCCGACGCTTCCAAATTGCTTGTAGCCCACTCTTCCAGCATTTCGGGGTCTGGATTCTCAAAACTTGGCGCTATGAGGATTCTCAAGCCTCGTGGGATCCTACCCACATCCAGATACTTTGATAACGATTTTATTTCCCACCACTTCGTTAACTCTTTTCTATTCAATTTTTCCAATGTTCTTAATACTTGTTTAAAGTCCGTATGTTGGGGGAACTCCCATTGCTCTGAGCCTCCTTCCTTGCTCCCTGTAAGCCTTTGTCGCCGAACATATGTTCAGCCTCCTCCTCCCTCTCACGCACTGTAGTGGCTGACATCTCTGTTCAGATGCTTGAGACCGCCGTATCAGTAATTTTTACGGCTGTTGTCTTCTTCCGCCCCCACACCCGTACTGTCCCGCTCACCTGGGGTCTTCACAGTTTTCCAGCCAGCCCTCCGGTTAGCCGTTTGCCGTGCCGATCCTCCAATATTACAATCCTGGGTTTCCAGTACGGGGGGCTGCGGCTGCTTTCACTCCACTCCGCTTTGACTTGCCGCGTAGTCATACAGCCCGTTAGATTCAGCTGGAGCCGCTGGTCCTAATCGTGGGTGGTCCGCTCGCGGGTACAGCCTCCCCGCCAATATCACAACAGATTCCGTCGCTTTATATATATATCTATATATATATATCCATACAAGTAGGGAGATCAATTTATGATGCATACCGTCTTATCATACTGTGTTTTAACTATTTTTATCGGGATATATTTATGTGCCGAGTACATGTTTATTTATATATTTATATATTTATATTTATATTTATGTGTATATTTATATTTATATATGTATTTATTGAGTAGTATATGTATTTACCTATGATGAATGTTTACACAATATATGATACATGATATAAGCATTTTTGCACAGCACACTTGCACAGCAACATTTGCACTCTATTATGAATTGTGTACGGCTGTACACACTCAATAGACCTATAGGCATTCCGTGCCTCAACGGAACATGCTATTGTTGGTGCTATTTTCCCTTCGAACTTACAGCTTCATGAGATAACATCTTATACCCTTCTTAAGTCCATCTGGCTCCCACCGTTAACAACCAGTGCAATTTGAACACACATCATAGCTCCATATGCGATCCACCTGCATGAGGGTAATTAGAAACGGCGGCAGCTGAGCAGCCATTATATAGACAGTAACAAATATTAGCTCAGCAACTTACTTGCAGTAGACATTTAATTGAATTCATTTATTAACATACACTTTCACACAGCACTTTAGGCACGATTTGCACATTATTTCCTTACATCACATAATGACCGGCAATTACTCATTGGTCGATATTTGCCACATGTCTAGAGAAAAATAACCAATATGTGGTATTTTACCTGTAATTCTTTCATGCTTTAAAGATGTTTGATATTTGTTGAGATTTTCTCTATGTTTATCAATTGTAGGTCATGTGATGTTTTAACTTGTTGCACCGTCACTTTAAAAATGCACAGAACTCGTGTTCCGTCATGTCATGTGAACAAGGCTCGTCAGAGCCGAAACGCGTTATGGCGACAAACGGAGTAAAATAACTTAAGCACTTACTTTGGGTCCGTGTCCGTCTTTTGGTACGAAGTGTCCTGATACGGAAGAAAAGTGATATATATATATATATAGATATTTATATATATGTATAGATATATACAAAGGTTACAGGAACGTTATAGTTAGGCTCAGATTTCACTCGTACAAAGCTAGTGAAATTCAGCAGTTATAGTTAGCTGATCTAACTATAACTTATGCCCCCTGCAATGTACTGCTTATGACCTCATTTCACTCATGACATGGTCCAGGACATCACTGATGATATCACTGATGACATCTCAAATGACATCACTGATTACATCACTGATGACATCATTCAGTGAGTGTGAGTGTCTTCTAAAAGTTTATGAGTGTTAAACATATATACCAAGGTACTACAAAAGATAAAGTAGTATACTTTCTGTACTACTGAGTGATACTATTTCTAACATATATTATGTGAGTGTCTGTGTGACTGTGTGTATCCATGTGTGAGTGGATGTCTGAGTGCCTGTATGGGTGTGTGAGTGGGGGGTGGGAGTGGCTGTATGGGTGGATCAGTGGGTGTGTAAGTGACTGTATGGGTGAGTGAGTAGGTGTCTGAATGGCTGTATGAATGAGTGACTGGCTGTGCAAGTGGCTGCATGGGTGAGTGAGTGGCTGTTTGAGTGGGTGTTTGGTTAAGGGAGTTGGTCTGTGAGTGGCTGTATTGTAGAGTAAGTGCCTGTGTGAATAGATGTATGGGTGAGTGAGCAGATGTGTGAGTGGTTGTATGAATGTGTGAATGGGTATGTAAGTGTTTGTATGGGTGTATTAGTGAGTGTGTTAAGTGGCTGTATGGGTGAGTGAGTGGTGTGTGAGTGGCTGTATAGGTGAATAGATTGGTGTGTGACTAGCTGTATGGGTGAGTGTGTGGCTGTGTGAGTGGCTGTATTGATAAGTGACTGGTTGTATGAGTCTATGTCTATGTGTGAGTATTTATAGAGCGCACTGTTACTCCAGGGAGTGTCCTGGCGCTAAAAGCTGAAGGCTAGCAGCGGGGGAAGGAGGGGTTACAAGCATGAGTAGAGCCACGTTTTCCGTTTTTTCCAGAACAGAGGTGTAGATTCAATGCTTCTCAGATGAAGGGGCATTTTGTTCCAGAGGGAAGGTCCAAGGCAGGAGAGAGCCTTGCCCCCTGTCCTAGACTTTTTAATACGGGGGATGTTAGCTAGCAGCAGGTTAGAGGAACAGAGATTTCTTCATGGGGCATAAAATGAAATCTTCGGTTTGAGATACCCTGGTCCTGTCCCATATAGGGCTTTCTGGGTAATGAGCAGAGTCTTAAAGATTACTCTTTTCCTTACTCTGAGCCAGTGGAGACTCCTCAGAAGGTGGGACACATGCGCATTCAGAGGGAGCGCAAAGATGGTACGGGCTGCTGCATTCTGGACAAGCTGAAGCCTGTCCAGCAAATAACTTGGCATGCCCAGATAGAGGCCATTCCCGTAGTCCAGCCGGGATATAATCAGGGCTTGAATCACCTGTTGTCTGGCAGCTCTAGACAAAAAGAATAAAAATTTCCGCAGAAGACGCAACAGAGCAAAACAGGTGCCTACTACTGCGTTAACTTGGGCACGGAATAACAACTGGTTATCAAATTTGAACCCCAGGTTTTTCACCACCAAATTGTTAGCCGTGGGGGCAGGAGCATCAGCTGGCCAGAAGACCTGCAGCGGTGTCTCTGCACCCTTGCCAAAAAAGAATAGCTCTGTCTTTCCTGCATTACATTTCAACTGATTCGCAGCCAACTATCCGAAAACAGCTGAGAGACAGGTACTAATTAACATACCAGGACAGGGCTCGTTGTTCTTCCACGTAAACAGCAGCTGCGTGTCATCTGCATAGGACACAATTTTGGCCCCCAACAATTCAACCATCGTGGCCAGGGGTGTGAAGTAGATGTTAAACAAGGTCGGACTCAAGGCTGAACCCTGCGGGACGCCAACCTTCAACAAACGAGATGTGGCTGAATAGGGATGGCACCAGACCTCCTGCCCCCTCCCCTCGAGAAACGATGCAAGCCATTCCCAGGCCAGACTCCTGATGCCAATCGAGTGGAGCCGAGTCAGGAGCATCTGGTGCGAGACCCTATCGAAAGCGGACAATAGGTCGAGCAAGATCAGCAACGCTCTCTCGCCTGCCTCCAGACTCAGCCGGATGGAATTGACCACCTCCAATAGAGCGGTTTCCGTGCTGTGGTTAGGGTGAAAGCCCGACTGGCTAGGGTGAAGTAAGCAATTCTTTTCAAGAAAGGAAGAAAGCTGCTGATTCACATGTTTCTCTAGGAGCTTTGAAAAAGCCGGGAGAAGGGAGATAGGCCTATATGAGTAGCTGTTTAAGTGAGTGAGTGGTTGTGTGTGGCTCTATGGATGAGTGAGTGGTTGTGTGAGTACTTGTATGGGTCTGTGAATAGGTACGTGTGTGATTGTGTGGGCATGTGAGTGGGTATATGAAAGGTTGTAAAGAGTGTGAGTGGGAATCTGAGTGCTTCTGTCACTGACAATGTCATGAATGATGTAATATGTAAGGTCATAAGCTGTGCACTGTGGGAGCGTAAATTATTGTTAGCTCAGCTAACTATAACTGCTGAATTTCACTGGTTATGTGCGAGAGAAATCTGAGCCTAACTATAATGTCCCTGTAACCATTAGTTTTTTCAGTGAATTTCTAAAGTTTTTTTAATTCTATTTGCTAACTGTAACTTCCCTGTAACCTTTGATTTTTTCAGTGAATTTATAAGGTTTTTTAATTTTGCCAAACTATAACGTCCCTGTCATCTTTATTTTTGTAAGTGAATTTCTAAGGTTTTTTTAATTCTATTTCCTAACTGTAACCACTAACCTTTGACAGTGAGTGTGTGAGGGAGTGCATGAGTGTCTCAGTACATCTGTGTGTGGGTGTTAGAGTGTCTGAGTACGTCTGTGAGTAGGTGTGTGAGTGTCTATGTGGGTCTATGATTGGGTGCATGAGTCTCTGAATGGGTCTGTGAGTGTGCAGGAGTCTCTGAGTTTGTCTGTGAGTGAGTGCATGAGTTTCTGAGTAGGTCTGGGAGTAAGTGCATGAGTCTCTGTGTGTGTCTGTGAGTGGGTATGTGAGCCTAAGTGGGTCTGTGAGTGGGTGCATGAGTCTTTGAGTCGGTCTGTGAGTGGGTGCATGAGTATCTAAGTAGGTCTGTGAGTAGGTCTGTGAGTTTCTTATTGGGTCTTTGAGTGGGTGCATGAATCTCTGAGTGGGTGTGTGAGTGTCTGGGTGCTCTCTGTTTTGCCCTCTTCTGCTCTGCTTTGCCTTTTCTACTTGTTTTTCTGCCCTTTGTTTTGCCTTTCCTGCTCTTTTTCTCTGCCTCTGTTTTACCTTTCCTGCCCTCTGTTTTACCCTCTTCTGCTCTGTTTTGCCTTTCCTGATTGTTTTTCTGCCCTCTGTTTTGCCTTTTTTGCCCTCTGTTTTGTCTTTTTTTGCTTGTTTTACTAACCTCTGTTTTGCCTTTCCTGCTCTTTTTTCTGCCTTCTGTTTTGCCCTTTCTGCTCTCTGCCCTCCCTTTTGATTTTTCTGCTAATTTTTCTGGCCTCTGCACAGGGGAGGGAGGCCCCCTCCCAGGGCCGATTTCGAACCCCCGGGACCTCATCCCCCAGGGCCAGGCTATTATTTAATTGGGGAGGGGGGTCACATGGCCCCCGCCTCCCTGGGCTGATTTTGGTCCCGGGGACTCCATCCCCTAGGGCCCAGCCTTAATTTATAATTATTAGACAGGGGAGAGGGCCACGTGGTCCCCTTCCCAGGCCGATTACAGCCCCAGGGATCGCATCCCACAGGGCCCAGCCATGTTTCCCTGGGTGCCCTGGAGCCTGTCCAGGGCACCCAGTGTGCAATGGGATCACGGGGAGAGCCTCAAGGTCCCCGTAGTCCCTGCCGGCTCCCCACCTCCTGAGCCGGCATTGCTATTGCCCACAGAGAGCTGCTGTAAATGCAGCTCTCTACTTGCAAGAGCAATTGTTTCATCTCTTTCCCTGCCCACATGTCTGTGGGCAGGGAAAGAGATGAAACCGCCGCTTCTAGAGGGCAGGAGCACTTTGACAGCTTCCACCCGCTGGAACTGGAGTGTTTGCTTTTGCTTAGTGGGAACTGTCAGCTACCGCCAAGTAAAAGCAAACATCTATGTCCCGGGGGTGGGCACCCCGGTACAAAGCAGGAGCCAGCCCTGGGGGATGGCGGTCCCCAGGGCCATAATTGACTCCAGGAAGGGGGCCGCTTGGCCCCCTCCTTTCTTGTATTTGGCCCCAGGAAGGTGGTGGTCCCTGGAGCTAGGGGGGAGGTCTGCATGCCCCCCTGCTTTAAATTTAACAAAAGCCCCAGGAGGTGGTGGTGCCCAGGGCTTGGGGATCCACGCGGACCCCTATTCATTTTGTTTGAAGCCCCAGGAAGGTGGTGGTCCCGGGGACTCAGGGTGGTACCCATGGCCCTTCACATTAAATTTAAAAGCCCTGGGGAGGTGGTGGCCCCTTGGGTTCAGGGGGTCCGGTTGGCCTCCTTACTCATTTCATTCAAAGACCCGGGGAGGTGATGGTCCCCGCGGCTCAGGGGGGTCCACGCTGCCCCCTATTCATTTTCTTTATTGCCCCGGGGAGGTGGTGGTCCCCGCGGTCCAGGATGGGTCCACGCGGCCCTCCCGCATTACATTAACATAAGCTCCAGGGAGGTGGTGGTCCCCAGGGCATAAAAATGCCCATGGAGGGGGCCATGTTCGCCCCCGCTCCTTTAACTTACTAAAGGAGACATGCCTCTGGGACGTAACCCACTCAGGAGCTTAATTAAAAACAAGATTTGTTCTATTTTTGCCATGAATTTGCAGAAAATCGTTTTTAAAACAAAATGCTTTTTTGACCTGCCGGGATGCCTCTGGGACCCCAAGACCAGAGTAAAGGGGTCAGGGTATTCCTACCCTGCCCCCTTTTCTTTTTTTCAAATTTTTGGGGAAGCTGTTGGAACTGGCACGTTCTGGCTGGCTGAGGTGAGGCCCTAACCAGGCAGAACCTACCCCTCCCGTCAGGGGTGGATGATTACACTCACTGTATAACATGCGCTCCCCTTAAGTAGCTTGGCACTGAGCAGTCAGGCTTATCTCAAAGGCAATGTGTGAAGCATTGGCCCAGCACTATCACACAATAAATACACTAAGCATCACAAAAGAAACTTCACACGTGGTGTATGCGAATAAAGTTTGCATTCAGCACACACCTTAATTAACATAACATGAATATCATGTATTTCTGGGCATAAATCACATTTGGAAATATCACTAGCAGTACTAGGCTCAACCATGTTAAAATGACATCAGTAATATGCACAGTTGGGAAAGATTCTACTTTACCCCCCAGCACCCTCATGCGGTGCAAAAACGAGGCTCACCTTGCCAATTATTATAATTCAATACCACCCAGTTATAGGGTGCACCCCAGATCACAACAATACCAAAAATGGGTACACACAGATAATTACAACACTTTTAAACAGCAATGTGGGCCAAGCCCGCACGGATAAAACCCAATGTCAAGAGTAGTATTCCTTTGGCAAGGAATCAACGTGTATAGCAACACCGCCGTGTGGTGTAATTAATAACAGGAAGTCACTCCTACACATTCACTCAGCACCGATGTGGGGTGCCACGGATATCAGACAGGTCCATGTGGAGTGAACTCGCATACACACGCACACAGCACCGTAATGCGGTGCAACTGATATCCGGCAGGTCAGTTGATAGTGCACATGCAGACCAAGTAGCCCAAGCCCTCCCCCACCCTTCAGCTAACCCCGACTACCCAACACCCACAGGATGGAGATAAATAGAACCTTCCCCATGATACTAGGCCACTTGAGGCCGGAGTCACACTTAGTCAGGGTCCCAGGGAAGAAGGTGGGGGTAGGTAGCAGGGCTAATTAGGTGGCAGTCGACAAATGGTGGTTTGGAACTGCTTGTGAAGTTCACCCACGATATGGGGAGCAGAAGCGGCTGCAGGCGATTGTCGCACAGTTAAAGAGTTCCCCTCTGTGCCTTCCGGCACCAGCCCAGTTCTGTGCAGCACAGGGGGGGTCACGCAGTCTCTTGACCCACTTCCATTCGCTCTCGGAATTGTTCCTTATCCCAGTCAATTACTCTCACCACCCAGGCCCGATCCAGGCAATACTACCTGGCTACACAAATTCATCGGGGCAAGGTGAGGAGAGGGCAGTTGGTCCGCCGCACTTAGGGCACAAAAGGAACAATCTATGAATGGGAGATGAAGCAGGGGAGCTTCTCAGAAGAAGGAGGCACCCTGTCAGGCACACGTCGATCAAAGTAGCCCCCAGGCAAACCGGGCACAATAGAACACAAGTCCTTTTTCCGGCACCACCCTGGAAATGAGGCACAATGTCTGGTGTGCATTGATATGAGTCACACCAGACAATTCCATTCACACACTACGAAGATTTGCACATTTTTTACTTCCCTGGAAATGAGGTCAAATGTCTGCTGCACGTTGATCTGAGTTGCACCAGACAATTCCGGTCTCACACAGGCACAAGTTCAGCAGTGCAGTATGAGGTAGTATGAGTCACTACTTCGGGTACGCCCTCACCTCCAAGGGTCCAACCTGTGAATCAACACCACACGCAATGAGCATGCAGTCGGCGTGTTGCACAAGAGAGATGTGGCATGATCGACGAAGCGGGCCACCCAGGGTCCCGCAACCGGTGAACTCGCTCACCACCAGCAAGATCCTTATGCGTGTTGAGGCCCTACGAAGCAGTGGTCACACTCCTTAGATGCAGGCAGTACTTTTGGGGCTCTGCCCAAGGCAATCCAGTCTCCAGGCACAATACTTAGTTCCACACTCACACCGCACTACCAGTTGGGATCCAGCAGATGATGTGGGCACTTAAGAGGGCACTGCTCTGCAGCTATCACAAGTAGACTGTGTGGGTCCCTCGCAGGAGGTCTTTGATGTCTCTGAGACTTCCACAAGAGAACAGGGGGCAAGCCAATAGGCCATTGGAGAGCACACTTCAGGGTGCTACACAGCAGCAGGTAGTCAGCCCAGGTCAGCCACTGTTCAGGAAGGGTGCACGGTCCCTTCCAATAGCAGTAATCCTCCTTGTGCACAACAGATTCTTCTGGCAGTGTGCACCATGCAGTTCCAGGATCTCCGGTCCCACTTACCCACAAGTGTATCTCTACCCTGCAGAAGTAAGGCACCAGTAGTTATACTGTAGTGTGCCTTTGAAGTTGGGGTGGTTCAGAGGGTTTCTCTTTGAACCACAGATGTCTCCTCTAAATGTCAGTCCTGTCTGCTATGGTGCCGTAGAATGCAGATCTAAATTTTAAGTGGGCCATGATCTGGCTTTCCAGAGTCAAATTGTCAAAACCTTTCCCTCCAATCCATCCAGCAAGGTCCTCAAATAGCAGAGGTCTGTCGTTCCATTTGAATGCCCAATGTTTATAGCTATCTCTGGGGAATGCGCAGATGTGCTCCCCCAGCCTCCAGTGTGAAATGAAGTCAAACTAAAAGGCACACAAAGAGCTTTAGAGCAGAGAAATACCCACTTTCTAGAAGTGGCATTTCTAAGCTATTAATGATGGTTGTATGACAGAGCAAAGCATGCCTTAACAAGGCATGCCTATAAAAGGTGGTCTCAACCACAACCGTGTCTTTACCACGCATGCCTTTAAAATGAATTTTGTTGTAAAGGCATGATTGGTAAAGGCATATGCGTGGTAAAGATTCCACCCCAGCCCTCCCGCCCTGAGCCCTGACACCCAGCCCTGCAATCCACCCCGCCCGGCCCTAAAAACAACCCGACCTCCCACCCTGAGCCCTAAAACTCGGCCCCCAGCCCAAAAAACTACCCAGAACCCAGCCCCCCCACCCTGAGCCCTACAACTGGTGTCCAACCCTGAAAGCTGCTCCTTTCCCCTGCCCTGAGCCCTAAAACCCAGCCCCCAGCCTTAAAAACTCCCCTGACCCCCCATCCTGATCTGTAAAATTAGTTCTCAGCCCTACTTATCAAACCGCTTCCCGGTCCTTCCTGTCCCAATCCTTCCTCTTCCTCTCCCCACCCATCCGCTCTGCAACTAAAGTGCTGACTGCCTTAACCACACATATGCGTGGTCTAGGCATATGTGTGGTTCAGGCAAACGTTGTCCTGCTTGCGTTGTAATGGCAAGCGTGGTTTAGCTTGCGTCGTTAATGCCATTTCACATTAATGACAGATCCCTCTTTACCACAGGAGAGGGTTTGTTATTGTGATTCCAATTATAGGAAACAATATGAGGCTGCTTCACTGTAAGCCACTATTGCAGCTTGAAGTAATTTCAACCATTCCCCCTTGTTAACCTATGGGAAGAGCAAACCTCACAGGTAGTGAAAACACACATGGGTATTCTTCACTACCCGGGCAGGGTACACACATGCCACTTGCTTCACCCCTTCAGACTTACCCCAGGGGTACCCTAGTGGCTGTGAAAGGTCCCCTCAGGACTAGCCAGTGGTTTAGAAAGGCCAACCTGAGCATAAGTGAAATTGCACACACACAGGCCTGCAATGGCAGACTTGAGGCATGTTTAAAAACATCAGGTAAGCATCACTTCCTAAGAGGTGTCGGATGGGAGCGTGCACTTTTACACTGCATTTACAGTGTGGGAAAGTGCCCAGAGCCCTAAGGCCAGTGAAAGAGAATCAGAAAAACCCATGAGAGAAAGCAAAAGGTTTAGAGAAATCCTACCTCCAGCACACCAGGTCTAACAGACTCGGCTGAAGCCGAGTCACAAGATGACTGCCAACACTTCCTGGTTGAAGTGTTGGCAACCAATCAGAGCTCTGCAGATCTCTGCACAAGCTCATTATTATTCACGAATTAGCTGCGATCGCAGATATACAAATTTGAATTTCCTTATATTACTCAACAACTACTGAATGGATTTACACCAAATAACTGAAAGCATGATCTGAGAACCAAAATCTACCTTTCAGTAAAATTTGGTGTAATTCCGTCCGGCAGTTCGGGCTGAATGTTGTGTCTAAAGCTCCTATGGGAATTAACATAGGAAACGCAATTTGTTTGACCCCCCCCCCTTTTTCTTGGCCACCGCTTTATGGCACACTCCGAAACTTTCCATGCACAACTATAATCAAAGTGCACTTTTGGGGGAAGATTTCATGAAGATTCATAATGATATAGGCAAGTCAGAAAACACTTTTCCGATGGCGACTGCCAGCAGGTAGTTATAGTTAGGATGTAGTTTCCATAGGAAGAGCGTTTTTTCACATGCCAATAACTTTGGATACGTTTGATGAATCCTCACGAAATTTTAAAATTTGTATGACGCTTACGCCAGCTGCTGTTTTGAAAATTTTGTGGCGATCTGTCACGCGGGGGCCCGAGAAAAAGGGGGGCTTCCAAAACGCATTTTCCCCATCTTAATTCCTATCAAGATTTTAGACACAACTGCAGCCTAAACTGCTGAACGGAATAACACCAAATTTGGCAGAAATGTAGCTGTTGGTCCAGAAAATGACCTTTTTATAAATTGGCATAAATGCATTCAGTAGTTTTTTAAATATGAAGGAAAATCCAAATTTGTATATATAGGGACGTGAAGGTTCCACAAACCCTCCCATTCTCGTGCTGAGATCTGATTGGCTGCCAACACATCAGACCAGGAAGTGTTAGCAGCCATCTTGGGAATAGGCTTGAGCCGAGTCCCAGAGGTAGGAATACCCTGACCCCCTAGGCCTCTTGGCCCTCGACTGTCACTGGCCATGTCATGAGTGATGTAATATGTGAGGTCATAAGCAGTGCATTGTGGGGGCGTAAGTTATAGTTGCAGGGGTGTAAGTTATAGTTAGCTCAGGTAACTATAACTGCTGAATTTCTATGGTCTTGTACGAGTGAAATCTGAACCTAACTATAGCGTCCCTGTAACCTTTGTTTTTTCAGTGAATATATATATATAGGTTTACGGAAGGGCATGTAACAATAGTTATTTCAATACCTGGGACCCTCTAAAATGCTCAACGACTAATGTAATTGTAACATACTTAGGAAGGATCATGTTTACCATTTTAAGGTTTTGATGTTGCTGACTAATATGTTTGCAGTATTTAATTCATGTCTTTAACCTATTTTTTTACAGCGTTTACAAAAAAGAATTGTTTTTCAGCTGTAAAATGATATGTGTCATTTTGAGCATACAATCTTTGAATTTATTATCCATCGAGGATTGCCCGTGTTAATATTAAGTCTCTTTACTATTGTCATTGCTCAGGGGAGTGGCTATTTTGGTTGTTTTCAATATAATTATGTGTGTATTGGTCCAGCGCATCATGTGATCAAGACCGCGGCAACGCGGTCGAAACGCGTCAGGCTGGACACTTGTCTTTTGCATTATGGTTGCTGATTTAATTTCACTGCAATAAAATTCACTGCAACGAATACGCTGTGGTCCGTACCTGTCTTCTTTGCCGCGCATTCGGTGAATCAGGAGTATGGTTTCTTCATTCAATTGATCGGAGTACGGCTGTCTCTGATCTAGCGGACCATCCCTTCAGTTGGTGGCTGGCTGACGTGCAGCCGATTTCGCGGAAGCGAATGGTTCTATGACCCGGAAGGAGTAAGTTCCAGGCCAGCCCCCCGCCATCGAGGATACGAGTGATTGCTATGCTGTTGTTTTCCATCGGAGTATTCGGTGGCGCCCGAGCGGTCGGAGGACACCGGGGAGCCAAACGAATCCACCAGTGGTAAGCCGGTACGACATCAACACTTTTGATATCGGCGGGTGAAGGGATTGTATTCCAACAAACTCTTGACTACTCAATCCAAGAGTGTCAGCGTGCAGTGTATAGTTGTGCAGTAATTTAAGACACCATGTCTTCAGCAGACGCGCTGCGGGACCGAGAGGCCGTGGCAGACGCCCTATTCCTTAATTTACCAGATATTGAAGAGGAGCATAGCGGCAGGAATACTGGTTCAAGCACCAATAACGATGTCAAATCTCTTTTAAAGAACTTGGAAAAGCTATTACGGACTGAATTGAATAAATGGTGGGAGAAAAAATCATTAGAAAAGTATTGAGAAGTTAACAGAATTCCACGCGGCTTAAGAATAATGATAGCTCCAACATTTGAAAACCCTAACCCACTAATGATGAAGGAGTGGGCAACGAATAACCTCGAGGCTTCAATGAATATGGTGTCCATATTGATCAAATATGCAGAAATTGACAAAATTGAAATCCTCAAAGAAATTGACCGAATTAATGGCTTATTGGAGGCAAATGACAATAAAGGTCAGATAAAGAAAGGGAGAGAGGAAATTGATGTTCGTCTAAAAAAATTAGAGGATACCATAAAAGCTCACAAAGTCTACAAATTTGCGAGAGACTACAAAACCGGGAGGGTTTTCACTTTTTCAAAAAAGTTTGACACTGTCAAAAGACAAGATCTAACAACGAAAATACCCAGTACATCCATTATTACCCAAATGGGTCAGGGCCCTTCTACTTCGGATTTGAGCTCCGATTTAAGTAGCAGTGACTCCGATATCAGCAGAGGCGCCACTGCGCAGGAACAGGTGCCTTCGAATTTCACACCCGGGGAAGAACTCACTTTTTTATATTGGGATCGGCGCCAAACCTTGAGACCACGAAATCCCGTCAAGAGACAAGGCGACTGAGAAATCAGCGGAGAAAACAAAGGCGCAAACTCCGGAAATAACAATCGTGGCAGGGGAGGGAGAAACAAGAAGAAGTTGGCCCAACAATGAATAGTACTGGTAATACAGTAATTAATCTCTCGGATACTACCCTGTCTGTCGCATAGACTCAACTGTTATCATTAGGTCTTTCTTATTGCCCACCCAATAGTTTCAAATATGTTCAATCTAGGGTGGATGTGTTCAAATTTATTAGGAAATTAAAATTTCTCAAATTTTACAAGCTTAAGAGCACGTCAGACATTGTCCATGGTTCCAAGCAGCCCTCTTTGGCTTCATCCACACAACAGGTCTCAGATGTTAACACGTTGAGAACTTTACAGTCTTTAATCACAGAAGATGATACAACTCCCGGTTCAACCCAAATGGATCTTTTGTCAATTGGCATCAATTGCAGTGCCTCTACAGACAGCCCCTTTCGTCCGCCATCTAGATTCATCCCTATGATGCCTAAAGACGCTATCGACGTCTTTAATGATTGTGTCACTGAGGACCTGAAAAATCTGAATAGAAAAGTCTTACGCAAGAAGTTTCAAAGGAGACATCAGGACATACAATACTCCAAACTTATGCAAAAACTCAGGAACAACAAAGACTTGATAATCAATCAGGCTGACAAAGGGGGCAATATTGTCCTGTGGCCCAGGGATCTGTATATGCAGGAAGCTGATCGCCATCTGAACAACACTACGTGCTTCAGAAAAGCCTCCCCGAATGAATTGACGCAAGTAAAAGACAATGTCTTCAAAGAATTGGCCCAGTGGAAACGCATGGGCCTGCTCAGTAAACAAGAACACAGTTTCCTCAAAAATGAACATCCCACAACACCAGTCTTGTACTTCATTCCAAAAGTACACAAGAGCACTACCCCGGTACCTGGAAGACCCATTATTTCAGCTCAACGTAGTCTCTTAGAACCCATGTCAAAATATGTAGACTACTATCTTCATGAATTTGTAGAGGGCCTTCCATCATTTATCAAGGACACAGGGCATTTATTGTCGAAACTGCAAAATGTGGAGTGGCAAGAGGATTGCCTACTCATTGTGATGGACATCAGCTCTCTATACACGAGCATTAACCATTCAGATGGAATGAAGGCAGTCAAATACTATCTGGGCAATCGTAATATTGAATTATATGAGCACAATTTGATGATTCTTAAAATGATTGAGACATGTCTTACTAACAACTTTTTCTTGTTTAACAAGGTGACCTATCAACAGTTACGGGGGTGGCGATGGGGGCATGTTTCTCCCCCAGCTATGCGTGTCTCCACGTTGGCTGGTGGGAGGAACATGTCCTCAGGGTTGCCCATAAAGCTATGTATGACTCACACGTCCTCCATTGGTGGAGATTTATAGATGACGTTTGCGTCATATGGAAGGGGTCTGAGGATTCTGCACATCAGTTTGTCAATGATATCAATGACAATAATTTGAATTTAATATTCACGGCGCGTATCAGCAACAATTGTGTACAATTCTTAGATGTGGAACTGTATATTAACGACAACACAATTCAAACCAAACTTCACAGGAAAGGCACTGCAGGCAATTCTATTTTGCATGCCAGCAGTGCTCACCCCCACCATCTAATTCGCAGCATTCCTTATGGAGAGTTTCTGCGAATTAGGAGGATTTGCAGTTCTGAAGCGGACCTCAACCTCTGTCAGGCGGATGCTCTACAGAGATTTTTAGCTAGAGGTTACAAAGTGAAAGACTTAGAAGAAGCCTTAGTTAGGGCTAATAGCCATAACAGGGAGGAATTCCTACAGGGCCAAACAGCTGCTATTAGAGCAACTACAACATCCTCTGGTCAGTTATCCAATACTTTGGACTCGGTCAGGTTGATAACTTCATACAGCTGCCAGGACAGACAAGTAAGGAAGATTATTTACAAACACTGGCCAATAATTTTATCAGACTTGACATTGTCACAGATTGTGCCCAGTCTTCCTACTCTAACATTCAGACGCGCTCCCTCGATGAGGGATGCGCTGGTCAAAAACAGTCCTGAGGTGGTTGTTTCTAATACCTGGTTGTCGCCAAGGACAGGTTTTTTTAAATGCACATCGTGTAGAGCCTGTAAGTTTGGGAAGAACACCACTGAGTATACCACAGCATTTGAAGAGAAGCCCATCAAGATTCAGGGTCACTTTACATGTCGAACCGAGTTCGCAGTATATGTATTGGAGTGTACTTGCCAACTTAAATATGTTGGCAGCACAAAACCTCAGGTTTTTAATAGAATTCTTCAACACTTGCGTGCGGTGGTTAACTCTGACCCCAACTACCCAGTGGCTCGTCATTTTAAGCTTGTTCATGACAACAACCTGAATGATTTAAGTTACTTTGTAATTGGATCTGTACCTAAGTCAGTTCGGGGGGGTAACAGAGAAAAACTACTGCGCCAGCTTGAATCTCATTTTATTGTATTATTGGACACAAAGAAGCCGAACGGTCTTAATACAGGGGAGGAGTTGCATAACTTTTTATGAATAATGTTTTAGGAAATTTTTATGGAGAAAAGTTAATCTTTCATAAATTTTGTAGTAATGTTTTATGAATCTTTTATGAATTTTTATGAATGTTTCTGTATCATTACGAATATGTTCAATTTAGATTTAAATGTGATTCTTACTCTGATGTCAATTGCTTTACCCGTGACGGATTATCCCCCTCATGAACTGACTATCTGGAGAATTATTCTGACCTTGCTGCTATCTATCTGGGCTCATGATTTGCATCTCCAACATCGATGTTATCTGATAGTGAACCTGTTTACACTGCTGAATTTGCAGTAATCACAAATTTACTGTGCACTCGCACTTTATTTTTTGAATTAGGACGTATAGCTGATTTCACGGCCAATGACTATATGATAATACTTTTGCACATTTAGCGACTTTTTGCACTTTTATGCACTAGCACTTTAGGTTTACGGAAGGGCATGTAACAATAGTTATTTCAATACCTGGGACCCTCTAAAATGCTCAACGACTAATGTAATTGTAACATACTTAGGAAGGATCATGTTTACCATTTTAAGGTTTTGATGTTGCTGACTAATATGTTTGCAGTATTTAATTCATGTCTTTAACCTATTTTTTTACAGCGTTTACAAAAGAATTGTTTTTCAGCTGTAAAATTATATGTGTCGTTTTGAGCATACAATCTTTGAATTTATTATCCATCGAGGATTGCCCGTGTTAATATTAAGTCTCTTTACTATTGTCATTGCTCAGGGGAGTGGCTATTTTGGTTGTTTTCACTATAATTATGTTTGTATTGGTCCAGCGCGTCATGTGATCAAGACCACGGCAACGCGGTCGAAACGCGTCAGGCTGGACACTTGTCTTTTGCATTATGGTTGCTGATTTAATTTCACTGCAATAAAATTCACTGCAACGAATACGCTGTGGTCCATACCTGTCTTCTTTGCCGCGCATTCGGTGAATCAGGAGTATGGTTTCTTCATATATATATATATATATATATATATGCAAAAACAGAAGCAGAGAACTCTGGGTAGTTCTCAAGTTTAGGTGGAAAGCACCTCCAGTAAGAGTACTCTCAACACCAGCGACACTCTAAATTTGCTCACCTCAAATGTCTGCTTTTCTATCAAAGTTTTTAAGCATAGGATTAGCGCAGTGCTATCCACGCCGAGATAGAAAGGGACAAAGTCTTTTGGCATTTTTACAGCAAAGTCTTTAAGCATAGGATTAGCACAGTGCTAACCCTGCCGAGCTGTAAAATGCAAAAGCCTTTTATCACTCCAGGCACAGTATTACAGCTTTGGATTGGTAAAATACCACCCAAGCCAACCTGAAATGAATAAAAGCAACCCCTGACACGTGTTTCGCTCTCGTTAGAGCTCTTCAGAGAGGTATAGCTTTGTCCAGACACAAGGGAGCACCCAGTATAAGTCAAAACAAACCCTTTCAGGCATAGAGTGACGAATAAATTATGCAAAAACAGAAGCAGAGAACTCTGGGTAGTTCTCAAGTTTAGGTGGAAAGCACCTCCAGTAAGAGCACTCTCAACACCAGCGACACTCTAAATTTGCTCACCTCAAATGTCTGCTTTTCTATCAAAGTTTTTAAGCATAGGATTAGCGCAGTGCTATCCACGCCGAGATAGAAAGGGACAAAGTCTTTTGGCATTTTTACAGCAAAGTCTTTAAGCATAGGATTAGCACAGTGCTAACCCTGCCGAGCTGTAAAATGGCAAAAGCCTTTTACCACTCCAGGCACAGTATTACAGCTTTGGATTGGTAAAATACCACCCAAGCCAACCTGAAATGAATAAAAGCAACCCCTGACACGTGTTTCGCTATATATATATTTTGCCACACTTTCCCCCAAGGGGGGACTTCTCACCGCACTCACAGCTCCGTGCTTCTTTAACAAAAATTGATTCAATATATCCACTTTATGTAGTTCAAGGTTGTTTAGTCATAGCTTGCCAGCACACCCCAACGCGTTTCAGTCTCCGCCGAGACCTTGTTCACGGGGATAACGACAAAACAAGGCGGCATTCCATTTCTGCCTTATTTAAACAACATGACATCACATCCTGTTGGTACCTTCAATGCATTATGGTAATCGTAGTTTTAATACTCATACACTTTGATAATTGTCGCTAAACCTTTGGACTACATTTTTTATATAAAACCGATTGTGATAATGAAGTTGACACCTCGTAACATTGTATTTACGTCGATTCACCTACTCTTCCATACAATGACTCCACAAATACTGCTTTAATTATCCTACATCTGGTTAATACTATTTCTTGCTGGTCTTTATGGCACCACATTACTGGATGTTTCGAGAAAAAAAATTTTTATATATATAATTGCTGTCTTATTTGGGGAATAACAAATTATAGGAAGTCCACCGGAGTTGCTGCTGCATGCCCGGGACTCGAACCCATGGATCATTACTTTGTTTAAAACGCACAATCGCGCTGCGCTATTCAGTTGGTACAACCCTTTCATAAGATTACTATTGTGTCAAGGTGTTCCTAGTGGCTCCAACTTAGTAATCAACTATAATTATCTATTTTCAATAGTGCCATGCAACCTGCAAATATAACGGCATGATTCTTTAATTACACCTTATCCCGTCATGGGTTATATTCCAACCTTGGCATTCATTGATTACGAGCGCACAATCCTGTGCATTTCACTTTTGCATTTTTGTGCCGTCAAAGCGCGCAAACATTTCATTTGATACACGTTGTACATTGTAAATCTAGCCCTCCAGTGGGCCATTACTCTCCCTATATAAATCGTAATTCCATGGTATTATGCCAATTTGATTCCCTTTCCTTTTGGATAACATTATCAGGTGCCATCAGCAACTCTTAATCAGTTCGATCATAACCAGTATGTATCTAGACTAATTTGTACATCATTAGTCGTCTGTAAGTTCAACCAATTGAGCCATATCCAGAGTGGGACTACATTAAAGTTAACACAGTTGTATTGAAACCAAAGTTAAACTTCATTGCCCAATACCTACATGTTAAAATCAAGTACAGGGAGGCTAGTATTCATGTCATTTGCTATTACATAATAGAATATCATCTGGTCCAAAACTCTCAAAGACCAATGTGTAAGATGTACGTTTAAGATGTTCAGAACACAATAGGATACATCATAAATGCGAATGTAGCTCCTCATCTTGGTTAAGCCCTCTTGGGGTCAAAGTTCGGAAATTTAATATGTGTCTCGATTCCTTTTGGCGCAAGATTTTTTCTCTATCCCCGCCACGGGCCTGTTGTTCCACTTGTTCCACAGCACAGAATGTCAGCAGCTTCCAATTCCCACCATGTTCTTTTTCCATGTGTTTAGCTATGGCGTTACTCTTGTCAGTATTGATAGTTGGCCTAACACGTTCCAATATTCTTTTCTTTAGATCACATATTGTGCTGCCCACATATCTGAGAGGGCAGGGGCACTCCACCATATAAATTACAAATTGACTTTTGCAAGTTATGCGTTGTTTGATTATCCACACTTTTTTGTTGGCCATTTCAATTTCTTTTGTGTTCTTAGCTATGGTACAAACTTTACAATTCGTGCATTTGAAAAATCCCGTACTTTGCAACCACATAGCCTGTTTGTTTTTATGTCTAAAATGGCTATGCACCAATTGATCTTTTAGGTTGTTAGCTCTGCGAAATGTCACACTAGGATTATCTCCCACAATTTTGGCAACTGTGGGATCTAAGGAGAGGATATTCCAATTTTTCCGTAATATGTGTCTGATTTGTTTATTTTCTGTAGAGTATGTGGTTATCAACCTTATTTCCTGAGAGTTCACACCACTATTCGGGGGAGGTTGTTTTTCAGAGATCAATTCCGAACGTGTTAAGCTTGCTGTTTTTTGTTGACATGATGAGACCAATTTTTTATTATAATTTCTTCTTCTGAATATTTCAGATATCAGTTTGCTTTTTTTTTGCCACTCTAATTCTTGTGAGCAGATCCTTCTAGCCCTTAAAAATTCACCATACGGTATGTTGTTAATTAGGCTCCTTTGATGACAGCTTTCAGCGTGAAGAACAGCATTGGTGGCAGTTTCTTTACGATGTAATGTGGTATGGACTTCATTTTCGCTAATATAGACTTCTATGTCCAAGAAGATCACTCTATTGTCACTGATGATATATGTGAATTTGAGTTCTGTTTCAGTGTTGTTGAGGATGGCGAAATACTCTGCGAATTCCTGTTTAGTTCCATCCCAAATGATAATCAAATTGTCGATGTATCGTAACCATTTGATTATTTTGTTCACATATCTGTCATTGTTCGAATCCCATGCTATGCTTCGTTCCCACCATCCCATTGGTAAACAGGCGTAGCTTGGGCTAAATGAAAAGCCCATAGCCGACCCTTTACTTGGCGGTAGATCTCATCACCGAACATGAAGATGTTTTCTGTTAGGCAGATCCGTATCATCTCAAGTAGCATTTTGTTATGGTCGGTAAATTGGATGTTCCGTTCTAATAGGAAGGACTCAATAGCTTTTAGACCGATCTCGTTGCGAATGTTCGTGTAAAGGGATATCACGTCCATTGTAACTAGGTGGTATGTTGTTGCCCATGGGGTTTCCTGTAGATGTCGTAGTAGGTCCCCTGTATCCTGAAGATATGATGTTAATTTCATTACATATGGTAAGAGAAAGGTATCCAAATAGTTGGCTATTGGTTCAAGTAGGGCCCCCTTTGCCGAGATGATCGGTCTGCCTGGTGGTCTAGTGGGGTGTTTGTGGATCTTTGGGAGGAAGTAAATGGTTGCTGTTTTTGGATGGTCTATTGTCAAGTATTTTGTTTCGTCATCATTCAACAGATTATTGTTTTTCCATGTTGTTAGTTTCTGATCTAATTCCAATTTAAATTTTTTAGTTGGATTTTCTTTGAGTCTTTCGTAATATTCTTTGTTTCTTAGTTGGGAGTGTGCTTCTACTATATACGCTTCCTTGTCCATAATGATGATATTTCCACCTTTGTCTGCCAACTTTATTTTGATTTCTTCGCATGTTTTCAATTTTTTCAATGCTTCACGTTCTTGTTTTGACAGATTATCTGATTTTTTTTATCCATTTTAGTTGATAAAGTTCTCTTATGACTGCTTCATGGAACATATCAATTTTGTTCCCATGTGGAAGTTGCGGGTAGAATTTAGACTTGGGTTTCATACCACTTTCTCCTGCTCCGAGTTGTGTACAGTGTGCCCCCACTCCTAAACTTGGGGAATCTGGATCTTGAGATAGTTCCATTAAAACTACAAAGCCAGTAGAGTCCTTTGCTGTTAATTCCATGGTTGGGACTGATGGTTTTTTCTTGTAGTTAGCCAATTTTTCATTTTCTGCAAATACTTTTGCCAACTTAATTTTACGAATGTATTTGTATAGGTCAATCCTGACTTGAGATAGATCCGTTGTGTTAGTTGGGCAAAAGTTGAGGCCCCGCTTGAGGAGCTTTGTTTCCACTTCTGTTAGGGTTTCTTTTAATAAATTGATTACTTCGAGTTCTTGTGATTCCATCACCGGGTTTAAGTCCACTTCTGTCTCATGCTCCTTGTTGTTGTTCCTACTCTTTTCGAGTCTGTGGAGCCGCTTGCCTCTTCTTGTTGGTTTTGGCGTGCGGGTCCGCGCCCTCTGCCTCTTCCCCGATTTCCTGTCGGTTGGACCCCCGATGTTTTCTCCCAATTTTTTTTGCTGGAGGGCCAAGCGCATATCGCCCAAAAAAGTGTTAGAGGGCTAGATTTACAATGTACAACATGTATCAAATGAAATGTTTGCGTGCTTTGAAGGCACAAAAATGCAAAAGTGAAATGCACAGGATTGTGCGCTCGTAATCAATGAATGCCAAGGTTGGAATATAACCCATGACGGGATAAGGTGTAATTAAAGAATCATGCCGTTATATTTGCAGGTTGCATGGCACTATTGAAAATAAATAATTATAGTTGATTACTAAGTTGGAGCCACTAGGAACACCTTGACACAATAGTAATCTTATGAAAGGGTTGTACCAACTGAATAGCGCAGCGCGATTGTGCGTTTTAAACAAAGTAATGATCCATGGGTTCGAGTCCCGGGCATGCAGCAGCAACTCCGGTGGGCTTCCTATAATTTGTTATTCCCCAAATAAGACAGCAATTATATATATAATTTTTTTTTTTCGAAACATCCAGAAATGTGGTGCCATAAAGACCAGCAAGAAATAGTATTAACCAGATGTAGGATAATTAAAGCAGTATTTGTGGAGTCATTGTATGGAAGAGTAGGTGAATCGACGTAAATACAATGTTACGAGGTGTCAACTTCATTGTCACAATCTGTTTTATATAAAAAATGTAGTCTAAAGGTTTAGCGACAATTATCAAAGTGTATGAGTATTAAAACTACGATTACCATAATGCATTGAAGGTACCAACAGGATGTGATGTCATGTTGTTTAAATAAGGCAGAAATGGAATGCCGCCTTGTTTTGTCGTTATCCCCGTGAACAAGGTCTCGGCGGAGACTGAAACGGTCAGTGCAATTATATTCCTATTCCAAGATGATGGCTCACTGTAGTCAGTTCAGTTGCACTTCCTCTTCCAAGGCATTTGAGGTAGAGCTAATATATAAGCAAGGTAGCACAACACAGTTGATGGGTTTCCTCCACTTTCATGAAGTTGTTCACCGAGTCACCTTTGACATCATTAATGCACCATCATTTCCCATAATATGGGCTACTACTTGGTTGAGGAAGCAAAATCCAATAATAAAATGGACAGAAAATATGATTGTATTTGCTTCTCCATTATGTCAGCTAGATCGTTTTACCCATCATGTATATGGCAACAACCATCTCATTAGCAGCAATAAAGAATGTGTCTTCTTCTAATGAGGTGCCCAACAAACCTTTACCATATGACAAGTTCATTGATTTATTTTCTGAAAAAGTAGCTGAACAGCTACCCGCTTATTGTTCTTATGATATTGTATTGAGTTAGTTCCTGGCACTAACATTCCACATTGAAGATTTCACACACTTACCATTAGAGAAGAATTAGAATACAAAATGCATGTAGATGAGACAGTGTACCGAGTGCAAAGAATTGAATGGATCACAGTTTGAAACTGACATCTGTTACTCCTCATCTCAGTCCTCTTATATCTACTGAGTGCTGGTAAATTGGACTTTAAGAGCTTTAAGAGCTACCTAAAATCTAGTACAAAATAAGAAGGGTGATGAATGGAAAAAAGAATGTAATTCCTAAAATGGGTATTATGATTATTTGGTCATACCTTTCGGATAGACTAATGCACCAGCTGCTTTCCAACATCTTATTTTTGACATCAAGCAAAATCTTCTGGACATGTTTGTTGTGGTTTACCTAGATGATATTTTCATAAATTTCTTATTGTTGAATATCACAGGAAACATGTTAAGGAAATCCTACCCAGACTATGAAAATATTTTCTTTTTGCTAAACTGGAAAACTGCATGCTTGAGTCCTATCCTTTTTAGAGTACCATATATTAACATGGCTAGCTCTAAAGTCTAGGCAGTGGTTCAGTGGCCAACTGCAAAGAATATCAAGGAGATACAATGCTTATAGGTTTTGCTACCTTGTAGAAGCAATTTTTTCAAGATCTCTTCAGTGTAATTGCATCTACAGTGTGTCTTTTACTTGGAAGGAATTTCTATTTCATAGGGCTAAAGAACAACAGCATGCTTTTGATTGCTGCCAAAATGCTTTTCAACAGCTTCAATATTACAGCACCCAGGCTTAACTCTTCATTTTATCATAGATTGAGATGCCTCTGTCAGTGCAAATAGAAGTATTTTGTCAAATAAGATATCTATACTGAAGCCGTATAGCCAGTTGTAGTCCATTCTAAAACGTTAACAGTAGCTGAACAAAACTATACCATCTGTACCCATGAAACTTTGGCTATTAAATAGTCTTTGTAGAATTGGCATCATTGCCTGGAAGGGCTCTTCATGAAGTGATAGTATGGACTGAATGCAGGAATCTCAGTTGATGCTAAAATCACAGACATGTTGGCTGGGTGCTCTTCTTCTCCAGATTGAATTTCTTTATCCAGCTTTGTCCAGGTCATATCATGGAAAAGGAGATGCTTTATCTAAATGCCATGAAAACATGCTTGAACCACAAACTACTTCTTTTTTTTAATCTGTGGTCAATAGTAGTACAACGATACCTCATACTTTTTCTGAGCAGGTCTGGAAGGCTCAACTTGATCTCAACATATCAACATGTATAGAAGAAAAACCTTTGGAAAGGAGTTGCAGTTAAGGGTGGTTTTAGCACAAGAACAACATAAAAAGGGCCAATGAAAGAACAAAATTAGTACATATAATTGTGCCATATAATTGTGTCAGGAGTCGCTGGTCATTCAGGAAGACTAAGAACAGAAGCATTCATTTCTCAACTCTGTTGGTGGCCCACAGGATGTGCAGCAATGTGTGTACTCGTGTTCAGTTAGTCTATAATCTAAGGCTAGCCATTCAAAACCAACTGATCTATTATCACTGGAGAACCTTTTTTATTGGTTTTATTATAGATCTCCAAAAATCAGATTCAAGGGCCACTTTCCTAGCTGTTTGTAGATTCAGAACGGTATACCTTAATAACGTACCTAGGGCACAGTTCTGCTCAGAATGTGAAAAGGGAATCCGGTCAGTTTCTTCACTGACAAGTTGTATGCAGGGCTCAGAGATCATGGAGAAGGTGGCAGCCAGATACTTGAAGGTGTATGGAGACTCAGGAGAGTCATAGAGGTTCTTTAACTACATGCTGTGGGTTCTTTACCTACACAGGATCTTCAGTTCATTGTTACCAGGGTTCAATTGGACCACATTCCAATTCTAAGATGACGGTTCACGATAGTAAGTTTAGATGCACTTCTGTGGCATTTGAGATCAAGCCACTATGTAAGCAAGCTATTATGAGAACACAGTGCCTAGCAACATCTCATGTTGGTGGTTTTCCTCCACTTTTGTGAGGTCATTTACCCAGCCTCTCCATTGTTGCACCTTTCTCATTTTCCTCATGGCACCCTCTCAGGTTCCTTGGAATACCTGCATCTTGTGCTGTTTCTTGGCCATGGGGTTTTTCAGCCACATCCACACAAGCCTTACTATACCGCAGGAGCCAGTCTTCAGTTTCTAATCCTCAGAGTCAGAAGTCCCCAAGACTTTGAGAGTGCAAGTGGTATCAGCTTTCTACATAGTCCCAACTTGATATTAGCTATTGGTCGCACTGAATGTAATGTTTTACTTACCATTTCAGAAGTTTGGGTGTTCCTTGGTCTTCCTTCCCATGCCTTTATTTTCCTGTTTTCTCAAGGTCTGAGCTATTGGTTTTCTCTACTTCCAGAAAGAACTGTGGGCTGTAGGCAGCAGGGAGGGAGGTGGTCAGTTTTAGTCATCCTTCGTTCCTTGCAATCAAGACATGTAATAATTCCTATTGTTGAGCACTGACACCCTGGAAGAGCATTGGGGGCCTGTGTGGCTGGAGAGTGCTGGCACTGGGAGATCTGTGGCTGAGGATCATTGAGAGCTGCTTTGGAGTCATCTTCAACCCAGGGCAAGAGCCTGCCCAATTTCTGCCCAGACATGTAGGTGCAGATTTCTGCAAGAAGTACTGTTGGACTGCCAGGAAAAGAAATGCCCTTCACTGATGAAAAGAGGTGGCTGGGCTGGATAGCCCCGATAAAGAGAGTCTTTCTCTGAAATTAGCAGCCCAGCTGCTTGAAGATCTCTGGTGAGCTCTCTGAGGTTTGCATTGTCCTAAGAGAATAGATCACCCCAGACCTGTGCAGGACATGAAGCCCTACCAGCACTGAATGAGCCACAAGAGAAGGATCAGTGCTCACAGAGTACTACCTGTGACCCCCACCCAGTTTGTACCTAGTTCCCTTTAACTAGGTGAGGCTATGAGAAGATGATTACTGCTAACTTGTCTGAAATCTGAGCAGTGGTTTCAGCGTTATCAACATTTCAAATTTCCACTTAGTTGAGGTTTGTTCCCCCACCTGGAATGGAAAAATGTAATGAACCTCTGAACCCCCGCTGCACTGTCAAAACATACCAGCATTTGGAGGTTTTGAAGGTATAATCCCTTTATCACCCCTTCCACTTGAAAATATAGGTGTTTTTGAATTTATTCATGCTTTTACTTTTGCTGGAGTGGGAATCAGTTTAAATTAATGTCTTGGATTACCATCATCTGGGCTAATTCCTGCCATCACTGAGGCTATGGATCTTTGCCGTTGTTTTAAGAGAAGATCAGGAGCTGTACATCACATGAATTATAATCACAATTTCTAATCTATTTTCAGTCAATAATGAGAGTTTGGTATGAGTTAATGTGTTCTAATATTCAAATATTTAGCAAATGATCTTTATAAGGTCACAAGTTAATTTCATCAATCTCAGTTTTTAGAAAGTAATTAATAAATCGCAATAAAAATGCATTAAGTTCCGTAAAGAAAAGAATCCCTATTGCAGGAATGGGAAGAAAAGGTGTCAGTCAGAACTCATAAAGAGTTCTAGTTTGAGCGAGAGAGAGGGAGAAAAAGCATAAAGCTTTAGCATCAAAATCAGCTCAATAAATCAAGAATCAATCAAAGCAGAACTTCCCATAAAGAGAGGTTCAAGAAACTCAGTAGAGCCTCAAAGCAGCGTGGACTAGGGAAAGTGAATGCATGGAATGGAAAATCTGCAAAAGTCTGCAGAAAGGTCTGGATCTGCTCTAGGAACACGTACTATTATAGACAGCACATTTTATAAATTTTGCAGTTTGTAGTTTCTTCTTCAGCAAATCAGCTGCTGATGCTCTCATAGGAACAGGAACTCTGCACATTTATAGTAAACTGTATTATTTTCTCAATATTATTAAACACTTCCTCGCTTTCAACATTGCAGGTCTGTGCATTCCAGTTGATTTTGCCTGTTGGCCCACTTTAGTCCCCCCATGGACTCCTAAGCATATACCCTTGACCCCTCCCTCTTTCCTGGCATCATAGCTCTGGGAACATGATGGGCTGTTCTGTCCCATTTTAAGTGGCAGGTGTGCATTTGGACCAGTGCAGCTAACATGGACTAGTCTTCCTCACCTTTGAATGCTGAATCTCTAACATGTACTGCCCACTCCTTCCACCCAGGACATAATTTCCTCTGCATTGAACACTCAATCCACACCAACAAAGTCACTCACACTATCATTCGCAGCCAGTGGCTCCCTACCCTTTTTGCGATCATGGTGTCAGTCACACTAATAATGACTTGATCTCCCGACCTTCTTGGTGAGAGAGGAAATAGATCTAAGTGTGAGTGGCATGGATGACCATGTTATCGGAGCAAGGATAAAGAAGGCCCGACCTCCATCATATGCTTTTTGAACTTTGGAAGTAAATAGAATTATCTGATTAGTTGAGTGAATAGTAGAACCATAAACACTAAAGAACAAGACATAGGTTTTTGGAGTGTGCCATAGATTTCAAAGTAGACAATGCACAGCATATAAAAGGATATAAAGGCTTCTCTGGTTAGCCAATGAAGGGATTTCAAAATCAGAATGATGCACGGCGTATGGCACCGAGGAGATAATATGGACTGCTTGGTTTTGATTCAAATAAGTATTTGGGTGAAGGAAAATGCCTAGGTCAGCATCGTTGTAGTAATCACATCTGGATCGGATCAGTACTGCCACACCGGCATGATGACCATCCTCTTAAACAAACGAAGGATAAATTGAATTTTACTCATTAAGAAGGTTCAAGCAGAGATAACAGATGCAACATATACATTTGGGTAAGTGTACTGTTGGACATAATGGGAGTGGATAAGGACAGCAAGAGACCTAACAAACATTAGTGATATGGTGAAAGAGCAGAATCCAGAGCAACACCACTACATTGTACTGGTTGAGGATAGAAAGGAGCCAAGTGCTACCTTCTTGCAAAGCTTCATTCCAGACATGGTTGCCACACCTTTAATGAAACACTCCTACATTCCTCATCAATGATTATTGGGAGTCTTTCTCCTCTTATCTAAGGCCAACCTTCTCTAGCTCTCTAACTAAACAACATAAACAAACCTCCTGACACTATTCTCCTCTATCCATCTTCTCTAACTGGTTAGCTACCTTCTCTTCCAAATCAAAACCACTCATGCTCTCCCATCCTACGTCTGCCAAGAATACACAACAGACCAATAATTCCCTAAGTCTTGTTTGTCATGCTAAAATAACCATTCCTATAACAAACCAAAGGAATTATAATCAATTGTGCTCCTCACTCTCATACCCCAAAATGTTGTTGCTACCTACAATGTCTTCCTGTTGTAGTAAACGCTCCTGCCGCCTCTGAAATGCTCCAAGACCATACATTTCACCTAAGGTTCTTAACTAAAGCATGGCATTCCTCTATACCGAGATTTTTCATGGACATCCTCTAACCCAATGGCTAGGCCACGAGGAAAAAGATTACATGGACATATACCATTCTGATTACCTACCATCCCCGATAAAAGTAGACTTCACACAACCCTTAGAATTTCAACAAATGCACTGTATTCGCTCCTAAAAACTCAGCAAAGAGAGACTCACTGCAAACCATCACTAGCTGCTCTCTTCACCGCTAGCACGCCAGCTAAGACGTCCACTAGCACGCCAGCTAAGTCATCCTGGCAGCAAAAAAAACGCAGCCTAGACCCATACAAGGAAAACAACATAAACATCTTACAGACCTTTTTGCACAACACCACCTTGAGGAGGACAAGAGTTATGGTGCTGAAGATGTGGGATATCTGCTGCTATCTGTTGGATCTTGCAACAGTGAGAATAACAAATTAATGAGAATACACCAAAGCAGGGGAGTTGGAAAGATTCTTCGAATCCCTGGAAACCAACGAAATGGACACAGCTCATGATCTGAAGGACAAGTCCTCAAGCTTGCACATCAGGAACATCGAGGCAAATGGCAAGCCACTTCTTCAATAGGGGAGCCCCGGAGAACATCTTTAGATG
Source organism: Calotriton arnoldi (assembly GCA_963921515.1). Classification (NCBI taxonomy): domain Eukaryota; kingdom Metazoa; phylum Chordata; class Amphibia; order Caudata; family Salamandridae; genus Calotriton; species Calotriton arnoldi. Next base: position 589,882 of record CAWUFW010010149.1, read on the forward strand.
TTGGACAGGCCCGATGAAGACTGGAACTAAAAGAATGGATGTGATATTCTCTTCCAAAAGGAACAAAGGAAAACCTCTGAATTGTGATGTCCCTGAAGATGGCTGATGTTGTTGTGCAAGTGGCCTTTCCCTCATCTTAATTCAGCTGCCCCCTTCCACAATCATGGCTGACTGAACACTGAGCCATTGAGTTGACACCCTACTCCAGTCCAAATGAAGAGGGAGGTGGATACTCTCAGTGGACCCGTGTTGACTGCATTCACATATCCTCACATCAAATTCCAACTAACCAGGGGCAATTCTTCCTCCCAATTTCTTACAGTATGTATATGGCATTTCTATAATGCACTCCTAGACAAAAGGTAGTGGAGTGCTGTGCAGGGTCAAAGATAAGCATTAAAGTCAACAAGTGATAGGAGAGTTAGCTGGGTTGTAGATGGTTAATGCTATGTGATGTATTCTTCAAAGTGGTGAGCATTCATCCTAAATTGGAGCAGCACTGGTCGGTTCTTTTGGATACAGGGAAGCTGATCCTGGGTGCATAGATGGAAAAGGCATGCTTTCTTTATTTTTATTTTTAATACTTCTTAGTCAGCAGTTTGGTAGTGTCCTGGCTGCAGGTGTGCCGAGAACCACCAGAGATGATGAACTTGTCTTCAAGATAAGCAGGGGTGCTGGTAGTGATGGCTTTGTAAATGATGGAGCTGGTTTTGAAGAAGGTGTGGGCCAGCAAGGGGAGCCAGTGATCAGGATGGGTGTGATGCGATCATATGTGCTGTGACATGTAGGAATGCTCTTAAGAGCTGCCAGTATGGGATCTGAGAGGCCATGAAGCAGGGCGTTACTACCATCCAGATGGAACAGTACAAGTGTTTGAACAGCAATCCTGAAGTCATTTTCTGGACATAACTGTCTCGGAACCCCTTTCAGAGGGCCACAGGTTAGGCAATGGTTACTGGGCCCAACCGTGGGAGTTGTGGCCTTTTACTCCTGCTACACCAAAGCCCAACCTATTATGCCTCCTGAACACAGTGCTACCCTTTCAGCACTGGACTCTCAGGGGTACCGCGGGTTGAGCAGCTCAAGGCTCCTTGTAGGTGAAAGGCATACATCGGCGCAAGACTCAAAGTAACAACAACAACCCCAATAAACAGATTGTCCAGTCAAGTAGTATTTAACATAAGCACACAAAATATATTCGCAGCACACTAAATAACAACCACAGTCTCATAAGGTTAGGACCCGAGTGTTGTGCTGGGCAGAGTCCCAGAGTCCCCTTTCCCTTCTAATCGAGTAGGTTATTCCCCATTCAAAAATGGAGGTGACTTTCAGGTGTTGCCCACGCTTGTCAACATGCAATAAAATCTTGTTTGGGCTTTAAGAGTCAATTAAGCAGTGCCAAGCACTAAGTTTTAGAGAGGGATCCAGAGAAACTTGCAATGTTGTCCGACAAGTGGTTAGGTAACAGGGTTTACAATGAACTACAGTAGCATGGTTCTAAGCGAAAAGAGGAGAGAAAATGGCATCTCACACTTCGCTCACTGGGATTCACTCATCAGGATCCCTGCTGGACCTCGCTCCATCCAGGCACCCTCCTCCTCCTTACAGGGTATCCTGGTTTTGACAGGCAGGCAGAAAGCTGGTCCTCCAGGATCAAACCAAATGATCTTGACTTCCTGTGTGATGCCCCCACTCCCAGCAAGGAGACTAGCAGACCTTGGTCCCCAGTTTTGGTTGCAGCAGCTTGAAGTCTTGAGGATCTTCTAACTATGCTGATGAAGAGCTTGTGGGTCTCATGCTCACACTTTTATAGTCCACATCCAGACACAAATGTGATTTAGTGTCTGGTCCTTTGAAATTCTTGCTGTGGGTGTCGACTCCTTTGAAGTGCTCACTCCTTTGTCTTGCCCTTTGTCAGAGGGAAAATATGCCACAGCAGGAGCATCTACAATTCTGATTGCCCCACAACAAAGGTCATGGGAGTAATAGGGGATTACGCCTGGCTGTCAACTTCCACTGAAGTATGCCTTGCAAAGGTTTAAAGGTCTACACCCTCCCCTCTACTATGGTTCCCTGGTCCTACAGTTCTAACCTTCTGTAACCAACAATCTCTCATGATAATGAGCCTAGGCCCCACTGACCAGTAATTCACTCTGAATCAAAGAGACCTTCGATGTGCGCAGAGTATGTTCTGCTCCTCTACTCTAGTGTGTATGTTCCCATTTTAGCCCTCAGGAATGTCAGCAATCCACATCTCCTCTCTGGATTTTCAGTCCTCACCTCCAGCTAGCCTTTCCAGGCTCTCGTCTTCCAAAATGGAAGATTCAGGGTGCCATGTTATGTACCAAGCACAGGCGCACATCCAAAACAGCACACACACGCAAGCATCACATGCTGCATGATGCTACATATAATCATCATGTAGGCTAAGATTAGTTAACTATTCAGCAGCTAAACTTTGCATGAGGGGGTCAGTTGGCACCATCCCAGTGACATGGGTAAAAGCCTAAAATGGCGCCTTGAGGCCCTCATGGGTGAGTAGTCACGCTTTACAAGCCCCTGATTGATTAATTGAGTGATTGATTGATTGACACTACTGATGACTACAAAACACAAAATGGGTATGCTGCCGTCACCACGGTTATGTCACTTTACTCCTGGCAAGAGGGCTAGTCCTCTACCACTATGTGCCTCCCAGTCTAAGAAGACTGCATTACGATGAGACAGGACTAGGTTATGGTGCATGCACAAGATACGTGTTCGCCCATGACCTAAAATCAATGCCAGGGGTCCAGATATTCATGCAGTTGGGCCACCCTGGGCAGGGGTGCACACCCATCACTGTTCAGGGAGCTTTTATGTCCCAAAAAACTACTTCACTTTCTTTAGAAGAGACAGCTGCCCCAGGCCATCTTTGTTTTAATGTTTTTCTTGAGTGTGAGGTTGAATTGAAGTGTCCTGCCTTTCCATGAAAAATGGGGTTTGAAGCCATCAAGGTTCAAGTTATTGAGGCTGGTTTGTACTGCTTTTTTGGTGTTTTTGGCAAATAACTGGAATTCTTTTTGGCTGGATTGCGCTTCAGATAGGGCCTGAACATCGAGGTGGGAATGATGAATAGATAATACTCAATCAGACCATGCAGTATGTGCAAAGCATCCAAAACCATGCTATATGGGAAGTTCACGCTAAACACTCAAGTCACGTTGCAAGCTGAATGGGCATTTTCCTCCATGAAGTGGAGAAATAGCAAGCATGGCAAAAAGGCGGGGCAACTATAAGCTGCCCAACTGAAGAGACGTCAAGCGATGTTTGCAGTACCAGCGATATACAACAAAACATGACATGATATGTTTACAACTTATTTTCAACATCTGAATCACTCAAACCATGTAACTAGAAATCAGGGCTTTAATGAAATCCTAAACAACCTCGCTACAATCCTGAAGCCCTCCACTAACCCCCACTGTACTCCCACCATCTCCAACCACACACACAAAAGGCTCCCCAAGGCTCAGCGACCCAGTTGGACCTCATCCCCCCTCGCGAGACATTTACAGAGGCCTAATAGAACTATGGAAGCCATGTCCTCCGATGAAGCGACCGAGTTGGCCTCCTCGTACACCACCCCCTCTACTCACACCCCTCAATCCTCGATTCAGGTAATCATTGGACTCAGAAATGAGCACTCCACTCCGAAACCCCCTAGACTCCCAGCCTCCCTCATTAACATTCCTACGGCTCACCTTAGAAAAGAACCAAAAAAAGCGACACCCCCTACAAACTGCATGCTCATAAACTGCAGATCAGCCACCAAACACGCCACAGAGCTAGCTGAATCCATCCTCAACCATGACATAGACATAGCCTTCATCACCGAGACCTGGCTAAATGACACCTCGCCTCCAATCATGGATACTCTCGTACCCCCGGGTTTCTCTATCATCAACAAAGATAGAATAGACCAAAAAGGAGGGGGTTAGCAATCATTCATAACAACAACTTGGCCGTGACCGAAATCGAGACCTTCAACTATAACTCCTTCGAATGCCTAACCGCCAACATTAACTCCAGCAATAACAAATTAGTACACTGCCATCTCCTATACCATCCCCCAGGCAACACCACCACATTCACTGAGCACCTGTCAGACCTGATTGCTCAATGCTCTCTCCGAAACAACAACCACCTAATTCTGGGTGACCTCAACCTGCACTGGAATGATAAAAACAGCCCACCAATACAAAACCTGAACGAGCTATTACTTACCAGCAACCTTACCCAACACTGCTTAGAAGAAACTCATATCAAAGGGGCAACCCTCGATGCCATCATCGCCCAACGCGATGCAATCACAATAGACCACATCCTACCGGTCGACTGGTCAGATCATCACTTAATCCTTTTCCGCATCACGCAACCGATCATCTGCCAACCTCCCACTTAAGACCCCCCCACATGGACAAGAAACCTAGCACAGATCAACATAGTCGACTTAGAAGAAAAAATAAACACCCTCCTGCCCATCTCCCCAGACGGTTTTTCCACAACAGAACTCACATCCCACTACAACACAACTTTGTCCTCCATCTTAGACCAACTAGCCCCCCTGAAACTGAAAAAATCCAGGAACATCCCCTCCAGATCCTGGTTCAACAAGGACATTAACAACAAAAGGAGACAACTCAGAGCCACAGAACGTCTATGGAGAAATAATCCCTCCTCCAGCCTCTGCGAGAAACTCAAAACAGCAAGAAGGAACTACAAAAAACACATCAACAGTGAAAAAACCAACTTCTTCTGCTCTGCTCTTGAGAATGCGAAAAATAGGCCAAAAGAACTCTTCAACATCATTAGGCAACAAACCTCCAAGACCTCTGCAACCCCAGTCCAGGCCTCCAAAGACCTGTGTGACAACTTCGCCAACTTCTTCAATGACAAAATCACCAAGATTGAGCTATCACTTGACATCAACCTCAACCCCTCCTGCAAAAACCTAGCCCCAACAGTCGAAAACACCACGAGCTTGAGCTTGCTCCCCACGAAAGCCTGGATATCCTTCAACCACGTACCTGAAGCTGAGATTCTCAAACTAATCTCCTCCTCCAAGCCCTCATCCCACAGCCTCGACCCTGTACCTATCCAATTGGCTAAAAAGCTGAAACTCTCCCTTGCTCCAATATGGTGTGAAATCATAAACAGCTCCTTGAAAATCGGCATCAAACCAGACTGCCTCAAAGTCGGCCAAGTGACACCTCTACTGAAAAAGCCAGGCCTTGACACCAACATCCTGAACAACTTCAGACCTGTTTCCACCCTCCCCTTCCTAGCCAAAATCCTCGAAAAATGTGTTCTCCTTCAACTGAACCAGCACATTGACAACAACAACCTGCTTGACAACCACCAATCGGGCTTCAGAAAAGGCTGTAGCACCGAAACCGCGATCCTAAACATCGTGGATGACATCCTCAAATCCCTTGATAATGACCAATGCTGCCTACTCATCCTCTTAGACCTATCGGCAGCCTTTGACACGGTTGATCACAATCTTCTCATCAAGGCTCTCAAAGACCGAGTAGGTGCAGACGAGGTGGTCCTACAATGGTTCTCCTCCTTCTTACACAACCGCTCCCAAAGGATAAAAATCAAATCCTGTATGTCCGACCGACTCCCCGTCAACAGAGGTGTCCCCCAAGGTTCAGTGCTCTCCCCTCAACTGTTCAACATATACATGGAACCCCTCACCACCATTCTGAAAAAAGCCAACATCCCCTTCCACCTATATGCAGACGACACCCAGATCTACTTGGAAACCTCCTCCATTAACGACATCCTAAGACTCAACAACACTCTTAGAGAAGTTCAACAATGGCTAGCAACTAACCACCTCAAACTAAATCAAGACAAAACCGAAATTCTCCTCATCTCCAACAAAGAAGAAAACCCTCAAATCGTAGAGTGGCTGAAAGAAATCAACACTCTTAACGGTAATCTCACCCTGGCGAACTCGGTAAAATCGCTAGGAATCACCCTCGATCAAAATCTAAGCATGACCAAACACATTAAGAACTCCGCGAAGAGTGCCTTCCTCAATTTGAAGCTTCTCAACAAAATTAAACCCTTCATCCCACCCATGGACCTCAAACAAGCCACCCAATCACTGGTGCTATCTAGACTTGACTATGGGATCGCAGTCCTCTCCGGTACAGCTCGTTCCCACTTAGCGCCACTCAAAACAACTCTCAATGCTGCTGCCAGAATGGTCACCGGAGTTAAAAAATATGACCACCTATCTCCCGCACTCAGAGAACTAAAATGGCTCCCAGTCGAAATGCGTGCCAGCTTTAGAACTGCCTGCCTCACGCACAAAGCCCTGCACACAGGGAAACCGGAATACCTGGCCTCCAAACTCAAGAAAGCCGGCCAGTCAAGAATCCTCAGGAGTTCCAACACCCTCTTACTCATCCCTCTGAAAACACACAAACAAAAAACCGCGTCGCGATCCTTCGCTGGGAACGCACCGAAAATCTGGAACTCCATTCCAGTCGACATCAGGACTATCCCCTCCTTTACAAAATTCAAAAGACTCCTAAAAGACCTCTACCTCAACCGGGCCTTCCCGGACTGAGAACCAAAACGCACAAGCCTGCACTCTGCAGCCACCTGGCAATGTCCCACCACCTTACCCCCGGCTCGGTACAGACCCTTGTCATTGTTCCTCCACTCCCTACCCCATTCCCGCTCCCTAACCCCCTCCTCGTTCACATCCTCTCGGAGGGAGATTTAGCCCAAGACTTTGTGCACGCAACGGGACTACCTCAGACACAACGAGACTACCTCAGGACCTCTCTACCTCAATGACGCACAGCACATTGGGACTTTTGAACACTTATGCCTACCTTTGTCTCTTTTTATGTGATTTCTCCCCTATATCTGCTGTAAAGCGCTCCGATACCCTCGGGTCTGGCCAGCGCTATATAAAACCTCTTAAATAAATAAAAATAAAAATGCTAAACTCAATTCCCTGTTGCCGCTTAAACTGCCCCAGTTGACTGGACTTGCTTGAGGGTACCATCACTGACGAAGAGATTGCTAAGGCCATACAAGACATGGCCTCTCTTTTATACCTAATCCCAGCAATGATTTGCTGCTTTGGGTCAGTTTCCACTCTCTGCAATGCAGATATGAAGATATTGGTCAAAGTCCTTGCCGACAGTCTGCATAAAGTCATTCTGAGTCTTGTTCATGACTCACAGGTTGGATTTGTACCAGCAGCTGATCTAGAAATTATTTACTTACTATGCTACACCAGTGGCAATTGAAGAAGGAATCTGATGAGAAAATTACTCTTTCCTAGACACGGAGAAAGTGTTCTTCCAAATTCCTGGGGATATCTATTTAGGACCTTAGGGGAGATGTACAAAGCATTTTTGGAGCCCAGTTTGCAGAATCCGGCCGTTTGTGATCTCAAACATGCTTTTTCTTCTGTACCAACACCAAATTGTGATTCAGTAACAAGTTATTGAATTGCAGTTTGGGTTTAAGACCCAATTCCGATTCGGTATTTGGAAGGGGGATGTTTAGGGCGTCTCTTCCAAATTCCAATTTGGAATGGTATGTATTAATGTTTTGCAACCAGAATCCGGTCGCAAAACTTTAGTACTTTACTCACTACCGAATTTCCTCTGAGAGTGTTGAAAAATGCAAGTTAAATGTTTCAGTTTTTTTTTAAATGCATCCAGAAAATGGGTTGCGTTTTTAAAAAAACGCTTTCTATAAAAGTAATCACAGATATGGTGGTCTGCTGACCCCCGTAGGCTACCATTCCTGTGATGGTTGCAATTCGTACTGGGTCACAAATTGTGATCTACCTCATTAATATTCCTGAGGTACGTCGATTTGCAACCCACTATTAAATCATAGGTCAGCTTGCAAAATAGCACTCAGTTCGCAAAAATACTGCTCGCAAATTGCGAACGGTATTTTGCAACCAGAGTTTAGTTCATCTGGCCCATAGAAAGGGCAGATTTACGCCCTAACGTTCACAATCGTAAAATGACTTTAATCTAACTTGGTGGCACAGATCAACTGTGGTGAATTCCTGACCGTTTTATTCAAGGGTAGGAGAGGTACAAGGCAGAATTTTCCACTGTCACATCTGTCCTTTCTCGTGGCCCTGGAGCGGCTGGCAGCAGCCATAGTGTGATAAAAGATATTGTTGCCTTGGCCAGTGAGCAACGGATATTGCTGCAAGAAGATGATATTCTCCTCATGCTGGACAAGTCAGACTCATTTGTTTAAGAAATTATTTCACTAATTACATGGTTTTCTACCTTCTACGGTAGCAAGAAAATTCTGTAATTGGTAAATAAGTCGTGTGGGCTAAAGCTCGATTGATAACAGCCACTAGATCTCTAAACCCTTTATTGATTCGAGAGGCTAGACAACAATATTAAGAGGTGCATTCAGTAAGCAAAAAGGGCTGGGAGGACCAGGATTGGCAGGAGCTGTTAGAGGCTTCCAAAAGGAAAGATAGTTCCGCCTTTTGGCACATAATCCCTCATGGCAGTTTGACTGCTCGCACTACAACCGTACACCATATTCAACAGCAGGTATGGGTCCAACACTTTACCAAGTTATATTCTTTACCCCCTCCAGATCATTTGCCTAGCAGTATCGTGTGGTGTCTGTCGGTTGACAGCAATTCCCAGCCACTTGCCTTAGACTTCTTTTCCCTGGCCAGCACTAGGCAAGCAATAGCATCTCTGAAACCTGGCAAAGCCCCGGGTTTGGATTATATCCCAGGTGACTTGTACCGTTCAGAGATTGAGATTTGGGCCCCATACATAAATATCTTGTAGAATGCCATTGTGTTAGGAGCTCCTCTTCCTGATTCCTGGAGGAGTGCAGTGATTGTACCAATTTTTAAGAAGGGGGCTAGATCTGACCCTAGTAACTATAGGCCCATTAGTTTAATCGACATCCTTGAAAAGGTATTCTGTCTTCAGGTTTTAGCTAAACTGCAAGAGTGGGTTTGTGATTAAGACATTTTATCTCCTTTTCAGACTGGATTTAGATTCAAGGTCGGAGCAGTCGACCAAGGCTTCAGATTTGTGCTGATTTTATGGAAATATATAAAAATCCAGAAGGATCACCTTTATGTCACCTTCATTGACCTTGGAGCTGAATTTCTTCTGAGTCCCAGATCTTGTCTCTTGGACTCTCTAAGGTCGATAGGGGCACCTTCACACCTGGTAGGGATTTTAGAGAAGCTCCGCGAGAATAACTATGCTCAAATATGGTGAGGCAAGGATGGGGCACCAACCGAGAGGATAAGCATTATACAGGGGTCCAGCAGGGATGCGTCCTCGTGCTGATGCTGTTTTCTCTGTATATAAATGAAGTGTTTAACCACCTAAACGACTGTACCCATGATGGCCCCAAACCCAGTGGTGTCTTTATACCCAGGTTGCTGTTTGCGGACTATACTTTGCCCATCTCAAAAACCCCAGTCGGAATCCAGAACTTATTAAATAAATTCCAAGATTTCTGTCACCTAAGGGGGCTTGAGATCAATGTCCAAAAAACAAAATACATGACTTTGCGACAGCATAGATTGTTCCGCAAAACCTTGTCACTCAGGGGCATGTTACTTGAAGAGGTGAACCATTTTGATTACCTGGGAGTTAGAATCAGCAGGTCTCTGATGTGGTTCTCCCACATTGAAAAGAGCAAGGCCACTATTTTTTATAAAACAGCTGCTATTGGAAGGATGTACAGGGCTTCTCCTCAGAGGGCTGTCTCTCCTGCTATAGAAGTGTACAGGGCTGCAGCTCAGTTGGCCGCATTATACGGGGCTGAAGTCTGGGGTATGGCCTCCTTAAATTCTCTCATCGCCAGAAAAAATCATTTCGTAAGATCATTATTTTCACTACCCGCTCATTCCTATATACTTAGATCTGACTTTAAACCAGATTGGCAATTGGCTGTATTGAGACCCCTGATCTATTGGATCAGGATCTGGTCTACGCCGGAACTGGAAACCTTTGGACAGGGCCTCTGGGAGCTGGTGCAACTGGATAGGAATCTGACTGTTCCTTGGCTGCTGCATGTTAAACAATGGTTTCACATTTTGGGCTTGGAAGCCATGTGGACCAACCCTTCTATTACATCTGCTCATCAGAAGCTCTCCCGAAAAAACTTTTTTGGGGGGGTTCATAAAAACTGAATATTTACGGGGTTCGGACAGTGATAGCCCCACTGGTAGGCTTTTAATTAAGAAACCCTACCCGAAGTTTGAAGTATAGCTCACTGAGGTTAACCCGTACTGGGCTAGAACACTCTTTATTAGGTTTAGGGTTGGCACCCTGGCATTGAACAGTTACACACGCAAATGGAATGGGGTGAACTCTGGCAAAATATTCTGTACTATTTCCTTGGATCGGGTGGAAACTATCGAACAAGTTTTGTTTAGTTGCCCACTGTATAAATGTGCCAGAAGCAAGAGGTTGAAATCGTATTGCCGGCATCTTCAGTCGCTCCATTATTCCCTTGCTTTCCGTATTCTTAACTCTGACACAAGTAGGCTAACGGTTTTCTACATGAGCAGATTTGTATTAGTTGCTGGAGTGATAAGGAAACATTTGGGCCTCCAACTTTATCAGGTGCGTGCCTGGACTCGTGGCATTAAGCAAGCATGTAGCCCTTCACCATCCTGGGCTGGAAAGTCTCAATCCAGCCAGGGTATTTGGTGTTAGTATGTTTATAAGTTTCCTGACTAGTTGTAAACTATAGTTATCATATTTTTCTGGTTCCATGCCTACTTATTTGGTTTTAATGTAGATTTGTTTATTGCATTTGCTCTTTACTAATACCGTTGATCGGTGACATTTTGTTGGGCATGCACTTTACATTGTATGGGGAGGCTTGTGAGTAGCTTGGTGTATACCACCAGGGGAGGTTCATGATGTGGCTTTTAACTCTTTTATTCTTGCTTTTTTAATCCTGTGTTTTAGAGTGTATTGTTGATCTGTAACACTGTATTTTTATGTACATCACTTTTATGGTCCTAGTGACCAAAATACAGTGTTTTGACTGACTGACCGTGGGCTGCATTATGTAAATGGTGCACTGTCCCTGTTTGCGAAGCACCTTTAACTAAGTAATCCAGGTGCAAACAGGAATGGTGCGCCCTATTACAGATAATGCTCTGCCCCTCAGAGTAGCTGCAAGTTGAGACCAGTGCATTAGATAAAGGCAGACAGGTTGCTTGAATTAGCTACTCTGTCTTTCACAGTGCAGGCGGCACCCAGCTGCACTACAAAGGGGTCATGGATTCCTCTGTATGCAGGTGCAATGAGTGACTGCACCAAGCTCCAGGGGGAAATCTGAGGGGTTTATGAGACTCCATTTCCCCCCTTTCAGACGGGGGGACACTGACTCTGTGACACCTCTTTGTAGCACACTGTCCATGCGCATCCAGATGACCGCTTTCCCTCTGCGCCCACATTCATATTACGGCACGTGTGCAGAGGCAAAGTATTTCCCTGACCACATGCAAATGAGGCAACGACTTCTGAAGATAGCACTAGCTCTATATGTGTAATGGCGCTCTCTGTATTACGGAAGGGGCCGTACAAGTGTCTGTGACCCTTTCTGTAATACCAAAGTGCTCCAGGGATGCAGAAGGTAAGCACACACACCAATCACACCCCTGGCGCACTTTAGACAATATAACCCCCAGTTATCTTCAGTAGTATTACAGCAACATCAGAGATATTGTATGATACTTTGTTAGACTTGGCATCTTTTGGCGTGTTTCTCCTGAGTTTTTGCTTTCTACCCTCCCGGTTTTTTACTCTGTTTTTGCTGGCGTAGTGTTTCTGCGCACTTTTCGCACTGCTGATAAGTGGTACAGTGCAAGTGCTCCTGTGGTAAAGTATGTTATGGATTGGTGTTTCCATGATTGGCTGTTTGGTTTTCTTGTCAGCCCCTAGTAAAGTGCACTGAAGGGGACAGGGCCTGGGAACCAAATGCTACGAGTGGGCCTGCAGCACGGATTGTGCCACCCACGTGAGTAGCCCAGAAAAGGTACCTCAGACCTGCCATTGCAGAGTCTGCGCGCAGTTTGTAACTGTCATGTCGACTTGGCCCGTGCACACACTGGCCAGTCCCTAACCTTCCCTTTTCTTACATGTCAGACACCCCTAAGGTAGGCCCAAAGTACCCCTGTGGGCAGGGTGCAGTGTATGTGAAAGGTAGGACATGCCCTGGTGTGTGTGGCATGTCCTGATAGTGAATTACAGCCCATTTCGTTTTTCACTATCGCAAGGCTACCTGTTCCTCATAGGACAGAATGGGAAGTTTGTTTATAACATCTTATAAACATAACTGGCCCTGGGAACTAGGTGGGAAAATAAAATTTAGTATGCCTGAACTCAGAATCTAACGATGCATCTTTTAGTAAAGGTGATTTTTACATTCTGTGTTTGAAAATACCACTTTTAGGACGTAGGTATTTTCTTGCTCAGTCATCCTGTGTGCCTCTGCTGGAATGTGGATTGCCTGTCTGGGTTTTGGACGACAGATGGCTAGGAAGCAAGGGTGGCTCCCGATAGTCTAGGTAGGTCAGGAAAGGGCGGAATAGACCTGGGCTGCGATGGGGGAAGAGGAAGGAGATTTCCTTGCACCTCAAAGGGCCTGGTCTGCCTCTGACATTGCCGTCTCCACCCCCTGCCGGGAAATCACACCAGAGAAGGCAGAACTGGTTCTGGCTGGGCACAGACACCCTCTGCCTAGAGGATCAAAGGATTTTTGGATACAAATACTGGGGCCAGACCCCTAAACTTTAGAACTCTTTTGGATCAAGAAGACTGCCAAGAAGAAGAGCTGGAGAAACTGTGAGGAGGGACTACCACTTTGCTGTGTGCTTTGCTGTGTTGGCCTACAGTGGCTGCTTCTGTCTTGGGCAGTGAAAGGACTGGACTGAACTTTCTGCAATCTACTTTTGTGAGTTTCTCCAAGGGCTTGAGGTAGAGCTTGCCCCCTGTTCAAGAAGTCTCAGGAACAGCAAAGACTTCAAGCTCTTCTGCCCTCAGCACTGGGGACTGTGTGTTTTGTGCTGCGACAGAAGAAAAGCAACTCGACGACGTCTACAACGCCGCTGCCGACTCCGTGTCCTGAAGGCACCACAGAGGGCACCGCCGCAACGCTGCACCACAACCCTGGTCTCACCGACGACGCCTGCTGACGCTGCCACCGAGCCGCTGCTCGCACCGCGACCTGTGGGTACCGCACTCCGCACCGCCTCACTTCACGCCGAAGCCTGGGCGCCGCAGAGAGCACCGCTGCAACGCCGCACCACGACCCTGGACTCACCGACGACACCTGCTGATGCCGCCACCGAGCCGTTGCTCGCACCGCAACCTCTGGGCACCGCACTCCGCACCGCTTCGCTTCACGATGACGCCTTGGCCTCCCCGATGCCGCCGCTCCACGCCGAAATCAACGCCGCTGCTTGCACCGTGGTTCGAGGGCACCGCTCGTAAAGTTACACGACGCACCGCCCTCATCCCGCACCGCAGCCTCGGCCTACCGACGCCGGCACCATCGACTCCCGTTCGTCAGCCGACGACAGTGCTTCAGCAACAACGACGCCGCTGCTTGCACCGTGACCTGCCAGCACCGCGACGAGCACCGCCTTCACCTCGCACCGTGACCCTGGTCTCACCGACGACGCCATCTGACGCCGCCACCGAGCCGCTGCTCGCACCGCGACTTGAGAGCACCGCACGCTGCACCGCTGCACTTCGCACCGCAGCACCCGGCGCCTGCCGACGCAAGCGCTCCTGATCCCAACAGAAAAGAGCTCGACCTGCAACGCGAGTGACTTTAAGGGCCTCGGCGCCCTGCATCTCTAACAGGTACTGTTTGCGGGTCTTCCCGACACCGTAGCTGGTCCGCGACGCCGCGACCAGCCTGAACTGTTTGGATTTGTTTGCTCACGACGCCGTGATAGCCCCGGACGGAGCTATCGACATCAAGGAACTGTTTCTAAAGCGTATTTTGATAACTGTAGATTTTTAAGTACTGTACTGTGGATTCTTCTCATGTTTGGTCTTGTATATAAAAATATTGGCTATTTTTCTAAACTGGTGTGGTGTCCTTTTGTAGTGCTTACACTGTATTACTGTGGGTTATGTGCAAATGCTTTACACACTGCTTCTAAGATAAGCCTGACTGCTCGTGCCAAACTACCAAGGGGGTGAGCAGGGGTTATTTTAGGAGTGTAACTCCCTTATCCTGACTAGGAAGAAGGGTCCCTACTTGGACAAAGGTGCAAGCCCTTGCCAACTAGAGACCCCCATTTCTAACATTGGTTGTCAGCGGTGAGGATAGGACTTGCGTTTGCACTTGACTTACAGTGATTGGTGTGCACTACTACCATATCGCAGACCATTAGGTGCCACATACTAGTCCTTTTTCTTTTTGGCCTATTTTTTAATCTTGCCAGTTTGAACTTGGTACTTCATCATGCCGGAATCAAGAGCATCATCCGTTGCATCCCTGGAAATTGCCTTTGAGGAGGATAGGTTGGAACTCTACAATGTTAGGGAATTGAAATCCATTTGCAAGAGCCTAAAAGTCCAAGTCAGAGGCCTCACTAGGAAGGACAAGCTACAAAAGGCACTGAGGGCCTGGGTAGCAGCCAGAGATGCAAGTGGGCAATCTGGCGATCTTAGTGGAGAGGCGGAGGGGCCTATTCCTAGGGTGGATGTGCTTTTGTGAGGGGGGGAACCCTTCAGGCCAGGCAGCAATAGCCTGTCCCCAGAGGAGCTGGAGGACAGGCGGGAAGCAAGGAAGTTCGAGTTGGAAAAATTCAGGATGGAAAGTGAGAGGGAAAACAAAAGAATAGCCATGGAGGAAAGGAAGATGATGTTAGACCATGAGCGAGGTCTTAAGGAGCTGGAGCTAAGGAGTAGGCCCGGCTCAGATGGTGGCAGCAACTCGTCAAGACAGGCAGACAGAATTGTGCACATCCCTAAGAATGTGGGCAAGGAATTCAAGAAGGGGGATGACATACTAAGGTGGTTTCAGGGGTACGAGGCAGCAATCCACATGAATGGAGTCCCTGAGGAGAATTGGGGAGCAGGATTGTGGCCTCTCTTCCCTGAGGAAGCGAGGGACACTTTAATAGCTTTGGGTAAGGGGTATCACCTCACCTATCCAGACATGAAGGACGCCCTCCTCACTAAGTATGGTCTTACTCCTGAAAAGTACAGGGAACAGTTCAGGTCCAGTAAGAAGTCTGATGCCAACACTTGGTTGGAATGTGTGGATGTGTTTTGCCGGTCACTGGATGGCTGGGTGAAGGGCAGTAATGTGACAGATTTTCAGGGGCTCTACAATTTGATTGCATGGGAGCACTTGTCCAGTCTATGTTTTGCAGATCTGCGCCAGCACCCAGTTGATAGTAAGCTGACTGACCCTAGGAAGCTTGCTATGGAGGTGGACCGCTGGGTGAGTACCAGGGTCCACAAGAAAGCGTTTGGGGGAGACTCAGCCAAAGGTGGGCAGGGTCCCCAGCAGAAAAGTGGGGGGGGCAAGGGTAAAGCACAGGAGTTCTCTAAAGGGCCCCAAAATAACACCCAGGGTAAAGGTTCCCATCCCCCGGAGATAAGAAGCAAGGGGTCTCGTCAGGAAAGCCTGCTGAGACCGGCTCCCGCAAATGTTTTGCATGCGACCAGGTGGGGATCATGAAGGGGGATCCCAGGTGCTCCAAGGGGGCACAGCCACCTCATTGGTGGGCAGTCCAAGGTGTTGGCTAGTGTAGCGCTTGGGGAGGAGGAGGAGTACCCACAGGAGGGTGGGGACCCCGCAGAAATGACCCTCGTCTCACTAGGGGACAGTGAGATGGTCCCAGGGACCCAGGTGCCCCCTAACACCAAGAAATACAGCACCTGGGTGACCATCAATGGGAGAAGGGTAGAGGCTCTCAGGGATACTGGAGCCAGTGTGACCTCAGTCCGGTGTCACCTGGTCTCGGAGGAGCAGGTAGTCCCAGGGGCATTCCACCAAGTAATTGCAGTCGACAATTCAAAGTGCCAGTGTCTGGTGGCGCAGGTTCCTTTTGAGTGGGGGGGTCGTAGGTCCCTTCGGGATGGTTGTGAGCCCTTCCATGCCTGTAGATTGTCTGCTCGGTAATGACCTGGAGCAGTCCTTGTGGAAGGATGTTGAGCTCAGGTCCCACTTGGAGATGCTTGGGTTGCCAGAGTGGGCATGCGTGTCCACTCGGTCCATGGCGGCCAGAGAGGGTGATCAGAGGGACCCGGAGCCTGAAACAGTGGCCCAGGTCCCTGCCAAGAGAAAGGGCAAGGGGCGCGGGAAACCGGACCCCGAAGTTCCCACGGCCCGGGAGGAGGCGGAACTTGAGGGGGACGCCCTGGTGCCTACAGGGGAACAGGTAGCCGAACTGGGGGACATCTCTGAGCTGACCCATTGGCAGCAAGAAGGGGGTCCCACCAGGGAGGAGTTCTGCCGGGAGCAGAAAGAGTGCCCTTCTCTGGAGGGTCTGCGGCGGCAGGCCGCCGCCCAGGCGACTGGTGATCAGTCTGGATCACATTGGATCTACTGGGAGAATGATCTCCTGTATAGCGAGCCTAAGGTCGCTGAGCCTGGGTCAGCCCGTGTGCTGGTGGTACCCCAGCGCTTCAGGACCTTCCTACTGGGTCTGGCTCACGACGTGCCTTTGGCAGCACATTTGGGGCAGGACAAGACCTTTGACCGGCTTGTCACCCACTTCTTCTGGCCCCAAATGCGAAGGCAGTCAGATGTACATTGCCGGTCTTGCCAAACTTGCCAGGCAAGTGGTAAGAGTGGGAGGAAGGTCAAAGCTCCTCTCCAACCGTTCCCTGTTGTTGGGACACCATTTGAAAGGGTAGGGATGGACATTGTGGGGCCACTGGATCCCAAGACAGCCATGGGCAACAAGTACATCCTGGTCTTGGTGGACCATGCCACCCGGTACCCGGAGGCAATCCTTCTCAGGACAACGATGGCACCAGTGGTGGGCCGGGCGTTAATGGGGATCTTTTCCCGCGTGGGGTTCCCCCGAGAGGTGGTTTCCGACAGGGGGACCAATTTCATATCGAAGTATATGACATCCCTGTGGAAGGAGTGTGGTGTCACTTACAAGCTCACCACCCCTTACCACCCACAAGGTAACGGTCTGGTAGAAAGGTTCAACCAGACCTTGAAGGGCATGATTAAGGGTCTAACAGAACCCATGAGGCGTAAGTGGGACGTCCTCTTGCCGTGCCTTCTCTTTGCCTACAGGGAGGTACCCCAGAAGGCTCTCTGGTTCAGTCCCTTTGAGCTTCTGTATGGTCACCCTGTGAGAGGACCTCTGAGTTTGGTGAAGGAAGGCTGGGAGGCAGCTCCCAGGAAAACTCCCCAGGATGTGTTTAGTTACATGCTGGCCTTCCGGAACCAAACTGCCTGCTTCAGGAAACTCGCTCAGGCGAACCTCGAAGCCAGCCAGGAAGAAATGAAGAAGTGGTATGACCAGAATGCCACTCTGGTCGAGTTTCAACCTGGACAAAAAGTGTGGGTCATGGCCCCAGTGGAACCTTGTGCCTTACAGGACAAGTGGACTGGGCCGTTTGCGGTGGTGGAGCGCAAAAGTGAGGTCACCTACCTAGTGGATTTGCAGGCTCCCAGGAACCCTTTGCGGGTCCTCCACGTGAACCGCCTCAAACCCCACTTCGAGAGGTCCGAAGTGAGCATGCTCTTGGCGACAGATGACGGGGCAGAAGAGGAGAGTGAGCCTCTCCCCGACCTCCTGTCGGCCAAGGAAGGTGATGAGTCAGTGGAAGGTGTGATCCTCTCCCCGACACTGACCGCCGAGCAGCAGAGCGACTGTCACCGGTTGCTGGGACAGTTTGCTCTGCTGTTCTCCCTGACCCCAGGTGTTACTCACTGGTGTACCCATGACGTGGACACTCGTGACAGCCCCCCTGTGAAGCACAAAATTTACAGGTTGGCTGACCGGGTCAAGTCCAGCATCAAGGAGGAGGTCTCTAAGATGTTGGCGTTAGGGGTGGTTGAGCCGTCCAGTAGTCCGTGGGCCAGCCTAGTGGTCTTGGTCCCAAAGGCTGCTGCACCCGGGGCCACTCCAGAACTGCGGTTTTGTGTGGACTACCGTGGGCTCAATGCCATCACCAGGACTGACGCACACCCCATCCCCAGAGCTGATGAGCTCATTGATCGGTTGGGAGCTGCCAAGTTCCTCATCACGTTTGATTTAACGTCTGGGTACTGGCAGATTGCCTTAACCGATGGGGCCAAGGAGAGGTCAGCATTTTCAACCCCAGAAGGACATTACCAGTTCCGGGTGATGCCCTTTGGGTTGAAGAATGCCCCTGTCACCTTACAGAGGTTGGTCAACCAGGTGTTGGCTGGGCTGGAGGATTTCAGTGCCGCCTACCTGGATGACATTGCAGTGTTCAGTTCCAGCTGAGAAGAACACTTGCAGCACCTCGGTGAAGTGTTGAAGGCGCTGCAGAGGGCAGGCCTCACGATCAAGGCCAGTAAGTGCCAGATCGGGCAGGGTTCTGTGGTGTACTTGGGACACCAGGTAGGGAGCGGCCAGGTGGCGCCCCTACAACCCAAGATTGACACCATTCTGGCTTGGGAGCCCCCCAAGACCCAGACAGAGGTCAGGGCCTTTTTAGGACTCACCGGGTACTACCGGAGATTCGTTAAGGGTTATGGCACCATTGTTGCCCCCTTAACCGAGCTGACTTCCAGGAAGCAGCCCAAGAAGGTGATCTGGACTGAGTCCTGCCAGAAGGCTTTTGATGCCCTGAAGGCCGCCATGTGCACGGCACCCGTGCTCAAGGCACCCGACTTCTCCAAGGAATTCGTTGTGCAGACTGATGCTTCAGAGGATGGTGTGGGAGCGGTGCTCTCACAGCTGAATGAAGAGGGCCTAGACCAGCCTGTAGTCTTCCTTAGCAGGAGACTACTCCCCAGGGAACAGAGGTGGAGTGCCATAGAAAGGGAAGCTTTCACTGTGGTCTGGGCATGAAGAAGCTGAGGCCCTACCTGTTTGGGACTCACTTCCGGGTTCAGACAGACCACAGGCCCCCCAGGTGGTTAATGCAAATGAGGGGTGAGAATCCAAAACTGCTGAGGTGGTCCATCTCCCTACAGGGAATGGACTTTACGGTGGAACACCGTCCTGGCACAGAACACGCCAATGCAGATGGTCTGTCCAGGTTCTTCCGCCTTAGTGAAGAGAACTCCCAGGAGGTTGGGTAATTCTCCCTACTTTCAGCTGGAGGGGACATGTGTTAGACTTGACATCTTTTGGCGTGTTTCTCCTGAGTTTTTGCTTTCTACCCTCCCGGTTTTTTACTCTGTTTTTGCTGGCGTAGTGTTTCTGCGCACTTTTCGCACTGCTGATCAGTGGTACAGTGCAAGTGCTCCTGTGGTAAAGTATGTTATGGATTGGTGTTTCCATGATTGGCTGTTTGGTTTTCTTGTCAGCCCCTAGTAAAGTGCACTGAGTGTGCCAGGGCCTGGGAACCAAATGCTACGAGTGGGCCTGCAGCACGGATTGTGCCACCCACGTGAGTAGCCCGGAAAAGGTACCTCAGACCTGCCATTGCAGAGTCTGCGCGCAGTTTGTAACTGTCATGTCAACTTGGCCCGTGCACACACTGGCCAGTCCCTAACCTTCCCTTTTCTTACATGTCAGACACCCAAAGTACCCCTGTGGGCAGGGTGCAGTGTATGTGAAAGGTAGGACATGCCCTGGTGTGTGTGGCATGTCCTGATAGTGAATTACAGCCCATTTTGTTTTTCACTATCGCAAGGCTACCTGTTCCTCATAGGACAGAATGGGAAGTTTGTTTATAACATCTTATAAACATAACTGGCCCTGGGAACTAGGTGGGAAAATAAAATTTAGTATGCCTGAACTCAGAATCTAACGATGCATCTTTTAGTAAAGGTGATTTTTACATTCTGTGTTTGAAAATACCACTTTTAGGAAGTGGGAATTTTCTTGCTCAGTCATCCCGTGTGCCTCTGCTGGAATGCGGATTGCCTGTCTGGGTTTTGGACGACAGATGGCTAGGAAGCAAGGGTGGCTCCCGATAGTCTAGGTAGGTCAGGAAAGGGCAGAATAGACCTGGGCTGCGATGGGGGAAGAGGAAGGAGATTTCCTTGCACCTCAAAGGGCCTGGTCTGCCTCTGACAATCCCGTCTCCACCCCCTGCTGAGAAATCACACCAGAGAAGGCAGAACTGGTTCTGGCTGGGCACAGACATCCTCTGCCTAGAGGATCAAAGGATTTTTGGATACAAATACTGGGGCCCAGACCCCTGAACTTTAGAACTCTTTTGGATCAAGAAGACTGCCAAGAATAAGAGCTGGAGAAGCTGTGACGAGGGACTACCACTTTGCTGTGGGCTTTGCTGTGTTGGCCTACAGCGGCTCATTCTGTCTTGGGCAGTGAAAGGACTGGACTGAACTTTCTGCAATCTACTATTGTGAGTTTCTCCAAGGGCTTGAGGTAGAGCTTGCCCCCTGTTCAAGAAGTCTCAGGAACAGCAAAGACTTCAAGCTCTTCTGCCCTCAGCACTGGGGACTGTGTGTTTTGTGCTGCGACAGAAGAAAAGCAACTCAACGACGTCTACAATGCCGCTGCCGACTCCGTGTCCTGAAGGCACCGCAGAGGGCACCGCCGCAACGCTGCACCGTGACCCTGGTCTCACCGACGACGCCTGCTGACGACGCCACCGAGCCGTTGCTCGCACCGCGACCTGTGGGCACCGCACTCCGCACCGCCTCGCTTCACGACGACGCCTTGGCCTCCCCGATGCCGCCGCTCCACGCCAAAATCGACGCTGCTGCTTGCACCGTGGTTCGAGGGCACCGCTCGTAAAGTTACACGATGCACCGCCCTCATCCCGCACCGCAGCCTTGGCCTACCGACGCCGGCACCATCGACTCCCGCTCGTCAGCCGACGACAGCACTTCAGCAACGACGACACCGCTGCTTGCACCGTGACCTGCCAGCACCGTGACGAGCACCGCCTTCACCTCGCATCGCGACCCTGGTCTCACCGACGACGCCATCTGATGCCGCCACCGAGCCGCTGCTCGCACTGTGACCTGAGGGCACCGCACGCCGCACCACTGCACTTCGCACTGCAGCACCCGACGCCTGCCGATGCCAGCGCTCCTGATCCCAACAGAAAGGAGCTCGACCTGCAACGCGAGTGACTTCAAGGGCCTTGGCGCCCTGCATCTCTAACAGGTACTGTTTGCGGGTCTTCCCGACACCGTAGCTGGTCCGCGACGCCGCGACCAGCCTGAACTGTTTCGATTTGTTTGCTCACGACGCCGTGATAGCCCCGGACGGAGCTATCGACATCAAGGAACTATTTCTAAAGCGTATTTTAATAACTGTAGATTTTTAAGTACTGAACTGTGGATTCTTCTATTTTTTGGTCTTGTATATAAAAATATTGGCTATTTTTCCAAACTGGTGTGGTGTCCTTTTGTAGTGCTTACACTGTATTACTGTCGGTTATGTGCAAATGCTTTACACACTGCCTCTAAGATAAGCCTGACTGCTCGTGCCAAGCTACCAAGGGGGTGAGCAGGGGTTATTTTAGGATTGTAACTCCCTTATCCTGACTAGGAAGAAGGGTCCCTACTTGGACAAAGGTGCAAGCCCTTGCCAACTAGAGACCTCCATTTCTAACATACTTTGATTAGTTAGGTCTGTTTGACCATCAGACTTGAAGAGAGCACTTGTTCAATTGTCAATGCCTTGCAATAAGCGTTCCAAAAATGTAACAGGTCTGGAGGTCCTCGGTCAGAAATGATTGTAGGTAGAAGACCATGAAGATATATCTGTCACAAAACATTGGGCCGTTTCTTCTTGCTAGTTTAGGCAAAGGAGAAAAATAAGCCACCTTTGCAAATGTATCCACTATAACCATTAAGACTTGAAACCCCTCAAGAGTGAAAGATCTGTAATGAAGTCAGTAGAGATAATACACCATGGTTCAGGAAAAACTGGTAAAGCTTGCAAATTTCCAAAAGGTTTGAAATGTGCTGACATGTTTTGAGCCCAAATAGCACAGGAAAGAACATATTCTTTAACATCTGAATGAGCTGTACACTACTAAAAATATAGTCAATCAATCAGTAGCTTTGTAGAATGCTTTTTCTCACCCGGGAGGGTATTCAGGCGCTGGCAGAGTCCAGTTGATTAGCCTAATAGCCAGTTCTTCAGGGACTTTCGGAACGCTGGTAGAATCGGATCTAATATGGTCCTAACTCCCCCATGACTGGAATTGGATGAATCAGGACAAGTGCATCACATCAAGCTGGAGTTCCTCAGTAGGAATGAAAATAGCTTGTTGCCGAAATACAAATAATTCTGTCATATAATTGGTGTCTTAAAATAAAGATCTTTTTTTTTTTTTTAACACCAAAAAGAGTAGGGAGCAGTAAAATGTCTGCCGGTCCCAGTGTAATTGTGTGACTCTCTCACCTCTGTTCAAGATAAGAGGGTGACCTACACGGCGGCAGCAGGCGAGCAACTGATGAGAGGAGCACCACTCTTGGAGTAAGTGTGACTATAGGGGGTCTCTCCTTGCCCACTGCCATTTCAAACATGAAATAGGGCTAAACTCGTAAATTCTACGATTATCTTTGAGGTAATCCCTCGGTTACGGAACTAGGGTTCTTGACATCCTCTTATCTTGACCAGAGGTGAGAGAGTTACACAATTGCACTGGGACCGGCAGAGTCCTGAAGAAGGCCGGCGTGACCCCAATTAAGGGGCACAGACACACGGCCGAAACATGTTGACAACTTGGCAGTAAGGAGGGGTGTAAGGAGAACATTATATCTCCCAATCACCACCATCTTTCACGTTTTTAATCCTGGCCGGAGGATCCAGGAATAAAGTTATAGGCACAGCGACACCTCCGAGCTAGTTTTAATCTACACCACACTGCACTTTCACTTCCGGCATTCCCAGTCACTTTTGAAATATTATTGTCTCTCTTTTTTGTGTTGTAATGTCTTCCCCCACCCTATTGCTCCACCCCTGGCGTTGGCTGTGCCGGGGTGTTTTGTAAGCAGCCCTATGATGAAGCATGTCACACAATTGTGTGAGTGAGGGCAATATTAAGACACACAACACATGCCACCACGAAACACAGACATTTTATTGCTCCCTACTCCTTTTGGTGTTAAAAGTATTGACTGGGGGTTTGGAGTAGGTGAGTCCGTTAACCTCACTGTAGGAGAGTAGGATCTGCTTCTTATAGTTACCCCCAATTTTTGCTGATGTTTCACTGTTTTTCGACTTAGCCAGACTGAGGTCCGGCTAATCAGGACCCCAGTCTATCTGCTTTCTACTCTAAATTGATTGTATGTACTTTAGGTACACTCCAGATTGGATTCTGGGGTACTCTTGTGAGTCCCTAGTATATGGTATACTATGTACCCAGGGCATAGGTACCCCAGAGGCCTACCAGGGGCTGCAGCATGTATTGTGCCACCCCTGGGAAGCCTTTTAAAATGACACAACAGGTCTGCTACAGCAGCCTGTGTAAGGTGGTATATGCACCCTTTACTGAGATATAGGTTCCCTATATCTCGCCATATCACTGCACATGTAAACCTATCAGTCACCCCTATGGCAGGCCTTAACAATCCTGAAGGCAGGGTGCTGGGTTTCATGTGAGAGGGTGCCCATGCATGAGCAGAGCCCCTCTGCAGCTTTCGGAATCTTTATTCCGGGGTTGTTTGTGATGCAGCCAGACCATATACTCTTAAGTGCATTATAACCCCGCGGTAAATGCTAACTTGAGAATGGCTGCATGGAAAACTGTCGTGTTTGGTGTCAAACACCTTGGAATCATACCTCCACCCCAGTACTGGGGTGGGAGGTATGATTCCTCCCTTCTAGAGGGAGCAACATGGCACCACCGGTACACCCGGTACCAGCTTAACAGAACCCTGGCATCACAAAATGGATGCTGCAGCCACAGACACGAGTCTGCCCTCCTGCTGCTGGATGAAACTCCGGCAGGGGAGGCCTGGACAATAGGTTTCCTGTCACAGGGAGGTGTGACCACCTCCCAGACAGGCTTTAGTGTATTTGGGCTGGGTGGGTGCACTCTCAGAGTGCTTTGAAGTCTGCACTGGGGGCACATTTGGTGTCCCTGTGCATAGTCCAGCTCAAACCGGTTGCAGGGGCACACAGCCCCTGCTCTGGCGCGAAACTGGACAAAGGAAATGGGTGTAGCCACCCCTCTTTCCTGACCCTCCCATAGGTGGGTCCCCAGAGTTTGTCCCACCCCTTCCTTGGGTATAAAGTAGGAAACCCTGACTACAGGACTTTAGATTACACCTGGACTAAACTCTGATACCAGAAACCAAGTACTTCGACGATCTACACTACGCTGGATGACTGAAGAATCTCCCTTGGAGTAAAGGAGTTACTCCCCTGCAAGGCAGGCACCTTTAACGCAACTGACCGGTTGGCATCTTCAAGCTCCGATGGACTCTGAAGAATATTGCCACACAGGAGGTGGGTTTTCCAAGGTCTCTGAGGTCGATCTGTGCCCACAGCAAGTCTGAGGCCCGTATCCCTCGTGAAGACCGTGCAACCCGAACCCCTGGACACCACAACCATTTGCAGAAGCATCAGCTTTCCGGCAGCCCCTGAGGCTGAGCTTTGGATTACTTGTAGCCCTTACCCCGAGCAATAATTGCACAGAAGATTGCAGGCCTATACTCAACGAGTGTTCCATGGGCCGCCATTTTGTGATTCCTCTTGAGGTCCCTTTGCTATCCCTGGTCCGTTGACCTGTGGGTCCCCAAGAAAGCAACTCTAACTTTTATTGGGCTTCCCTGGTTGCTCCAGACATGCCCTGACTTTCCATCGCTTGGGGAGTCCCCAGGACCTTGCTGGTCCACACAGAAGCATCTTTTCTTTTCCTGCGTAGGTTGCTGTTGCTAAGGCTTGTTGTGATCAATCCGATCACCGACACCCCAGCACTCGATATCCTTTGTGGGACAGCTCGAATCCGGCTCCTGGTTGTTGTCGACATCTCCGGGACCCCGTGGCTGCAGAGTCAAGCTTCACCTCTTCGCACCTGAAGCACCCAACATCGGTGGGCATTCGATTGCTCCGCTCCTGGTCACTGGCTAGTGACCCAGACTCTGTCCCCTCTGCTTTCAGGTTCTTCACATCTTCGATCCAGGCTTGGATCCACCCGGACACTTTTCTTCTTCACGGCAGCAGCACTTTGCAGCAGATCGCCATTGAAAACGACGACGATTCCTGACACCTTTTGACACCTATGCACCCGGCTTCCCTGGGTGAGGTCTCTTGAGTACTCTGGTGCTCACGTGGGTGTTGGCCCTAGAAACCCTTAAGTCTAAAGGGGTTTGCTGAAAGTCCTCTCCTAAGTGTCCTTTATCTTTAAAATTCCAACCGCGACTTTCCGCATTGAATCCTACGGCGCTCGCGGCTGTGTTCTCACACTGCACACGTCCCCCGAGGGTCTCCTGTGTCACTACCTTGGGTGGTTCCTTGGGGTCCCAGTGATTCTACGTGCTCTAGGCACTGTGTCTAGTCAAGTCGTGGTTCTTATACCACTTTCTTAGTATATGGTTTGGTCTCCCCCTGGAGCCCACTGTGTATTGTGCTATTTACTGCCGTTTTAATACTGGGATACTGTGTATCTTAAACTCTAATCTCATAAAGAGATTAGTAGTTAGTGTTTAGAAATAAATACATATATTTTATATATATACCTTGTGTGGTTCTCCTTTCATTTAGTTATTCAAGAGGCTATAATTTGGTAAACCAAGGTGCTTTACACTCCTTCAAGACTTAGCCTGAAGGCTGCTCTCCATAGCTACCACTAGGATAGCTTTCAATAAATCAACTGTTGCATCAGTACCTGGTGGACTCTGATCTGACCTCTGCCCAAGAATTGGGTCAGAAGGCAGACAAGTGGGTCAGAACCAGGGTGAGGCAGAAGGTTCAGAACCAAGGTGGTGACTCTAAGAAGCAAGATTCTAAAAGCTCTAATAAGGGTGGCGAAAAGGGTAAAGACCAGAAGTCTTCTCTAGGGCCCCAAAAATCTGCATCTGGTGGGAAGTCCCAATCTAAGAAAGGAAAAGGCCAAAAGAAACCATGGTGTAAAATCTGTAAGCAGAAAACCCATTGGACTAGTGATTGTACCAAGACCAAAGACTCAACTCCAGCCACCATTGCCCCTAAGGCAACTGTTCCCCCTAGTTCAGCTCCAAGTGGTGGTGTTCCAAATAAGGGTGTAGTAGGGTTAACCCTGGGATCTGAGATGGAAACTGGCCTAGTCAGAGTTCCAACTCAGGCTGTACTGATCTGTGATGGAGACATAGATATGTCCTCCTATGTGAGTCCCAGTAATCTGGGCAAATACAGACAGCAGCCCTTAATTAATGGAAGAGAGGCTTTGGCATACAGGGACACAGGAGCAAGTGTCACAATGGTGACAAAAGATCTTGTAGCCCCTGAGCAGATCATACTTGGTGAAATGTACCAAGTGACCAATGCTAGCAATGTCAGGACAGACCATTCCCTGGCAGGTGTTAATTTCTCCTGGGGAGGGGTAACTGGCCCTAAGAAGGTTGTGGTAAGTGCAGACCTCCCTGTTGAATGCTTGCTTGGAAATGATTTTTAAAGTTCAGCTTGGGCTGAAGTTGAACTCAGGACCCATGCAGAAATGTTGGGCATCCCTGCAGATGTGTTTGCTATGACCAGGTCACAGGCAAAGATGTCTAAAACTGAACAGGCCCTGGATTCTGGAAGAATGGACTAGGTGCCTCCCAAGAGGAGGATCAGTAGGGTTAAGGCAGTGTCTTCCCCCCTGCCGCAGAATGCAGATCAGTCTCTTGAGGGAGATGATCTCAGTCCTGAAGAAGGAACTGTCCCAGAGGAGCTTGAGCCTGATCAGGTTGAGTTCTTGGGGACAGGGGGCACTTCCAGGGCAGATCTGAGCCAGGAGCAACTGAGCTGCCCCTCTCTTGAACCCCTCAGACAGCAAGCTGCTGCTGAGGCTGCTGGGAGTGCTAGTGGTACCCATAGGATCTATTGGGATGATGGACTCCTGTACTCAGAGTGTAGAGACCCCAAGCCTGGAGCCACCAGGAGGTTGGTTATACCTCTGAAGTTTAGGAGCTTCCTATTGACCCTAGCACATGATATCCCATTGGCAGGTCACCTAGGCCAAAACAAGACTTGGGACAGAATTGTCCCTCACTTTCATTGGCCTCATATGTCTGAAGACACCAAGGAGTTTTGTCGCTCCTGTGTTACCTGTCAAGCCAGTGGTAAGGCAGGTAGCACTACAAAGGCCCCCCCTGATACCACTACCTGTGGTGGGGGTTCCCTTTGAGATGGTAGGGATTGACATTGTTGGTCCCCTAGATCCTCAAACAGCATCTGGGCACAGATTTATCCTGGTGGTGGTGGACCATGCCACTAGGTACCCAGAAGCAATTCCCTCAGGACCACCACAGCTCCTGTGGTGACAAGGGCCCTCCTGGGAATCTTTTCCAGGGTGGGTTTTCCTAAGGAGGTAGTATCAGACAGAGATGCAAACTTCATGTCTAGTTACTTGACTGCTATGTGGAAGGAGTGTGGAGTAAATTATAAATTTACCACCCCTTATCACCCACAATGCAATGGTTTAGTTGAAAGGTTCAACAAAACCTTGAAGGGCATGATTAAAGGTCTCCCAGAAAAGCTTAGGCGCAGATGGGACATACTTTGCCCTGCCTTCTCTTTGCCTACAGAGAGGTTCCACAGAAGGGGGATGGTTACAGCCCATTTGAGCTTCTGTTTGGACATCCAGTTAGGGGTCCATTGTGTCTAGTGAAGGAGGGATGGGAGTTACCTCTCAAACCCCCTAAACAGGATATTGTGGACTATGTACTTGGTCTCTGCTCCCGGATGGCTGAGTACATGAAGAAGGCAACTAAAAACCTTGAGGCTAGCAAGGAATTACAAAAGGCCTGGCATGACCAAAAGGCGATGTTGACTGTTTATCAGCCAGGACAGAAAGTATGGGTGTTGGAGCCTGTGGCCCCAGCAGCCCTCCAAGATAAGTGGAGTGGCCCCCATACCATTGTTGAACAGAAGGGAGAGGTTACCTATCTGGTGGACCTTGGAACTCCCAGGAGCCCCCATAGGGTGCTCCATGTCAACAGACTGAAACCATATGTTGACAGGGCAGACATGGGTTTGCTGCTCATGGCTACTGATGAGGGACAGGAGGAAGAGAGTGATCCACTCCCTGACCTGCTGTCTCAGAACCCTGATGATGGATCAGTAGATGGTGTAGCCTTGGCAGGCAGCCTCACTGACCAGCAGCAAACTGATTGCAGAAGACTTCTCAATCAGTTCAGACATATGTTCTCTCTGACTCCAAGTCAGACTACCTGGTGCACTCATGAAGTGAACACTGGGGACAGTCTGCCTGTTAAAAATAAGATTTACAGGCAACCTGACCATGTCAGGGACTGCATCAGGACTGAAGTCCAGAAGATATTGGATTTGGGTGTGATTGAACCCTCAGATAGCCCTTGGGCTAGTCTAGTAGTCTTAGTGCCTAAACCTCACATCCAGGGTGGTAGAGAGAGATGAGGTTTTGTGTAGACTACAGAGGTCTCAATGCAGTCACTAGGACTGATGCCCATCCCATACCAAGAGAATTACAAAGGAGGGAAACCTGGCCGTCAGATTGTGTGTCGCTATTTATTAGAGCGAAAGAAAGCAAAGGCCATCAATTCATATGCTTTCTGTGTATGAATCACATATCTTCATGTTTTTTTTATATACACTTTGTGAAATCATTAAGTACATGTCAGAGTTAAATACATTCCATATACATAACAATGAAAAAACATAAACCAACTTAAGTGCAGGTAATGTGAACAAAAAACCAGATTGAATCAAGTGCAATATACAAATTTACAAAGATTAAAAAATTACACCAGCAAATATACTGATAGACATTATTTGTTATCTAGCAGTTCCTCAAGACAATATCTTTGGGCCGATTAAACGGAACTACAGCCACACGGGAAAAAGAGAAAGTACTGCTCTGTGGGGCCTATTAAACATCAAACGCCCTCTCCAGATGTACAAATTTTTCAAAATGCCCTCTGTGGCAAAATGTGGAGATTGCCGACGCGTTTCCAATCCCTAGGGTTAATCATGGGATTTTCATCAGGGCTAAGAGCACGGTGTAACCTATAAATGAAATTAGAAAAAAAGGATTACCTAAAAATGTGTCCTACCGTAACTCTATATTGTGTTATTATACCACTACCGATCACTTCTAAAGTACCTGAAGTTTATTCCGTTTGTTTTAATGGAGATCAAATCGCTCCTATATCAGGTGTTCTTTTAGGTTGCAGGACCTGAAACAACCAGGACATTTTGTATCAGAATTGTGAATCATGTTATTTTGTATCCCCCATTGATCAAAAGAGAAGCTCAGAAACTCACGGTTAATTCTACTTGGGAAGACCGGGTTGGTTTTTCACTATCAATCAGAATTGAGGAGTGAATTGGTAAAGTTTTAGACACCGGGTGATTTTTCACGCTAACTGTGAAAAAGAAGAAAACAAGTGGGCAGTTGTTTGTTGTTACGTCTCGCTAGATTAATTTCAATGGAAATCAAATAAAGGGCAACCTAAATGCACTTACTTGTCAGTCTGTGCACTCATTTTCAATAAGCTTTTGAAGCGGCGTGTTTAAACATCGCGCGCTGTGTTTCTGAAAAGAAAACACAATAAGGTTATCGTACGCGAGTAAACCGTTATGAAACATGGCTCAAACGCGAATTATTTCATAAAACGGGAAGCTGCTAACTTACTTAAAAGTTGTTCTAGACGGTGTTCAAAAGGGTCCTCCCGCTCGTGATTTCCACCAAAGATGATTGTTGGTTTAAAATTTCGGCCCATATCCTGTTTAACAGGAAGTATTAGGCATTCATCTTTAAGGGGGATTCTGGGAGTTGTAGTTATTCTACTACAAATTAGGATAATGAATATCTACCCTCGAACCTTCGAGGTTATTGTTTTTTTACAAAAAGTTTATGAGGAAATTTATAGTGTTTTACAGAGTACTCAGCGTAAAACTTGGTGCAATTCTGCCATTTCGTTTAAAACCGTCTGCCACACAGTTAAATTTCATGATAAGGTATGTCTCTTTTTTCCGCAATAAAATTTCGACATCACCACCTCTCGGTGGTGGTTTAATGGATGACAGCACCGTCCAGACGAATTCTTTTTCAGAATGTTGTTTGTCAATAAAGTGTGCAACCATGGGTGCAGTTAAAACTTTTTGTTTAATTCTTGATCGATGTTGGACCATCCTTTGATTGATTTGCTGTGTGGTTTTGACAATGTACAACTTTGGACATGGACATTGAATGCCGTACACAACATTCTTGGTTTTACAATTCGTAAATTCTTTATGTACCCATTTGATGGAATTGTGTAAGAATTCAGTGCCTTCAATGGTGTTGTTACATGCGGAACATGTTCCGCATTTATGATGGCCTTCCACCGGAGCCAGATTCCACAGTGTTCTTAAGTCAGTTTTAGGCTTTATGCTTTTTAAGTCTGCTCGTATGATATTCTCTCCAATACTTTTATTCTTCTTCATTGCGAAGAGAGGTCTTTCCATTGGACATTCTAAGCCCGTGAGCAAGTGCCAATTGTTTAAAATGATCTTCCGAAACTTATAGGTGTGAGGGCCAAATGTAGATACACATACTAGTTGTTCCAGTGGTTCCTTGATCCTCTTACGTAAAAGTTCCTCTCTGGGGGTGTACCATGCCCTTTTTGTGGAGTGTTTTAACATTTTTCTCGGATACCCTCTTTCTCTTAACTGGTGGCATAGAATTTCTGCTTGTATCATGAAGTCTTCTTTACGGGTACAGTTGCGCCGAATTCTCAGTAGTTGGCTGTACGGGAGATTGTCTTTAAGACTTCGGGGGTGGAAGCTGGAATAGTGTAGAATGGTGTTTTTGTCTGTGGGTTTACGATGGAGTGTTGTAATTAGCTTGTCATCTTGTACAAATACCTCAACATCTAGAAAGGTTAGGCGAGTCTGGTTTTTGGACATGCTGAATTTGATGTCAGGGTGTCTACTATTTAGCCATTCAAAAAAGGAATGAAGTAGATCATCTGTGCCCTCCCATAGGCACCAGACGTCGTCAATGTAGCGATGCCATGATTGCACGTTGGCACTGTATGGGTTGTTATTGTAAATAAACCGTTCTTCAAACAGGGCCATAAAGAGCACCGCCATCTCTGGGGCATAGGGACACCCCATGGCAGGGCCCTTCATCTGCATGAAGAACGTGTCCTCAAACTTGAAATAATTCTTTTTCAAGGCTATTCTTGCCAAATCTAAAATAAAGTCAGTAGGAACTCTTTGAGGTTTTGGTCTTGTTTCTAAGAAGTATTCAATAGATTCCAAACCTTCATCTTGAGGAATCTGAGTGTATAGGGAGTTGACATCCAATGAGACCATCCATTGTTGCTGAGAGTCAAAGTGGAGGCCCTCAATCTTTGTGATAAAATCGGTGGTATCTCGAAGATAGGATGGTACTTGTTCCAAGAAAGGTTTCAGGAAGACATCCACATATTTCGCTATTGGTTCGAGTACCGAGTCACACCCAGATACAATTGGTCTCCCAGGCGGGTGCTGCAGATATTTGTGAATTTTCGGAAGGAAATAAATGACAGGGATTCTCGGATGTTTTTTATTGAGAAAGTCAAACTCCTTTGGACCAACGATTCCTTGTTCTAATCCCCAGGTGATTTTGTTACAAATTTCGCTTTGTATTTCTTTAGTGGGATCTTCCATTAATTTTCTGTACCACGTTTGATTGAATATTTGGCTATTTGCTTCTTCCCGATATTTGTCTTTGGACCATAAGACAAGGGCTCCCCCTTTGTCAGCGGGTTTCACCACAATTTTATCATCACTTACAGGCAACCTGACCATGTCAGGGACTGCATCAGGACTGAAGTCCAGAAGATATTGGATTTGGGTGTGATTGAACCCTCAGAGAGCCCTTGGGCTAGTCTAGTAGTCTTAGTGCCTAAACCTCACATCCAGGGTGGTAGAGAGAGATGAGGTTTTGTGTAGACTACAGAGGTCTCAATGCAGTCACTAGGACTGATGCCCATCCCATACCAAGGGCAGATGAGCTCATAGACACTTTGGCCTCAGCCAAGTTTCTCAGCACATTTGACCTGACAGCTGGCTACTGGCAAATCACACTAGCTGAGGATGCAAAAGCCAAAACAGCATTTTCTACCCCTAGTGGGCACTACCAATTTGTGGTAATGCCCTTTGGTTTGAAAAATGCGCCTGCCACTTTTCAAAGGTTGGTGAACAAAGTCCTTACAGGCCTGGAAGCCTATAGTGCCGCATATCTAGATGATATTGCTGTCTTTAGGTCCACCTGGGAGGATCACCTGGTCCACCTGAGAAATGTTTTAGAGGCCCTGCAGAAAGCAGGCCTAACTATCAAGGCCACCAAGTGCCAGATAGGGCAGAGTCAGGTTGTGTACCTGGGCCACCTTGTGGGTGGAGGCCAGGTTCAACCATTGCAGAGCAAAATCCAGACCATCATGGACTGGGTTGCTCCAACCACCCAGACTCAGGTCAGAGCTTTCTTGGGCCTGACTGGGTACTATAGAAGATTTGTCAAAGGTTATGGATCCATAGTGACCCCTTTGAATGACTTAACTTCAAAAAGAATGCCAAAGAAAGTTCAGTGGACAGTTAGCTGTCAAAAGGCATTTGATGACCTGAAGCAGGCCATGTGCACTGCTCCCATTCTGAAAAGTCCTGATTACTTTAAGCAATTCATTGTCCAAACAGATGCATCTGAGTTGGGGGTAGGGGCTGTGTTATCACAATTGAATGATGAAGGTCAGGATCAGCCAGTAGCTTTTATTAGCAGAAGGTTGACCCCCAGAGAGAAACGTTGGTCAGCCATTGAGAGGAGGCCTTTGCTGTGGTTTGGGCCTTGAAGAAGCTGAGGCCATACTTGTTTGGCACTCACTTCATTGTTCAGACAGGCCACAAGCCCCTCTTATGGCTAAAACAGATGAAGGGTGAAAACCCCAAACTTTTGAGGTGGTCCATTTCCCTACAGGGGATGGACTATACAGTGGAACATAGACCTGGGAGTAACCATGCCAATGCAGATGGACTCTCCAGATATTTCCACTTAGAACATGAAGACTCAACTGGTCAAGGTTAGTTTAATGTCCTGACGTTTGGGGGGGGGGGGTTGTGTAGGAGAGTAGGATCTGCTTCTTATAGTTACCCCCACTTTTTGCTGATGTTTCACTGTTTTTCGACTTAGCCAGACTGAGGCCCTGCTAATCAGGACCCCAGTCTATCTGATTTCTACTCTAAATTGATTGTATGTACTTTAGGTACACTCCAGTTTGGATTCTGGGGTACCCTTGTGGGTCCCTAGTATATGGTATACTATGTACCCAGGGCATAGGTACCCCAGAGGCCTACCAGGGGCTGCAGCATGTATTGTGCCACCCCTGGGAAGCCTTTTAAAATGACACAACAGGTCTGCTACAGCAGCCTGTGTAAGGTGGTATATGCACCCCTTACTGAGATATAGGTTCCCTATATCTCTCCATATCACTGCACATGTAAACCTATCAGTCACCCCTAAGGCAGGCCTTAACAATCCTGAAGGCAGGGTGCTGGGTTTCATGTGAGAGGGTGCCCATGCATGAGCAGAGCCCCTCTGCAGCTTTCGGAATCTTCATTCCGGGGTTGTTTGTGATGCAGCCAGACCATATACTCTTAAGTGCATTATAACCTCGCGGTAAATGCTAACTTGAGAATGGCTGCATGGAAAACTGTCGTGTTTGGTGTCAAACACCTTGGAATCAGACCTCCACCCCAGTACTGGAGTGGGAGGTATGATTCCTCCCTTCTAGAGGGAGCAACATGGCACCACCGGTACACCCGGTACCAGCTTAACAGAACCCTGGCATCACAAAATGGAGGCTGCAGCCACAGACACGAGTCTGCCCTCCTGCTGCTGGACGAAACTCCGGCAGGGGAGGCCTGGACAATAGGTTTCCTGTCACAGGGAGGTGTGACCACCTCCCAGACAGGCTTTAGTGTATTGGGGCTGGGTGGGTGCACTCTCAGAGTGCTTTGAAGTCTGCACTGGGGGCACATTTGGTGTCCCTGTGCATAGTCCAGCTCAAACCAGTTGCAGGGGCACACAGCCCCTGCTCTGGCGCGAAACTGGACAAAGGAAATGGGTGTAGCCACCCCTCTTTCCTGACCCTTCCATAGGTGGGTCCCCAGAGTTTGTCCCACCCCTTCCTTGGGTATAAAGTAGGAAACCCTGACTACAGTACTTTAGATTACACCTGGACTAAACTCTGATACCAGAAACCAAGTACTTCAACAATCTACACTACGCTGGATGACTGAAGAATCTCCCTTGGAGTAAAGGAGTTACTCCCCTGCAAGGCAGGCACCTTTAACGCAACTGACCAGATGGCATCTGCGAGCTCCGACGGACTCCGAAGAATATTGCCACACAGGAGGTGGGTTTTCCAAGGTCTCTGAGGTCGATCTGTGCCCACAGCAAGTCTGAGGCTCGTATCCCTCGTGGAGACCGTGCAACCCAAACCCCTGGACACCGCAATCATTTGCAGAAGCATCAGCTTTCCGGCAACCCCTGAGGCTGAGCTTTGGGTTTCTTGTAGCCCTGACCCCGAGCAGTAACTGCACTGAAGATTGCAGGCCTACAGTCAACGAGTGTTCCGTGGGCTGCCATTTTGTGATTCCTCTTGAGGTCCCTTCGCAATCCCTGGTCCGTTGACCTGTGGGTCCCCAAGAAGACAACTCTAACTTTAATTGGGCTTCCCTGGTTGCTCCAGACGTGCCCTGACTCTCCATTGCTTGGGGAGTCCCCAGGACCTTGCTGGTCCGCACAGAAGCATCTTTTCTTTTCCTGCATGGGTTGCTGTTGCCAAGGCTTGTTGTGCTCAATCCGATCACCGACACCCCAACACTCAATATCCTTTGTGGGACAGCTCGAATCCGGCTCCTGATTGTCGTCGACATCTCCGGGACCCCGTGGCTGCAGAGTCAAGCTTCACCTCTTCGCACCTGAAGCACCCAACATCGGTGGGCATTCGATTGCTCCGCTCCTGGTCACTGGCTAGTGACCCAGACTCTGTCCCCTCTGCTTTCAGGTTCTTCACATCTTCGATCCAGGCTTGGATCCACCTGGACACTTTTCTTCTTCACGGCAGCAGCACTTTGCAGCAGATCGCCATTGAAAACGACGACGATTCCCGACACCTTTTGACACCTATGCACCCGGCTTCCCTGGGTGAGGTAACTCGAGTACTCCGGTGCTCATGTGGGTGTTGGCCCTAGAAACCCTTAAGTCTAAAGGGGTTTGCTGAAAGTCTTCTCCTAAGTGTCCTTTATCTTTAAAATTCCAACCGTGACTTTCCGCATTGAATCCTACGGCGCTCGCGGCTGTGTTCTCACACTGCACACGTCCCCCGTGGGTCTCCTGTGTCACTACCTTGGGTGGTTCCTTGAGGTCCCAGTGATTCTACGTGCTCTAGGCACTGCGTCTAGTCAAGTCGTGGTTCTTATACCACTTTCTTAGTATATGGTTTGGTCTCCCCCTGGAGCCCACTGTGTATTGTGCTATTTACTGTCGTTTTAATACTGTGATACTGTGTATCTTGAACTCTAATCTCATAAAGAGATTAGTAGTTAGTGTTTAGAAATAAATACATATATTTTATATATATACCTTGTGTGGTTCTCCTTTCATTTAGTTATTCAAGAGTTTATAATCTGGTAAACCAAGCTGCTTTACACTCCTTCAAGACTTAGCCTGAAGGCTGCTCTCCATAGCTACCACTAGGATAGCTTTCAATAAAGGTTGTCTTTAAACCTATCATCAATAAGGGTCGTTTGGACTGGTGCAAGGTGCCCACTATAACTAGTGGACAGCATATGCCAGGCCAACTTCTCACACTCACCCCTCCCTTTTGTGTGTACTTCTTAAAATAAAGATCCCCTAGTTCCTTATGATCCATTTGCCAATGAGCCTCTTTAACTCTTTCCAAGAAAGACTGAACGATTACAGCTACACAGTGAGAAGGAATTATAGGTTGATCATAAGTGGATGGATAATGATGAGGTAATGCATCAGACAAAATGTTATTTGAACTATGGGTTTAAGTTATAGCAAAATCATACTGAGCTAACAAACATGCCCATCTGACTCGACGACTATTCTTACATTGAGAAATCTGTAGACAGTGAAAATGCTGATGACCATTTCCAATTTCAAAAGGTTCCAGGTTCCCTTCAATAAATGTCTTTATTTAGTACAAGCCATCTTCATAGCTAGTAACTCTCTCTCAAGAACTGATCAGTCTGTTCACTCTCTTATGAGACAGATAAAAATGATGTTTTCTTTCATAACTTTCTTGCAACTGTAACACAACAGCTCTCACTTCTCTTTCAGAAACATCCATCTCTACTGTGACTTATCTCCCTATTGCATTTCGGGACAGCCTAGCTTCCAGGGGCAGCTGATGTCAGGGAAAAGTGGCTGAGCGGGGCAGCGCGGGTGGGGAGGGTTGGGACATACGACAACAACATCACACGGAGAAAAAAAAAGAACTTAACAGCCGCCCGCCACATCGCCGCTCTTCTGCTCCTCAGCAGCACAGGCTGAGGCTCTCAGACACCCCTACGGCCAATCAAGACATTGCTCTGATGCTGCTGGCAGCATGAGAGAAGAACCAGGATTGGACTGAGCGCCCTGGATTTGCTCTCCCACTGGGAGTGGGAGCCTGTGCCTGCTGTCTCCAACCCGGCAAGGCGGCTCGGGTTGGAGACATCTCAGTGGGCATGTCAGTATGGCCATCCAAGGACGGCTGGCCAAACCCACATGCGCAGTGAGCAGCATTGCCTTCCACTCCTCCTATGCCATCATCATGATGCCCCCCCTAGACCCAGCCCTATGAAGTCAAATAAAATGATAATAAACCTGTGTTATTATCCTTTTATTTTACAAGTTTTGCATCTGTGCTAGTAGGGGGGGGGGGGGCGACGGTCCTCCGCCATAACGGTGGAGCCCCTGCTGCTGCTATCTTCATGGACTTTGTTTTTACAAAATTCATGTTTTCTAACAAGAGGCTGAATGATGCGCATCAGGGCTGATGCAAAACGGTAGTAGACTGTTCCAGGGCCGGGAAAGGGAATTCTTGACCCTGGCTTGGTCTACTCCTTTCCCATCTTTCCTGACATCCAGCTTCTTGTAGAAAAGAAATATTTACAAGGTAATAGGCAGGGTTAGAGAGAGCATGGTACGGTGTCTTACAGACACTAAGCATAGACAGTTGTAACGGTTCTGGGTTATAGATGAGGTGAAGGCACAAGGCTATAGGTGAGGTAGAGCTATAAAGGTATATGCAGGAGTAAAGGTCAGGGATAAGAAAAACATAGTTAAGGAAAAGAGGGTGAACCGGTCAAATATAACAAGAGCAATGAGGTGAGAACTACTCACCCATTAGTGTCTCAAGGCGCTGAGTTGGGAGGTCTGCGGTTCAGTCGAAGAGCCAGGTCTTGGGGTCCTTCCTGAATTGCGGCAGCGATGGTGATTGCTTGAGGTGCAAGGAGTTCCAGGCAGTGGCGGTTTCTCCCCGAGGGTGTCAGGGCTCCGCCCCCGTTCCTAAAAGCTGCTCAATCATATTTATTTATTTTAAAAAAAATACGTTTTCTAACGTCTTCTAATTTTGGCTCCATTAGGGTTACAATTATACACAATTAACACAGCAGCCACTGTCAGCCTGTCTGCCCCAGCACTGCAGCCCCGGCCACTCACCAATACCGCCGCCGTGACTTCAAGGGAAGCATGTCACATGACTGACTTCCCTTGCGGGCCCAAAGAAGCCTAAGTGTTTGCCGGGCCGACAACCTCACAGCCCTGAAGGCTGTGATGTCATCAGCTCGGCAAAGACCTAGCTTCAGGGCCGAGTCTCCACCCCCTGATGGCGTGGAGGGAAAGTTAGCCCCGGGCGTTTTAAGTCTAAGCCCGGTTACGCTAACCCTCCACGTCAATCAGAGAGTGTAGAGCTTGTCACCCACCCCTTTCCCAACTCATTACAGGGCGTGGTGTGACCCACCCTGTGACGAGTTGGGAAAGGGGTGTGGCAGGCGGGAAGCCGAGGATTCGAGTCTGCGCAGACTCGACCTCGGACTGCTTCCCGCGTGTCTGCACTGGAACTTTCTGGAAGCCAGTAAGCCACTGCAGAGACGACTCTCTCTAACTCGAGTCGGGTGCCCCGAGACAGTCCAACCATCATTTAGTGCCAGTTTGCTGCTTGCCGGCCCGGTGCCACCACGACTGACTTGACTGCAGCAGGAGGTTAGTAGGACATATTATTAATTAATTCTGGGGCCTCTCGGACAAAGGCAATGTCGTGATTATGCATTCGTGGTAAAAGCCTTTGTTGTAAAGGCTTTCGTTGTTGCGTCATACATCCCTGCCCAAGTGCCCATTTAGCGTTTGTTGGGGAGTCACCTGGTTTCCCTATGGCCTAGCTGTCGGGGAGACTTCGGATTTCTGCTATCTCGAGTCTCCTGTAATCCCATCAGAAGTGTTTAAGGCTCTCGGAGAGAAAGCAGGTTTTGCTCTGGGTGCAGATTTCCACTTTAGGAAAGAAACACGGGATTAAACAGCAAAGACATTAGCATAATCCGTCAAAACACACCTCGCTGCAACTGCAATGCCAGGATCTCACAGTCAATTAGCCTCTGAATGTATTTTACATTGCAGAGAGAAGAATTACGTGGGGCGCAGGTTTTATTGTTTGACTTTCTCCATTTTTTGTTTTGATGAGTGTTGCTTCTATATGGGAATGGAAAACCTAACTGCATCAGAGCCAACCATTTTTTGTACTAGGGAAGGGTGTAGTTCGTCTAAAATTAGTTTTCCTCACATTGCTTGGCAGTGCAAAAATCACTTAAGAATTGTCATTCGGCGATGCTAAATTACCTTGAGCCAATGAAAAAATGCAGCGCACAACTGCAATTTCTTTATTGTCATCATGCCTGTTGTGTTTTGTCACCACATCTCTTTATCTCTAGCAATAGATGTACTGTTACCTTCCCTTACCTAAATAAATCAGATTTTCCCCTGCTCACTGCTGAACTTTCAAAAGGACTTTAGCATGAATGTAACTAGGATCCCCTCATTTTCGATGCTCTCACACAAACGGTGCCTTCCATTTTGATAGTGCCACATATGTTGTCCTGTTGCACAGAGCTCAATGAATTTATGGGCCCGAGACCACATATTTGGGTAGGAGTACTATTGCTGCAGATGCACGCGAAAGCTAGCAATCCCTCTTTTAGTTTGCCCGTGTCGTTGTGTGAACTCAAGAAACGAGGTGATGGTTGTGGATAATTCATCACAAGCAGCTCGCCTCTTTAAATGTAGAAGGGAATGTCGTATGTGCCAATGGGATTTAGATCACAATGTGACAGCCTTCTTGGTCCCTGATAAAGATAGGGATCACCATGGCGACAGTGTACAACCGGTCTCCTGCCCGATTTCCATAACTCCTCCTATTCAGCCCCTGTAAGAAAATTCCCTCATTTCCCATTCCCTTGGGCAG
The DNA here is from genome assembly GCA_963921515.1 of Calotriton arnoldi. Classification (NCBI taxonomy): domain Eukaryota; kingdom Metazoa; phylum Chordata; class Amphibia; order Caudata; family Salamandridae; genus Calotriton; species Calotriton arnoldi. The sequence goes on from CAWUFW010010149.1 coordinate 629,710, forward strand.
TATTCCTATGTTTGTTCGAATAATCATGTCTCGATATTGGTTCATGTGTGGCCTATTTGTAATACCCTCACATAGAATGGAGATTGGAGACGGAACTCCAGACCATATTATGACGTACACATGTATGGTGTGTGTGCGCGTGCCTCAGTCCATGGTTAGCTGTGAACACGTATACGACGTTAGACTACAGGCCACAGATTTCACGCGTGCGTGTGCTTCTGTGTGTGACTTTGATCATGCATGTTTTACAGCACAGGTAACAGGACAGGTGTCTTCCCGAGCGTACGACGTGCACACGTATGGTGTGTGCGCGCGTCCTCAGCTCAGTCTATGGCTGGCAGTGAACACGTGTGCGTTAGACTACAGGCCACAGATTCGAGGCCTGCCTTCAGGTTGTGTGTGTGCAGGCCTGGCCACAGATATGCCTGGGTGTGTGTGGGCTGCAGACCCCCATCTTCGGAGCTCTCCCACATGCTCAAAGCAGCAGTCACTGATGCATCCCACCTTTGCGGGGGTGGAGGGGTGGTGACGGGGGGGGAGAGCGCACTGCAGGCTAAGCGGGGAGGGGGTGGCTCCCAGGGTGTGGTGTGTCTGCTTTCACTGTGGGATTCAGTGGTGTTGTGTCCTCGTCGTGACGTAGGATATATCATTTGAGGGGAAAAACAAGAGATTTCAGTGACGCTGTGAGGGAGTAACCTAACCAAACAGTAGTTTAATTTTAGAGATTTTAAGTTCTCCTCTGGAAGAGGTTAGACTCATGTGTCACTCTATCCTGTCCTTAAATGTGCACTTTCTCCAATGAAAGTGGTTGTCAGTCTGGCTGGCACATGATCAAGTTTGTTTAAAGTCATATGTCAAATAGTCTATATCACTCTTCATTTCACTGCTGTTCATGTTCTGTGTACGAAAGATGACAAAGGATGCATGATAATCTATCACTTCTCATGTGATGTGCCTAGCCCACCATTCCAGCTGTTACCTCTCAATCAGTGCCGTCTTTTGGGCGGTGCCACCGCACCGGGCGTCAAGCTGGGGGGGAAGGGGGGCACCATTTGCTCATACACTCGGAAAATATGCATCATTGGCAGCCACAGCGCCAATTCCATCCTGTCCCCTTGGTGGCATGTGAGGGGGAGTTGCACTTAATTTGTGCGTCCCACCAGCACTTATTTTGTTGCTCCAGTGGCTTTGCCGAACGACTGGTGGTGACAGGATCTTCAGTGCGGCCTGGCCGGTGATTGTATGTCAGTCACGCATGCCGTTTTATTGGTTAATTGTAATTGTTGTGGCTGAGAGCAGCGATAGGGGTACACAACCGGACTTGAAAGTGTATGTGGGTGGCAACAGTGCCTAGAATTTGTTCTGCTTTGGATGTGATGTGATGTGCTCTGAATCCATTTTCCTACTTATACCACCCGCTTACCTGCCCTGCTCGTCTAGGCTGCATGACTTTACTTTGTTTAAAACATTTCTTAAAGCTGACTGCAGCTGTTTACTGTTCCCATTCACTATGGGCTCTGAGCTTGCAGCGGTTTTCAGAGGCATTGGCCCCATCCTGCCTCAGCACCTACAGCTGATCCCAGCGGCAGCAGATATGGTGCACTTTTGAATGTGACTAGTTCAGTGTTGGTGAGCAGGGCAACTGTGTAGTTCTATGTTTGTGTGAGCGTGTAGTCGTGAAAATTGCATATTTATCTGGCTAGATATTAGTGTGGTGCAATAAATTAAATATGTTTCTTAGTTGAACTGACGTGGTCACGAATGCCGTATATGTCTGTGGTTTAGTGTTAAAGATGTCAATTGAACTGTACATGCCACAGCATTGGTGTTTTCATTTAAGCTGACCCGGTTTGCTTCAGTTGTTAACATACGAGACACATATGCCTAGCTGATGGCTGCTGTGGACATGTGATTTGTGCATTCCTCTTTGGTGTAGTCAGGTCTGGTGCACTATACTTCTTTGTGTCCAAGTATTAAAACTGTTGAATAGGGTTTACGTGACCACAAAGAAAGATCTTTGGGCCTCACAAGAGTTAATTTACAGAGATATCAGTAAAAAACAATGTGCCTGGCCTGGACCGCAACTTAAGCAATGTACATATTGTTTCCTAATTTGCACGTAGACTACAGCTTGCAGAGTAGTGCTTGCAGAACTTGGTTTAGCACCCCTGGATCTGTCAGCACAACCCTACGATGCGCACCCACCCAGGCTGCCAGTGCGTGCTGAATCTGCACAAAGTAAAATGGCGCATGCGTAAGAACTGCTCCACCCTATATCCTGCTCCTGGCACTGACCAGCATGGCATGGTGGTACTGGTTCAGTGATAGAGTTGTGCCACTCTAAGAGTTGAAGTGTATTGGCTCAAAGGCCAGAGTCTCGATTGCTAGTAGGACCGTTTTGTGCTGCAGGTCAGGTCTGAGGTGAGCGGCACGTCACACTTTAAATCGTTTTGGGCCAATTTGTTAGCTGTTTGTCTATGGAATGTTTTTCTCTTAAAGATGATATATTATCACGCTTCCTATAAAATGGCATTGACTATTCACTCATCTCTGTGAAATCTGTAGCCACTTTGCATAATAGCATAATACTTGGTTCTCTCTGATCTTGTTTAACTTGATTAACCTGTTTCCATTTAATTTAAAAAAAAGAAAGTATTGGAATGTTTAATGTGTGCCATAACAGAGTCTATGGCTTTTCAGCAAATGTAAGTGAAAGTATCACTATAAAATGCACTATTGAACAACATTTTTTAAATTTTTTGTCTGATGCAAGATGCATCAACCCCCTCTTGAAACTTTCTGGGGGAAAACATGCTCCTTTTCTCTCTGCAAATCCGATCAGGTAGTACACCTGAATTCAGTCAGTCTATGCAGGCAGCAGGTGGTGCAGTTGGTTGAAGAGGATCATGTCAGTAGTAGAAAAGGGCAGGGGCCTCCTGAGAACAATTTTAGTCACCTGCACTTTTTTTAAAAATACAAGTTCAGCGCGGGGTGTGAGGGGGTGACAACATAGATTCCCGCACAGGGCGCCACCAACCCTAAAGCCGGCCCTGGTGACGTGCATGCACAGTGCGCTGTCACCGCCCCACAGCCTGCGTGGAGACACGCGCCTTCCTGCGTGTATTCTAGCGCTGCGTTAATGTCCCATTGTGTAAAGCACATGAGTGGGGGGGGGATTTTGCTGCTGAGCAACGGAGTGCGGCAGTGCTGAGGCTCAGATTCTGTCTCATCTCGGACCCCGATCATCACCGGAGACTCCACCACCATCCTCACCAACCTGTCACCTCTGAGTCAGAGCACTCTCTGCTGTCACCGTTACTGCACTCACATCCCAGTGTCAGACCTCTCTTAGTCTCTTCCCTCTAACTCTCAGCTCTCACCTCAGTGTCAGACACTCTCCCTCACTTACTCTCTGCTCTTGTCTCAGTTCTCTCTCTCCTCTTACTCTCCACTCACTCACTCTCCCCTCTCGCTCTTCACTCCCCCCTCTCACTCGCCGCTCTCATCTGTATCTGAAATAATCTCTCCCCTCTCACTCTCCGCTGTCGTCTCAGTGTCAGACCTCTCTCCTCTCACTCTCTGCTCTTGTCTCAGTGTCAGACCTCTCACCCCCTTACTCTCTGCTCTTGTCTGTGTCAGACCTCTCTCCCCCTCACTCTCTGCTCTCGTCTCAGTTTCAGACCTCTCTCCCCTCTTACTCTCCACTCAGTCTCCCCTCTCACTCTCACTGACGGCTGGAGGGGAGGTGATTAGGGTAATTTAAGCTGTTCACAAATGACTTTGCCGCTGAATGGAAGCATTCCTTGGCTGCGCTGCGTTCCTTCATTATCTTTAAGCGAAGGGTGCGTAGTTTCCCATAAGAAGCTTCACCAACTGCCGCTTCCTATACGTTTTCTCATGTCTATTGATTAATCATTTTGTAATTCCATTCCAGGCTGCCTTGCTCGCTTTTATGGTATGTGGTTTCCCTGCTTTTTTGTGTGCGTGTCTAGCCGGCGACGGTAATGTTGTCACTTCCAATACTGCGCTTTATCGCTGCAAGTCGTACTTTTCAAACTGTAATTTCTCCGCACTTTAATTTCATATTCTATAACTCGGCTGAATGCCAACATTGCCTACTTGCAGTATTTGCTCGGGTTGACTCGTCATCACGTGGGCCTTTGCAACTGGCTCAATAGTGAGTATATCCCCGAAATGTGTATTTGGTTGCTGCAGAACTAATTGTATGCGTGTTCTTTGAAAGGCTGCACAATATTTTTTCACCACAAGCTGCAAAAGAAAAACATCTGCAGCCTCGAATCACCGAACATTTGTTAATTTTATTCTCGTCTGTTGTGAGGTGTGGTAATATTCCATGGCATTACGTGGTATCAGGTAGGGTAGTTCTGTAGTCTTACATTTTATCTCTAATGGCAAGTCGCAACATACTATAATCTTTCTTCTTTTTTTTTTAAAATCGGAAGATGTGTTATATGTTATTGTATTGCAATGTATTGTAACATTTATATTCCTTTTACTATCCTGATGTGGGGCGCAGAAGTGCTTGCCTGCATTAGTAGCACACTACACTGTGCAGGGTGTGTGGTTGGGATGACATTGTCTTTGCTTTGATGCTATGTGGGAAGTGTTTCCATGTTGTGTGGGATGACCACCGAGGTGCAGTGTTAGGTAGAAACCTACACACCGCAGTCCCTTCTGGCTTTACTGTGGGCATGTGGTTTTGCTGCAAATATGGAATTAACAGCTGCTTTAAAATTGTTCAAGCTATCCAATGGACACAAATCTCAAAGCTTACGTCCTATTTTAATTTTTCACAGGCACCAGGAAGGAAATCAGCAGATAGTTTAATGACAGGCAGCAGGGAGGAAACCAGCAGAAAGGTTTTCCACAGGCACCAGAGAAAATCAAAAGATAGTTTGACAAGCTCCAGGGAGGAATTCAACCAATAGTTTATCAAGAGGAACGACAGGCAGCAGAGAGGAAACCAGCAGAAAGGTTTTCCACAGGCACCAGAGGAAATCAACAGATAGTTTGACAACCTCCAGGGAGGAATTCAACCGATAGTTTATCAAGAGGAACGACAGGCAGCAGAGAGGAAACCAGCAGAAAGGTTTTCCACAGGCACCAGAGGAAATCAAAAGATAGTTTGACAACCTCCAGGGAGGAATTCAACCAATAGTTTATCAAGAGGAACGACAGGCAGCAGAGAGGAAACCAGCAGAAAGGTTTTCCACAGGCACCAGAGGAAATCAAAAGATAGTTTGACAACCTCCAGGGAGGAATTCAACCAATAGTTTATCAAGAGGAACGACAGGCAGCAGAGAGGAAACCAGCAGAAAGGTTTTCCACAGGCACTAGAGAAAATCAAAAGATAGTTTGACAAGCTCCAGGGAGGAATTCAACCAATAGTTTATCAAGAGGAACGGCAGGCGGCAGAGAGGAAACCAGCAGAAAGGACAGGCACCAGAGGAAATCAACAGATAGTTTGAAAAACACCAGGGAGGAAATTAGCAGATAACTTATCAACAGGAGCTAGAGAGGAACTCAGCAGGAAGGTTGTCTCTAGGTTACAGATCACTCAGCAGACAGTTTAACAGACGGGACCAGTTACTAAATCAGCTGAAAGTTCATCACCCATCGTTACAAAGGAACTGTAAGTACAGTTGCAAATGCGTATCACAAGTGATAGACAAATAACAACTAACTACTGCTACTTGTGTACTTATTGACATTTCTTGTTAGTACATCTATGGTATTTTACATAATAGACGCGGGTGGTCTCTGTTAGGTGAGACTATAATATAGTTTAGGCTTTCTTTGTACTGTTCATTTTATTATTTGTCAAAATGAACACAGTTGACAGTTTACTCACAAAACCATTTTTGTGAATGACACACGAAGATAAACTTCGGGTGAAAAGACTAGGACCTGATAAACCTGAAATAAACATTGAACAGTCTACAAAAGACCGGGGCAAGGGTTACACACGTAGGTTTACACGAACCTGGTTTGATAAAATGGAGTGGCTAACTGCCAGCTCTTCTAAGAATGCCTTGTTCTGTTTCCCCTGCTTGCTGTTTGGGGGTGAAGTTAGCTGGACTAAAACAGGAGTTACTGACCTTAAACATCTGGCCGAAAAAATAAAGAGGCATGATTCCAGTGAAGCCCACTTGACCAATGTATTAAAGTTATCTTTGTTTGGAAAATCAAATATTGCACTGCAGTTAAATGAAGCCTACCGCAAGGGGGTAATCAAACACAATGAGGAGGTTGATAAGAACCGTTATATATTATCCAAATTGATTGACTGTGTAAAATTTTGTGGAGCTTTTGAATTGGCATTGCGCGGACACGATGAAACTGAAGATTCCCGAAATCCTGGAGTCTTCAGAGGGCTGGTTGATTTTGTGTCCAGTATAGACAGTGCAATGGAAGCACACTTGAAAAGTGCAACTCTATTTAAAGGCACTTCTAAGACAATCCAAAATGAGTTGCTTGACTGTATGCTGGAGGTAACAAAAGAAACTATTGTACAGCAAATAAGAAGCACTGATTACCTAGCTATCCAGGCCGATGATACAACTGATGTCTCTACCAAGACACAGTCAGTACTTGTTTTCCGCTACATTGATGGCAATTCCAAGGTAGTGGAAAGATTTTATTGCTTTTTGAATCTTAAAGATTCAACTGCAGATACAATTTCAGCATCTATTCTTAATGAACTTGAACATATTTTCCCAGAGCACAGTGGTAAGGAGAAGTTAATTGCTCAGAGCTATGATGGTGCCAGTGTCATGCGTGGTGCCTCCGTGGGGTTAAAAAAAAAATCAGAGACATCTATCCAAATGCACACAATGTCCATTGCTATGCCCACCAACTAAATCTAATAATGGAACAGGCTGCTTAAAAAATATCCAGAGTCAGAATTTTCTTTAAAGAGTTGGGTGGTATTACTGCTTTTTTTTCCCGTTCGCCAAAACGGACTGAAGTGCTTGAACAGAGAGTGGCAAAAATAATACCGAGAGGGTCTGCAACTCGCTGGAACTTCAACATCCGAGCTGTAAATATAATTCACGAACATAGGGATGACCTTGTAGAATGCATGAAATCTATTACAGAAGACAGTACATTTGATTCCACTTCTGTGTGTGAAGCAAAGGGCTTTACCAGGACTCTGGAAGACAGGGAGTTTCTTTTTTTCTTTATTTGTTCCACGGCATAATGCCGCACGTCAATATTTTGTACAATCAATTACAAAAACGAGACATTGATACTGTATCTGTACAAAAGGACACTTCAGCCTTTATGATCAGCATCAACAAAGTACGAGAATCCATTGATAATTTGGACTCTGAATTGCCAGATGATTCTCGATTTACAAACCGCAAACTGCAGATAAATACCTTGATTCAGGAAGGAAAAGAAGTATGTGACATTATTGTGGTGCATGCCAAGGAGCGCTTTGCATTTACAAGGCATCTAGTCAGTGCAACACTACTGCATAGTGACCTGTTTCAAAAACATAGCAAATGTTTTCCTACTGCAGCTCTCAGTGAAACAGTGGCAGCATATCCAATGCTAAACAAGTCAAGATTGCGCACTGACCTATCAATCCTGTATGGAAGACAGGACTTTCAGCAGGCTACAGGTGGTGCCATGGCTTTATATATATTTTTATGTCAAAACAACTTGCAGAATTCTTTTTGTGAGACTCTTAAGTTATTGAGAATTGTAATTACAACACCTATGACAACATCTGAGGCTGAAAGATGCTTTTCCACTCTGAAGAGGATAAAAACATTTTTAAGGAACACAATGACCCAAGCTCGACTAAATGCATTGGCCATGCTGTCAATAGAAAAGGAACTAATAAATCAGATTCCAGATTTCAACAAGAGAACTATTGAAAAGATTGCTCACATTAAAGAACGGCGTGGTAACTTTCTGTATATATAGAAACCATGGAAATGTACGTGGTGTTGTGAATCATTAGTGCTAACAAATATAGTTTTTGTTTACTTTGTATTGCAAGTAACATTCAAGTATACTGCAGGAACCTATGAAAGTAAATGCACCATGTATTAAATGTATGTTTCAGTATCTTGCATGATTTGAGAGGAATTCAGACTTATCATTATAAAGCCACATAAGCTTGGTGTTGTTTCAGGGTATTAGTTAATGCACCTCTCTCCCAACCTTTTTTCAAAGTTCCCCAGCAAATATGACCCAGTTTTGTAAATATCCTACACTCTGGCAAGCTTTGGACTAACTTACAAACTATAGCCAGACAGACTGAGACCATGTACCTTCCATGACATACTTAAAGATGGTGCATACTGGCTACAGTCAGTCTTGTAAGAATTACAGGATATTGTTTATTGGTCTCATCTTTATAGTCAGTCCTGATCCAGGTATTATAGTCAGTCCTGATTACAGTCTCGTTTGACAAACATTTGCTGTACAGCAGTGTCCTTTAGGAGAAACTATTTTCTTCTGGCTATCCGTTTGATGAAGCTGTAGTTTGTTTGCTCTTTTCCTAATTGCAAACTGATACACTGGTGTTTGCTGTGTGGTAGAGGCCTGTAGAATCCTGGACTTAATTTTTTTTACCATATCTATCACTGACCATCATATGGACTGATACTGAGTGGATTTGTTAATAATATTACTTCATTTATAATGATGGGATTCATTTCTGAACTGAAGAGCATACTAGATTTGACACCATTGCATATCTTTCGATCTACACATGACTCATTACCCCAAACTTAATACGCAACACATCATAAAAAGTTCAAACAATGATATAAAGGCGGCAGCACTTCATGTTGATCAAGTCCATTACTTTAAGAGAATCTGATGCAAATTGCCATCTGCAGTGATGCAACATCTATAAGGGTGCACTTATATTTTCATGCAAGGGGTCTGAATGTTGGCTCATTTCAGTTTGATAAATGATATAACAATGTTTGTTTGCTTGTTGTGACATTTAGAATTATCTACTAGTAATATTTTGTTGATGGCCTCATGGGTGTTAGATAATATAAATGTGTAAACCCATACAACTTTGAGAAAGTTATGTTTCTTCTATGCACCAATACATAGTTCATGTAATTATTTATACAAGTTTTCTAAAGTACTGGTTAACCAGACACTTTATCAGTGATGTACAAAGTATTTAAATTTAAAGTATATAAAACATACTTCTTTTTTTTTTTTTTTTTAATTTCAAAAACCTTTATTGTAAGATTTTTACGGTACATCTGTGTAAGTATAACGCAAATCAAATGTCGTATTGTCATACATTTCGGTAACACTTTCCCGCAACAATATATGCACAGTATGAATAGTCTCCCCCCCACCCAAATAACTATAACATCAGTCATAAAACAATAAGTTGCAGTCCGGTTGCTAGTAAAGTATTATAGTGGCATATTGTACAGTTCCACACACTTTCCAATATATAGTAGCTTGTAACGATATGCATTACAGAGACATCACAGACATCGCTAAGGCCTAGAACAGCGGTAATATCTCCCCCCACTCTGGTTATAAGAGTGAGGTCGTTTTGCAGCTGGTTATTCGATTTTTTCCCCCCGAGTTTCTTTCTCAGTGCAGTACTAGTGCTCATTCAACTCCCCTGGTGGGGTCTGGGATCGAGTCATGGGTCTGGCTTCGTTCTCCGTTGTTTGGTCTGTACTTGCCTGGTCCCTCTCTTGGTTCCCTTCCTGCTCAAGAAGAAAGGAGGTGAGCGGACCCCAGATATTTTTAGGGCGGGATTTAATAGGCAATAGTTCTGCATAATGATGCATGTGATCCTGCCATGTAGTCATAGTGTGTATCCAGTCTTTAAACTTGGGAGCCCGACCCCTTCCCCATTTGCACGCTACCTGCCGTTTCGCTAACAGTAAACCCATTGCCAAGAACTTCTTGTGTGCTGTATTTATCCCCTGGGATAAACCCAACAGGGCCACGATGGGGCATGGATTCAGCCGGACATTCACCATGGCCGACAGTCCTTCAAAGGTCTGTGTCCAGTAAGCAGCTACCTGGGGGCAGCTCCACGCTAAGTGTAGGAAATCTGCTCCTTCCCTCCCGCATCGCGCACATTGGTCATTGTCCCTGAGGTGGAATCTATGTAGTTTAGCCGGGGTATGATATAAACGATGCAAGAACTTAAAATGAATGAGGCGGAGCCTGCTATTCCCTGTAATTGCTGCTGTCTGCGTGCAACTGCTTTCCCATTGTTCATCAGTCAGCGGGGTACTTAGGTCTTTATCCCATTCCTGTCTGGCCCGAAGAGTATAGGTGGGTGGTGCATTTTGTATATGTTTGTACAAAAGGGATATGACATGACGAGGGGCCGCTCCCTGTAGCATGGCATGCAGAGGTGCAAGTATATCTGGTTCTTCGGGAAAAGCAGGGGTTGCTGCCTTCACACTTTGCCGGAGCCGAGTGTATATAAATGTGTCCATCGTCGTGGGTATGCGTGCTCCAAAAAATAGATCCTTGGAGCGGAATTGCACACCTGCATAAAGGTCTCCCCAGGTGTGGTAACCTAGACTTGCCAACATCTTCCGGCATATCCCCTCATAAGTAACTTGTAGTAAGGGATTACGTACCAGGGGCATCCTAGGTGAGTACAACATGGGGCTCTCTAGCTTGCGAGCGATCTGTCGCCCCGCTACAATGGTACAGTCTACTGTGGACGGGTCGCGCCCCCGCTCCTTCACTGTTGTAAAGAGGTAGCTTGCCGGGGGCGTCGGATTCATATATCCATCTTCCACCTCCAAGTGAGGCATAAAGGGTGGCGGATGGAACCAATATGCTGCGAAGTGGGCCTGTGCGCAGTAATAATAAAATTCAAAATTGGGGACATTATACCCTCCCTGATGATATGGTAGCATCATCGTGTTCAGGTTGAGCCGTGGCTGTTTCCCGCCCCATATTAGCCTCGTTATTTGAGTTCTTAATGTACTAAAGAAAAATCTCCCGGGTGATATGGTATATTAATAAAGAGGTATAACAATTTGGGCAGCAGTACCATTTTGGTAAGAGAGATCCTCCCTGCCATGGAGAGGGAAGCTGCAACCAATTGGTGATGGTGTCAGTTATCTTATCCATGGCTGTGCCATAGTTAAGTCCATCGTCCCCTTTGGTATCGCATAGTTAAGTCTCATCAGGTTGTCCCTATTCCTTGTGAGACGTATGCCCAGGTATGTCAGCTCGTCAGTTTCCCAGACTAGTGGGTAATCTAATTGATGTGGCGGGGTATTATCTGTAAGGGGGAATATTGCAGATTTAGACCAATTTATTTGTATTCCGGATATGGCACCAAATTTGGTGATCTCCCGTAGTACCGGATTGAGATTGTCATGAGGCTTTTTGATGTACAATGTCATATCGTCTGCATATAGAGAGATAAGCAGTTGTCTAGTCGGGTAGATCAGTGCCTTGTCTTTGTGATGTTGTCGAAGTTTTGCAGCTAAGGGCTCTATAGCTAAAGCAAATAAGATTGGGGATAATGGGCAGCCCTGTCGTGTTCCTCTGCAAATAGTAAAGGTGGGGGACTTGGCGCCATTCAGGAGCACTGATGCTATCGGTTGGCTATAGAGCAGTTGTACCCAGCAGAGAAAAGTAGGGGGCATCCCCATGTGCCTCAAAGTGCCCAGCAAGTAGTCCCACTCTAAAGAATCGAACGCCTTGGTTGCGTCAAGGAATACCGCCACCGCCGAGCAGTTCGGGTCTATGTCTTGTAGTACAGCAGCCAGGGTTCTAAGGTTATGCGATGTGGCTCTGTTGGGGATGAATCCTGCTTGGTCGTTCCATCAGCAGATTAAGTCGGGTCCCCAGAACCTTTGCTAATATTTTAGTATCGCTGTTTAATAGGGAGAGGGGCCGGTACGAGTCGCAGCAGAGTGGAGATTTACCAGGCTTTAACAATGACGTTATAAGGGCCACGCGCATAGTTCTGGGTAAACAGCCCTCCTCTAATGCAACATAGAACACCTCCTTCAGGATGGGAGCTAAAAGTGAAGCATATGTTTTATAGAATTCTATCGGTAGCCCATCAGATCCCGGGGCCCGTCCCGACCTCATCTGCATTATGGCTTCAGTAATTTCGTCCAGTTCTAATTCTAAGTTCAAGAATTCCCGCTGGGTATCTCCCAGCCAGGCCAGTGCAGTGTCTTCAAAATAAGTCGGCAAATCTAATGGGGTGCCTCTTTGGGAAGAGTAGAGGGTGCTATAGAATTCTCTAAACGTATTCAGTTGATCTGGAAGATTCCGATGTGTATTACCTTGTGCATCTTGTATCTCCGTTATGTAGTTGGAGAACCTGGGGGGTCTGGTCGCATTTGCCAGAGCCTTCCCTGGGCGGTCTCCTTCGCCATAAACCCGTGCCATGTGTGGTTTGCCCCTAAATTTACTCTCCCTCTCTGCAATTATCTCATAGTCAGTGAGCTTGTCTCGTATATTGGCCCTAATTGCATTGTCTTCGGGACTGGTATCGAGATCACCTTCCAATTTCTTGAGTTCCCCTTCCAATTTATGCAGATCATTACGAAGCGTTTTAAGGATACCCCCTCCCTTGGATATACACCAACCCCGAGCCGTGACTTTGAATGCCTCCCATACTGTCGTGATGCTAGAAACTGACTTCACATTGCGCTCAAAAAAATCCTGAATGTCTTGTTCTATTTCAGCCTTGAACACAGTGTCCTGAAGGTGCAATGGGTTGAGGCGCCAGTTGTTGTACGGAGAGTGATTAAGGGGGCATGCAGTTCCGCCACTACAGGGGAATGGTCTGAATACGTACGGGCCAGATGGGTTACGGGTCCCAACCAGTGAGACATTCCTACCGACACAATCAGGTAATCTAGCCTAGCCCAGGTTGCATGGACCGCTGAGTAATGTGTACCCTCCCGCTGCTTTGGGTGTTTGTACCGCCAAGAGTCGAGTAGGTAGTTGGTGTCTATGATGTCTGTCAGTGTTCTTTGCGTGTTCGTAAAGTGCATTGGGGAAACTCGGGACCTGTCCATTCGGGGCTGTATTGTTGTGTTGAAATCTCCCCCATATGACGTAGGTAGTACCAATCGCCTGAATTTTACTCCATAACAGGAGAAGAGCATGAGGATCGTCAGTATTAGGGCCATAGTAGTTGGCGAATGTCACGTCATAGGAGTGAAGTCTTCCCCATACTAGGCAGTACCTTCCACCAGCATCAGTTTCCGACCCACTGAGCGCGAACGCCGTCCCTCTCTTAATTAGAATGGCTACACCTCGGGAATACCCAGAATATGACGCAAAACAGCGGTGTGAGGCCCATCTTGAAGCAAACTGGGGTGTAGCTCCAGGGTGCAGGTGTGTTTCCTGTAATAAAGCGACTGTGATGTGATGCCTATCTAGATAACCTAGTATCTGCCTTTTTTTCCTAGGGTTATTCAGACCCCGTACATTCCATGATGTCACCTTAAAGTTATTAAGATCCCTTGTGTTGTCTAACATTCCTACGTCTGTAATAATCTGTACTTAACCGCATGTTGTAATCTATATTCAACCGGACATGATGCCTTCCTGCAACAGTATAACATCCTCCCTCCACCCACACCGGCTTCCCCAACTTGCCGGGCATTTGTTCCCCACCCACCCCGAAAACACCCATTACACAACAATTATTTTCCCTCTTGAGTGGAAAATCGGGGGTTCGCCCTCGTAGGAACATCACTAGGGGCCCACGACCCGCCCTCTTCCCTCCTTACTTGCACCCACCTATTCGAGGTGGGACGGAGGTAAGTGGCCGAGCAGGACATCAGACAAAGTATTAGTTATGTCCATACGTCCCCAATGCAGATTAGTTCTTCAGAGTCAGCTCATTAGGGATAGTCCCAAACATACCACTGCATGTTATGCACTTCAATCTGGGTTCGACAGAGGTGATTGGGATCTGGAGCGCGCCCGAGCCCCCGCTTCCGTGGATGCTGCACGGCGGTTTTGTTTGAGGTAATCCTCAGCCTGTTGCGGGTTCTGGAAGTAGTGTTGTCTCCCACGGTGAGTTATCTTCAATTTCGCCGGATACATCATGGCGTAAGGGATCTCCTGCATCTGGAGCTTTTTCTTAACAGCCGCATACTTTCGCCTGGCGTCTTGCACTGATTGAGTAAAGTCCGGGAAAAAAGACAGTGTAGTATTTTCATGATGAACTTGTTTTTTTTCTCGCGCCAGGCGTAGGACCGCATCTCTGTCTCAATAGTTTAAAAACCGGACTATCACGGGTCGTGGTGGCGCCCCGGGGGCGGACGAGCTGCCAGGGACCTGTGTGCTCTCTCCACCGTGAGGTGCGCTGAGAAGGAGCCTCTGCCGAACAACTCCACGACCAGCTTCTCAATGAAGTCTTCCATACGTCCCGTATTGGTTGATTCTGCCAGGCCAAGGATGCGCACGTTGTTCCTTCTGGAACGGGCCTCCAAATCTTCGTTCTTGTCAGCAATGATCTTGAGCAGCCTATCCATCTGCGATATTTGGTTGCTACTTGCGGTGGCGCCGTCCTCTAATTCAGACACTCTGGTTTCTGCTTCCTTAAGGCGTTGCTCATGTTGGTCCAGTTTCGTAACCACCGAGTCTATCCGCACGTTCATCGTGTCAATTTTAGCGTCTATGGATGTGAGGCTTTGCTTCATGCCAAGGAGGAGCGCTCTCCAGTCTTCCTCTGGCGTGTCTGTGGCATCCGATTCTGTATGCTCCGCCGAGTTGGGCGTAGGTGTTTTGCGCGTTGCAAAAGGGATTTTGGATTGTTTGGCGTCGGTGCGTCCCATGATGTAGGAGGTCGAGCAAAGCAGGAGCGCAGCGCAAGAACCCACGAGGCACCCTCCGCGGCCTAGCTTCGATTGCACCCCCAAGTAGCTTCCAGGAGTGTCCTCCGCGTGTAGACTTCGGCCAAGAATGCCAGCAGCACGGTGCGCGGAAGTGATGTTCTTGGCTCTTAACCAGTACAGGCTGCGTTCAGCACCTCATCCTGGCCCACCCTGAGGACGCCACACACTGTGTCGGTACAACGCCCCCACTGGGGCCTGCTGTTGGTACTATGCAGCTATTAGATAAATCCCTTGTACCACCGGTGCCACAGGGAGCACCAGGAACACGCCAATCAGCCAGTGGGACTGCCAGATAGCAGGCGGTGACCCGCGAGGCGTACGCTGTCTATAGGGGGATCGACGGCGCCAGTCCCCACTCACAGCGAGCACCGCCGACGAGCGCCCCAGCCTAGGCGCTCCGAGGCCGCCGCCCGATAGATGTCTGCAACGTGGTGTTGGCCGGGTGCGGCAATTGTATGTTGTGTGCACAGGTTCTGCAGCACGAGGAGCGGCCAAGCAGTCTCTCTAGGAGTTTACAGTCTACGAGCGATGTGCCCTCTGAAAGTCAAAATGGCGGCAACCTCTCGCAGCGATAATGGCCGAATAAAGGCTCCAGCACCTTAGTCAGGTCTGCGGAGTACACATTGAATGTGGCAGGCAGGGGCGCTCAAGGGCGACGTCAATCCCGACTGCACTTATTTCCTCCGGCCCCCCACAGCCTCCAGCGTCTGTATACAGCCGGTGGTTGCTCCCTCCGGTATTTGGCTGATCCCAATCCCACGGTGTTATTTCAGCATATCCTGCATGGGGTACTATTCATGCCATAGTAGCGCTAGTGTAGTTGCGCCCCCATTAGCTGTCTCTCACCTCGCCCAGCAGCTCTCGTGTTTCAGCGGCGGCGAACAGCAGCAGCCCGCCATCCGACTCTCCACCTTCTGGGCCTACTCAGCCACGGCTTTTCCCAACTGCCGCGGCCGCTCGCCTGCTTCCGGTCCGGATCTCAGCAGCCCGCGCCCAGTCTCGGCGGTCGCTGCGCCCGCCGCAATCCGGGTCCGTTGTGCACCAGAGGTATCGCTGGCCTCAGCAGTGAAGCGGGTCTGTTATGGTGAGGTCGGATGCGTGTTTTTATTGTTCAGGATGGGGTTGGAGGATATTTCCCCGCTCGGCAGGGCTGGAGCCTCACAGGTGTGCGGCCATCTTGGTCGCGCGCCACCTAGCGATCTTATAAAACATACTTCTTGTGCTATTAAACCTTCTCTACACAAAGATTTTAGTCATCTTCCTGCTCTAAGTGATAATTTTTTTAATGATTTTACCATACTTGATTGTTTAAATGTAAATCTATATAAAGTATTCTACATTACTTTTTGAACAATTGGCTTTGGGGTGATGGATATATACGTTTTGTTTTTCAACTGTAAAGCTATCCGGCTCAAAGTTTGGTTGACATTCTATAAAATTGAATTATTTGTTTTCTTCGAATGAATATTTCTATCTGTAGCCAATTATACCATATGAAGATTTCATTCACCTCCTGTGTACTTGGCTTTGAACAAATGATTCATAAAGGAAACAGACAAGCACAGGTAGGGAAAACATTTTATGTGTTGCATGTATATATTTCATCTCTGTAAGCTTATGTGTTTTTAGTTTATGCAAGTTGCCTTTATGCATGATATTGAGTTTCAAAAAATGAACACTAACCAATATGATATTCAATTCTATGTGGAAAAAGTAGGCATTTTACTCTGTTGGGCCATCTTGAATGCCACTTTAGCTCACGTAGGCACTGGCTCAGTAGACAGATCCAACCTATTTATGCAACATTATTAAAATTAATTGTGGTTTATTGCAATTTAGAATGGTTTATTCATGAGGCCTTGGAACTGATGATAGTTTGAGGGAGGCAGTGGCCTGTTTCTGTTTAGCACAGTGGCTTCCGAAAGTCATGAAAATGCACCATTTGCCCACTCATTTTTCAAAATTTTCTCGGGGGTGCCCCAAACCCTCCTTAGGTGGTTCGGGATCGCTCGCTACGCTCGCTCGCCACGGTGTACTACACCACTGATTTTACGCCCACCACTTTCAAATGTCACCAGCCGCCACTGGTTCCAGGTCTTCGCAGTGAGGTAGGAGAAGGATTTTCCTCCAGCCGTGTCTTGTCGCCCCGTGGTATGGTGACCAGGGCTAGTTGGGTGGAGCAGAAATGTCTGGTGGGAGTGTAGAAGGAGAGGTGGTGATTGAGGTATGCAGGTCGGGCGTTGTGGAGGGCTTTGTAGGCATGCATGAGGAGCTTTTGTTGATAAGAAGCCAGTGAAGGTCTCTCAGGTGGCCAGTGATGTGGCTGTGGCGTGGGATGTTCAGGATGAGACTGGCGGAGGCATTCTGGATGTTCTGCAGTTTCTTTCAGAGCTTCTGGGTGGTGCTGGAGTAGAGTGTGTTGCCATAGTCGAGTCTGCTGCTGACGAGCGCATGGGTGACCATTTTCCTGGACTCGGTGGGGCTCCACTTGAAGATCTTACGAACCAGGTGGAGCATGTGGAAGCAGGAGGACGAGATGGCGTTGATCGGCAGTTCATTGACAGCGAGGAGTCCAGGATGATGCCGAGGTTTTGTGCGTGGTCGGTGGGTGTGGGGTGGTTCCGAGTGCTGCAGGCCACCTGGAGTCGTCCCAGGAGGAGGGGGTGGAGCCCAAGATGAGGACTTCGGTCTTGTCTGAGTTGAGCTTGAGGCAGCTGTCCTTCATCCAGGTGGCGACTGCCTTCATCCCATTGTGGAAGTTGCTCTTGGCGGCTGTTGGTTCGTCTGTGAGGGAGAGAATCAGCTGGGTGTCATCGGCATGATGTTGAGTCCGTGGTTTCTGACGATGGCTGCAAGCGGGCCATGTAGATGTTGAAGAGGGTGGGGCTCAGGGAGGATCCCTAAAGCACGCCACAGCTAATCTCTCTGGGTTCTGAGTTGAACGGTGGGAGTCTGACTCTCTCTGTTCGGCCAATGAGGAAGGAGGGGATCCATTCAAGGGCTTTGTCGTGGATGCTGGCGTTGTGGAGTCTTGCACAGAGGATGTGGTGGGAGACAGTGTTGAAGACGGATGAGAGATCCAGGAGGATGAGGGCAGCAGTCTCACCTCAGTCGAGAAGGGTTCAGATGTCATCTGTAGTGGCGAGGAGAGAGGTCTCGGTGCTGTGGTTGCTTCTGAAGCCCGATTGGGAGAGGTCCTGGATGTGGTTTGTTTCGATGAACTTGGAGACTTGGGCGTTGATGGCATTTTATATGTGTCACTGGAGTGAGGCCGACAGGCTCACTCATGTAAAGTTCCGCTGCTGTGTGCTTAACTCACCCTTGGCCTACATCAGGTCAGTATGTAGTGCTGGCAGTGCGTGGGTGTTATATACATGTGCTAGGTGTATGTGCATCTGAGAATGGTACAATTTGTGGATTATACAATGCTGGGTACAGCATGTGTGTTATATGCATGTGCTGGGTTTATGTGTGCATATGAATGGTACAATACATGGAAGATTCTGGGTTCCATTTTACGAGACCCAGAGCCATCTGGAGGAGATAGAGGAATCCCTCAGACAGGTTTGTGGATTGCTGCATTCCTGTGAGCTGGGTGGGATGCACTGGAGGAAAGGGAGATCCAGGCTCTTCATGCACTTCAAAGGGTGCTCTTTGATTCAGAGAGAGGCCCCTGGGGAGGGGCCTGGGAATATCTCAGGAAGGAGATAGGGCTGATAAGAGAATCAGAAAGATTTGTGCTGATGCCCTGCAGTAACCTTTTGATGCACATACCACTGTGGCTGACATCCAGGTGTGAACCTCTAGTCACCCCATGGCATGTCTTGTGTGGCTATCAGCTTCCTACTGTAACAGGTTGCTTTCTGGAAGATGGGCAGAGGAGAGGGCACTTCAAAAGGAAGCAGATCCCCAACATAAACATCAAAGACTAAGACCCTAAATCACATTTGCTATCTAGAAATAACTATAAGAAGGGGAGCTTGAGGTCCACAAAAATGTCCACTGTCAAGCACCCAGTCGGAATGTGCGAGGAGGAAAAGCTCTGAAAGACTTCTGCCTGTGACCAGGGCTGGAGGCTAATGCCTGCCAGTCTCCCAGCTAGGTGAGCGGACATCACCCAGGGAATTGAAGACCACTTGCCCTGAAGCCAGGAGCACCAGTGCCTGCCTGCTTGTTAAGACAAGTGTGCCCTATAAGGTAGAGAAGTGCACTGAAGGGAGTGAGATACAGTGGGAGATCCTGGAGATTAGATCTTTAAAGTAAGGTGTAAGGAGATAGCTTCTGTGCCGATTGGGTTGTGGATCATGTATGGTTGAAGTCGGCGACCCCGTATTCCAGGTGGGTCCATGTGAAGATTACTGCCATGCCAATCAGGCCGAAGAGCATGCGTGTAGTGAGGACCGTGATCCCACATGCTAAGTGGGTCCCCTGGGAAAAAGGCAAGGAGCATGGTCTGGTCAAGACCATTGTCAAGAGGAAGAGGCCGCCGTGGTAACCT
The DNA here is from genome assembly GCA_963921515.1 of Calotriton arnoldi. Classification (NCBI taxonomy): domain Eukaryota; kingdom Metazoa; phylum Chordata; class Amphibia; order Caudata; family Salamandridae; genus Calotriton; species Calotriton arnoldi. Next base: position 649,081 of record CAWUFW010010149.1, read on the forward strand.
GTGCAGGCCCTAGCCCCAACTGATGATCAGCACCCGGAGCGTCAAATGTCCCCACCCTCCACCTGTAGGGAGGATCCAAGGAAACTTACCAGCATCGGAGGAGCGTGGAGGATGACCCGGACACTGTTCCGCAGAACCGTATGTGAGGAACCCGAGGACACCCGAGTGCTGCCTCTCCAGGGCTGCTTGTGAGGAACTGACTGGAGATGGTCGCTGCAGCTTCAGCACCCATGAAGGGGGCCTGCTTGGAGACTCTGGTCGTCCAGGTCCTACTGGTGAGGGTAAGTAAGATTTAAGGGCCAGAAGGCCCCAGGGAATTGGCCTGCCATATAGCGCTTTGGTGCTGGAACACTTTTGACTTTAATAAGAATCAGTGTGAGACTCAGACTACTTGTAGAGCTTAACCTAAATGTTGCCTATAGTGAATGGGGAATAACCACTACCGCTAGCTAGAGGGGAGTAGAACTCATGAACCTGCCTGTTAAAACACTAAAGCCCTGACCTCAGGGGACAGTGTGTATTGTTTCTGAATGCCATATTTTGCTTTATGTTGGTATATAAATACTCCTTTTTTTCATAAAAGGGAGTATTTGACTAGACAATCACTGAATGTCATTTAAGTTGTGAGCCTATGTTCACTCCACCCTCCACCCCCACTGTCTGTCCCCCACCTCCCCTCCCCAAAGAAGCCTTGGACTGCTCGATCCGCAGTACCACTGAGTGTCAAGTGCAGAAGGGGTTCTTGGCCCAGTTGCTTAGGATCCAATGGATCGGATTGGGAACACAATTTGACCCAGGCACCGAAAGAAAAAGTGGCCCACATTTGTGGATAATGACCTTTCATGAAACATTGCTTAGTATCGGGAGTAATTTTGGGAGAAATCTCTGATAAATTAAGCTTTCTAAACTCATGAGGTCAGTAGCATTGGCCAAGCTTAGACGCACCACTAGATACACCATTATTCCACTGCAACTCACCCACAGGTCTCCTCACCTGATCTTCAGGCCTATACATTTCTGTACTTTAGGTGCCTGAACGTGTTAGTCACCTATTGGTACCTTAGTATGTGCCCCCACCAAAGATCCCTGAATATCCTGTATTATACTAGCCCTTGAGTCAGAGAACCATCTGCATCCTTCCTGTCTGGAGGCTTTTGTTCACCCACAAGGGACCAGGGGCCTTCCTCTTTTGGTTGTCCCTCAGGAACCTCTCTGCAAGCGATGTCTTTGGGAATTGCATACTACTTGTACTTGATGTCTTTTGTATTGTGAATAGAGACCCGAGCTGCAGGAATTCACTCCAAATGCCTTTCTTTCTCTCTGTCTCTATACCCCTCTCTTACTAGCAGTGTGCACCTCTCTTGTTCTCCCTATCACTTATTACTCCACTCCTAGTTCTTCCTTTTTCTCTCATACTCTACTTCTTTTCCTCTATTTGGTGTCTCTCATTCTACCTATGTGCTTCACTCAGTCTCTCACATTTCCCCTCTCTCTTTTCCTAACTTTCTTTCGGTCTACAAATCCCCCTTTCTCTCCCACTCCTGTCTCCCTTGTAGGCTCTTTCTTCAGTTATTTGAATATCTCTCATGCCCTTATTCCTCCTGTCATTTTGTAAATCTCCTTGAAGTTTTATGTCATTTCTCTGTCTTGCAAACCTTTCCCTTTTCTCCTGTCTCACTCTCTCCAGTCAGCCTCTTTCACGCCCCTCTGCCCCTTGAATTTCTTTGTACCAGTGGCGGCTCGCAGAGGGAGTGCTGCGGGGCGGTGGGGTGGGGCAGGGGGGGGGCTGGGTGGGGGGGTAGTGGAGTCAGATATACGACGGGCAGGAGTAAGGTAAGAAAATAAATAAATAAAACTATTTACCTTGCGCCAACTCGGCGATGCAGCGAGCGCAAGGTAAATAGTTTTATTTATTTATTTACTTACCCTACTCCTGCCCGTCGTATGTCCGACTCCACTACCCCCCCACCCAGCCCCTCCCCACCCCGCCTCACCGCCCCGCAGCACTTCCTCTGCGAGCCGCCACTGCTTTGTACTATACTTAATGTTGTATTCTTATGTGTCCCCTTTATTGCTTTGCTGCAGACAGTAACAGAAAGTCCTTATGTACCTGGAGGCAGCGTTTAAACCAAAGGAGAACCCACAGGTGGAATTTCCTTTACCATTCCATTACTTTGAGGAAGGAAATTCCACTGGTGGATTGTAATCTACATTTAGCACTACCTCCTGGAGTGACAACAACCTCTAAACTAAGCCCTAGACTGAGGGAGAGAATTAGGATAGTGCATATGAGTAGTAACCATCCTTCCTTTTTTCCCGTAGACCAGGAAATGTTTGACACCCTCGGCTGCTTTCCTCTCTTCTCCATCATTTCCTTTGCAATTCACTTTTTTTAGTTTTATATAGCGCACACTCTACCCAAAGGTATTGAAGTGCTTTACATGTACACATTCATTTTTTTAGGCACTGGGATATTTTGTGATATGCCCAGAATCACAGAATGTTGAGCCGACGCCGAGACTCAAACCTGGTTCTCAAGTTCCAAAGTCTGCAACTCTGGCCATTACATCACACCCTCTACTACTTTTTTGCCTCACTCTTCTCCCCTTTCGCTTTCCAGCTTTATCTCCATCTTTAACAATTCCTGCCCATCTCTCCACTGTCTTTCATCACTCCTCCCTAATCTCTCCCCCTCACTCCCTTCATATGTCTCAGTGCTTGATTTGTAAAAGAATGCCGGGGCTGGCGTCAGCAGGCCACTGCAGTTTGCACCACACATTTCCCCTGCCAGCGCTGGCAATAACAGTACAAACACAGCTACTAACCCTCACACTCTTACAAGTGTGACAATTCATACTATTCCAGGCCCCCAAAGCTATAAGAATGGCTTGGGAGGCAGCTATTAGGCATTGTAAATGTAAATTGAAATAATAAACGGCTGTTGCTGTGCTCATACCTGAATTATTCAGACAGCGCCACCATGTGGCAGACTGTCATAAGCCCTGGTGCTGGCAATTAGGTGCCAGTGCCGAGCACCAGAAACAACCGGCTCAAATTAAGCACTGATCCGTCTGCATATCTAGCACTCTGTTCCTCTCTCCTCTAACTCTCCTTTCTTCCTCACTTGATTCCCTCTTCCCATCTTTTTGTCGTTCTCCACTCTGCTGTCACACTTTTCCTTTTGCCTCTCTCCACATTGCTCTCCTCGCTCAGTCCATTTTATTGCTGCCCTGCCATGTTTATTCTCCCTTCCCTTTGTCATTTTGGCCCAGATTAACACTTTTAACAGTAATGTTTTAAAAAAAATTATTTTGTGTTTGTCAAATCATTTTTCTTTTGCTCGTTTTCGTTGCTTGCATTATTTTTTATTTTCGTTCAGTGGTGAACCGGAGTCCCCTCCCAGACAACAAGGTGGCAAAGGGTTGCTGCTGGAAAGAAAGTAGAGCCTTTTAGAAGGCCGCCACATTTACTCTTTCTCCCTGCACAGCCCCCTTTCACTCCACCCCAGGTAACATTAGTGCTGGCTGTGATGCTCAAAAGGAGCCCAGCAACTCCAAGTGGCCTCACTCACTGTCACACTGGGAGACTCAGGACAGGAGGCCAACCACAGGCTATGCCTGCTAGTTTGGCCATCATTTGTCCTGCTGCACAAGACAATGAACCAGCCATTCTCTATATTTAGTTATAAGGAGCCTCCGATCTTCGCTCTCAGGTTACAGCAGCCTTTAAGCTCCAGCGGCCCAGTAGCCCAGGAAAACGTGATTTTATCTACGGCAGAAAAAACCAGCCCAGCAGCTGGCCTTTGCCTCACGCCTCTCGGGCAATGCCCGATTGCCTGCCCTGCCAATCCAACGCATAGTAGGTCGGCCCCAGGACATCAGGAGAAAAAAGCTTCAACCCCCAAGGTTGGGCCCAGTAGCTCCTTCTTGCCCCGTGGCCCTCTGAACGGGCTTCTGACAGTAATGCCATGCCAATGGTACAGCATGAGGGGGGCATAAATAGCGAGTTTCATGCGAGATCGTGTGCTTCATCGATTGGTGGGAAAATCTCAAAAGCATACTCCGAGGGAGATGAGGTTTCAAACGAGTGTGCCTGTTGCAAAGTGAAGTGAGTTTAGGCAGTTCATAAGACAGCATGAGAGGGATACTGAGTCAAACAATGAACTAAATAATTTACAGCATCAAACATCACAAAGCCAAACTCTGGTTTCATGTCATATTTGAATTAAAAAAAGCACTTGAGTCATTTACATGATCCATGTACTGTACAACAGCGTCACGGCTGCTAGTAATCGCCATGGAACCATGTTGACACAGCGCCACCTGCTGGAAAATTAAATTAGTGGCCAAATGAACATTTTTGCTTTTATTACAAAACGAATTCTGCAAAGCAATTGTAACTAGCGTTCCCTGCATTAAAGTTTACAGCAGCAGCACACTTAGGTTGGCCGTCCAAAGTCCCTTTGAAAAAACGGCATCATATGACTGTAGAGAATAGCCGAGATATAAGAAGTCAAAAAACATCAAATATTTTTGTGTTAATAAACTGTTCGATTACCTCCTCACAATGATGTATGTGGCTTAAATTGAACTAAATGGCTTGTCGTAGATAAGACTCAATCATTGACAATAATTTACTAAAAGTAGCGCAGTTTCTTTTTATTTTAACTAAACTACACTAAAAACATTCTCATGGGATTTGGCTATTAAGTGAAAACAATTCTCTTTGAGGTCACAGAAACCCCCTCGACTAATTTGCAAATGTCCACTTTCACCTCGTCAATGTTAATACCAATGAGTGGCTGAGTAAAGTGATGCGCCTGGCCTGCACAATGACGCCGTCAGACCAGGCATCCGGCCTTCAGATATTTACTGCCCCCATAAGAACAATATTTCAAGTGCTCAGTGACAAAGGCCTGCCAGAAATGCTCCACGGTGGATAATAGCAATTGCACAGTACTTTGTGACTCTCACAGATGTCTGTCGATTTTTATAACTGAAATGTTTTTCACAACTATACAACGGAATCAGAAACGTTTTCCATTCACAGATTAAAAACTTCGTATGGGCTTTTAGAAATTGGCGGATTAGTTTTGGACGTCACCAAATTATTCCACGTCAACCAATTAGTTAAGCATGTAGTCTTTCATAAAGGGAGGTGAACCACGGTAAAATATTATTACAATACACTCTCACCCAACGAATTAAACCATATATAGTGCTCTATTTTTTATGTGCACAGTCAGCCATGGACGACTAGGTGTTAATGTTTATTTTTTTGTGTGTAGTTTTATGCAGCGCGAACTCGACCCGAAGGTATGGAAGCGCTTTACATCAGCACCAGTCACGTTACAAAAGGACACATTCATTTTTGATAGGCAGGGGGAGATTAAGTGATTTGCCCAAAAATCACAGGATGCTGAGCCGACGTCGAGCTCGAACCTTGTTCCACAGCTGCAAAGTCGGCAGCTCTGGCCGTTAGGCCACATCTTCTCCCCTGTGCTACTCAACATTTCGTTTGGGGTTTCACTGAGGTGTGTACCCAAATGAGAGGAACATAGGGGTCAAATACGGAGACCACTGGCAGATTTTATTGTTTTGACCCAGGGTCGGGGAGTCATCGGCTAGGTTAGCTAAGTAAAGTATAACTAGGGAGTTTTTCTCGGCCCGACCCAGCACGAGGGCAGCTGTTTTTGGCCCATTCTGCCAGATGCAAACATCTTGTACTTTAGCATTAAACTAAAATATCTAAAAAGAAAAATAGAAAGTCAAAAACAGTATTGTTGATCCATATTTATTTAGCTACAGCTAAAAAGAACATTCAGCTGGACAAATGTGAAAATGCATTTTTCATGAGGAACTACGCTGAGAGATGAAGGCATGGTGAACTGGAGCTTAGCGCCACAAGTACTGACGTAGACCAGGACAGAGCAGTCTGGCACCAGGGGCATCCTAGGTGAGTACAACATGGGGCTCTCTAGCTTGCGAGCGATCTGTCGCCCCGCTACAATGGTACAGTCTACTGTGGACGGGTCGCGCCCCCGCTCCTTCACTGTTGTAAAGAGGTAGCTTGCCGGGGGCGTCGGATTCATATATCCATCTTCCACCTCCAAGTGAGGCATAAAGGGTGGCGGATGGAACCAATATGCTGCGAAGTGGGCCTGTGCGCAGTAATAATAAAATTCAAAATTGGGGACATTATACCCTCCCTGATGATATGGTAGCATCATCGTGTTCAGGTTGAGCCGTGGCTGTTTCCCGCCCCATATTAGCCTCGTTATTTGAGTTCTTAATGTACTAAAGAAAAATCTCCCCGGGTGATATGGTATATTAATAAAGAGGTATAACAATTTGGGCAGCAGTACCATTTTGGTAAGAGAGATCCTCCCTGCCATGGAGAGGGGAAGCTGCAACCAATTGGTGATGGTGTCAGTTATCTTATCCATGGCTGTGCCATAGTTAAGTCCATCGTCCCCTTTGGTATCGCATAGTTAAGTCTCATCAGGTTGTCCCTATTCCTTGTGAGACGTATGCCCAGGTATGTCAGCTCGTCAGTTTCCCAGACTAGTGGGTAATCTAATTGATGTGGCGGGGTATTATCTGTAAGGGGGAATATTGCAGATTTAGACCAATTTATTTGTATTCCGGATATGGCACCAAATTTGGTGATCTCCCGTAGTACCGGATTGAGATTGTCATGAGGCTTTTTGATGTACAATGTCATATCGTCTGCATATAGAGAGATAAGCAGTTGTCTAGTCGGGTAGATCAGTGCCTTGTCTTTGTGATGTTGTCGAAGTTTTGCAGCTAAGGGCTCTATAGCTAAAGCAAATAAGATTGGGGATAATGGGCAGCCCTGTCGTGTTCCTCTGCAAATAGTAAAGGTGGGGGACTTGGCGCCATTCAGGAGCACTGATGCTATCGGTTGGCTATAGAGCAGTTGTACCCAGCAGAGAAAAGTAGGGGGCATCCCCATGTGCCTCAAAGTGCCCAGCAAGTAGTCCCACTCTAAAGAATCGAACGCCTTGGTTGCGTCAAGGAATACCGCCACCGCCGAGCAGTTCGGGTCTATGTCTTGTAGTACAGCAGCCAGGGTTCTAAGGTTATGCGATGTGGCTCTGTTGGGGATGAATCCTGCTTGGTCGTTCCATCAGCAGATTAAGTCGGGTCCCCAGAACCTTTGCTAATATTTTAGTATCGCTGTTTAATAGGGAGAGGGGCCGGTACGAGTCGCAGCAGAGTGGAGATTTACCAGGCTTTAACAATGACGTTATAAGGGCCACGCGCATAGTTCTGGGTAAACAGCCCTCCTCTAATGCAACATAGAACACCTCCTTCAGGATGGGAGCTAAAAGTGAAGCATATGTTTTATAGAATTCTATCGGTAGCCCATCAGATCCCGGGGCCCGTCCCGACCTCATCTGCATTATGGCTTCAGTAATTTCGTCCAGTTCTAATTCTAAGTTCAAGAATTCCCGCTGGGTATCTCCCAGCCAGGCCAGTGCAGTGTCTTCAAAATAAGTCGGCAAATCTAATGGGGTGCCTCTTTGGGAAGAGTAGAGGGTGCTATAGAATTCTCTAAACGTATTCAGTTGATCTGGAAGATTCCGATGTGTATTACCTTGTGCATCTTGTATCTCCGTTATGTAGTTGGAGAACCTGGGGGGTCTGGTCGCATTTGCCAGAGCCTTCCCTGGGCGGTCTCCTTCGCCATAAACCCGTGCCATGTGTGGTTTGCCCCTAAATTTACTCTCCCTCTCTGCAATTATCTCATAGTCAGTGAGCTTGTCTCGTATATTGGCCCTAATTGCATTGTCTTCGGGACTGGTATCGAGATCACCTTCCAATTTCTTGAGTTCCCCTTCCAATTTATGCAGATCATTACGAAGCGTTTTAAGGATACCCCTCCCTTGGATATACACCAACCCCGAGCCGTGACTTTGAATGCCTCCCATACTGTCGTGATGCTAGAAACTGACTTCACATTGCGCTCAAAAAAATCCTGAATGTCTTGTTCTATTTCAGCCTTGAACACAGTGTCCTGAAGGTGCAATGGGTTGAGGCGCCAGTTGTTGTACGGAGAGTGATTAAGGGGGGCATGCAGTTCCGCCACTACAGGGGAATGGTCTGAATACGTACGGGCCAGATGGGTTACGGGTCCCAACCAGTGAGACATTCCTACCGACACAATCAGGTAATCTAGCCTAGCCCAGGTTGCATGGACCGCTGAGTAATGTGTACCCTCCCGCTGCTTTGGGTGTTTGTACCGCCAAGAGTCGAGTAGGTAGTTGGTGTCTATGATGTCTGTCAGTGTTCTTTGCGTGTTCGTAAAGTGCATTGGGGAAACTCGGGACCTGTCCATTCGGGGCTGTATTGTTGTGTTGAAATCTCCCCCCCATATGACGTAGGTAGTACCAATCGCCTGAATTTTACTCCATAACAGGAGAAGAGCATGAGGATCGTCAGTATTAGGGCCATAGTAGTTGGCGAATGTCACGTCATAGGAGTGAAGTCTTCCCCATACTAGGCAGTACCTTCCACCAGCATCAGTTTCCGACCCACTGAGCGCGAACGCCGTCCCTCTCTTAATTAGAATGGCTACACCTCGGGAATACCCAGAATATGACGCAAAACAGCGGTGTGAGGCCCATCTTGAAGCAAACTGGGGTGTAGCTCCAGGGTGCAGGTGTGTTTCCTGTAATAAAGCGACTGTGATGTGATGCCTATCTAGATAACCTAGTATCTGCCTTTTTTTCCTAGGGTTATTCAGACCCCGTACATTCCATGATGTCACCTTAAAGTTATTAAGATCCCTTGTGTTGTCTAACATTCCTACGTCTGTAATAATCTGTACTTAACCGCATGTTGTAATCTATATTCAACCGGACATGATGCCTTCCTGCAACAGTATAACATCCTCCCTCCACCCACACCGGCTTCCCCAACTTGCCGGGCATTTGTTCCCCACCCACCCCGAAAACACCCATTACACAACAATTATTTTCCCTCTTGAGTGGAAAATCGGGGGTTCGCCCTCGTAGGAACATCACTAGGGGCCCACGACCCGCCCTCTTCCCTCCTTACTTGCACCCACCTATTCGAGGTGGGACGGAGGTAAGTGGCCGAGCAGGACATCAGACAAAGTATTAGTTATGTCCATACGTCCCCAATGCAGATTAGTTCTTCAGAGTCAGCTCATTAGGGATAGTCCCAAACATACCACTGCATGTTATGCGCTTCAATCTGGGTTCGACAGAGGTGATTGGGATCTGGAGCGCGCCCGAGCCCCCGCTTCCGTGGATGCTGCACGGCGGTTTTGTTTGAGGTAATCCTCAGCCTGTTGCGGATTCTGGAAGTAGTGTTGTCTCCCACGGTGAGTTATCTTCAATTTCGCCGGATACATCATGGCGTAAGGGATCTCCTGCGTCTGGAGCTTTTTCTTAACAGCCGCATACTTTCGCCTGGCGTCTTGCACTGATTGAGTAAAGTCCGGGAAAAAAGACAGTGTAGTATTTTCATGATGAACTTGTTTTTTTTCTCGCGCCAGGCGTAGGACCGCATCTCTGTCTCAATAGTTTAAAAACCGGACTATCACGGGTCGTGGTGGCGCCCCCGGGGGCGGACGAGCTGCCAGGGACCTGTGTGCTCTCTCCACCGTGAGGTGCGCTGAGAAGGAGCCTCTGCCGAACAACTCCACGACCAGCTTCTCAATGAAGTCTTCCATACGTCCCGTATTGGTTGATTCTGCCAGGCCAAGGATGCGCACGTTGTTCCTTCTGGAACGGGCCTCCAAATCTTCGTTCTTGTCAGCAATGATCTTGAGCAGCCTATCCATCTGCGATATTTGGTTGCTACTTGCGGTGGCGCCGTCCTCTAATTCAGACACTCTGGTTTCTGCTTCCTTAAGGCGTTGCTCATGTTGGTCCAGTTTCGTAACCACCGAGTCTATCCGCACGTTCATCGTGTCAATTTTAGCGTCTATGGATGTGAGGCTTTGCTTCATGCCAAGGAGGAGCGCTCTCCAGTCTTCCTCTGGCGTGTCTGTGGCATCCGATTCTGTATGCTCCGCCGAGTTGGGCGTAGGTGTTTTGCGCGTTGCAAAAAGGATTTTGGATTGTTTGGCGTCGGTGCGTCCCATGATGTAGGAGGTCGAGCAAAGCAGGAGCGCAGCGCAAGAACCCACGAGGCACCCTCCGCGGCCTAGCTTCGATTGCACCCCCAAGTAGCTTCCAGGAGTGTCCTCCGCGTGTAGACTTCGGCCAAGAATGCCAGCAGCACGGTGCGCGGAAGTGATGTTCTTGGCTCTTAACCAGTACAGGCTGCGTTCAGCACCTCATCCTGGCCCACCCTGAGGACGCCACACACTGTGTCGGTACAACGCCCCCACTGGGGCCTGCTGTTGGTACTATGCAGCTATTAGATAAATCCCTTGTACCACCGGTGCCACAGGGAGCACCAGGAACACGCCAATCAGCCAGTGGGACTGCCAGATAGCAGGCGGTGACCCGCGAGGCGTACGCTGTCTATAGGGGGATCGACGGCGCCAGTCCCCACTCACAGCGAGCACCGCCGACGAGCGCCCCAGCCTAGGCGCTCCGAGGCCGCCGCCCGATAGATGTCTGCAACGTGGTGTTGGCCGGGTGCGGCAATTGTATGTTGTGTGCACAGGTTCTGCAGCACGAGGAGCGGCCAAGCAGTCTCTCTAGGAGTTTACAGTCTACGAGCGATGTGCCCTCTGAAAGTCAAAATGGCGGCAACCTCTCGCAGCGATAATGGCCGAATAAAGGCTCCAGCACCTTAGTCAGGTCTGCGGAGTACACATTGAATGTGGCAGGCAGGGGCGCTCAAGGGCGACGTCAATCTTGACTGCACTTATTTCCTCCGGCCCCCCACAGCCTCCAGCGTCTGTATACAGCCGGTGGTTGCTCCCTCCGGTATTTGGCTGATCCCAATCCCACGGTGTTATTTCAGCATATCCTGCATGGGGTACTATTCATGCCATAGTAGCGCTAGTGTAGTTGCGCCCCCATTAGCTGTCTCTCACCTCGCCCAGCAGCTCTCGTGTTTCAGCGGCGGCGAACAGCAGCAGCCCGCCATCCGACTCTCCACCTTCTGGGCCTACTCAGCCACGGCTTTTCCCAACTGCCGCGGCCGCTCGCCTGCTTCCGGTCCGGATCTCAGCAGCCCGCGCCCAGTCTCGGCGGTCGCTGCGCCCGCCGCAATCCGGGTCCGTTGTGCACCAGAGGTATCGCTGGCCTCAGCAGTGAAGCGGGTCTGTTATGGTGAGGTCGGATGCGTGTTTTTATTGTTCAGGATGGGGTTGGAGGATATTTCCCCGCTCGGCAGGGCTGGAGCCTCACAGGTGTGCGGCCATCTTGGTCGCGCGCCACCTAGCGATCTTATAAAACATACTTCTTGTGCTATTAAACCTTCTCTACACAAAGATTTTAGTCATCTTCCTGCTCTAAGTGATAATTTTTTTAATGATTTTACCATACTTGATTGTTTAAATGTAAATCTATATAAAGTATTCTACATTACTTTTTGAACAATTGGCTTTGGGGTGATGGATATATACGTTTTGTTTTTCAACTGTAAAGCTATCCGGCTCAAAGTTTGGTTGACATTCTATAAAATTGAATTATTTGTTTTCTTCGAATGAATATTTCTATCTGTAGCCAATTATACCATATGAAGATTTCATTCACCTCCTGTGTACTTGGCTTTGAACAAATGATTCATAAAGGAAACAGACAAGCACAGGTAGGGAAAACATTTTATGTGTTGCATGTATATATTTCATCTCTGTAAGCTTATGTGTTTTTAGTTTATGCAAGTTGCCTTTATGCATGATATTGAGTTTCAAAAAATGAACACTAACCAATATGATATTCAATTCTATGTGGAAAAAGTAGGCATTTTACTCTGTTGGGCCATCTTGAATGCCACTTTAGCTCACGTAGGCACTGGCTCAGTAGACAGATCCAACCTATTTATGCAACATTATTAAAATTAATTGTGGTTTATTGCAATTTAGAATGGTTTATTCATGAGGCCTTGGAACTGATGATAGTTTGAGGGGAGGCAGTGGCCTGTTTCTGTTTAGCACAGTGGCTTCCGAAAGTCATGAAAATGCACCATTTGCCCACTCATTTTTCAAAATTTTCTCGGGGGGGTGCCCCAAACCCTCCTTAGGTGGTTCGGGATCGCTCGCTACGCTCGCTCGCCACGGTGTACTACACCACTGATTTTACGCCCACCACTTTCAAATGTCACCAGCCGCCACTGGTTCCAGGTCTTCGCAGTGAGGTAGGAGAAGGATTTTCCTCCAGCCGTGTCTTGTCGCCCCGTGGTATGGTGACCAGGGCTAGTTGGGTGGAGCAGAAATGTCTGGTGGGAGTGTAGAAGGAGAGGTGGTGATTGAGGTATGCAGGTCGGGCGTTGTGGAGGGCTTTGTAGGCATGCATGAGGAGCTTTTGTTGATAAGAAGCCAGTGAAGGTCTCTCAGGTGGCCAGTGATGTGGCTGTGGCGTGGGATGTTCAGGATGAGACTGGCGGAGGCATTCTGGATGTTCTGCAGTTTCTTTCAGAGCTTCTGGGTGGTGCTGGAGTAGAGTGTGTTGCCATAGTCGAGTCTGCTGCTGACGAGCGCATGGGTGACCATTTTCCTGGACTCGGTGGGGCTCCACTTGAAGATCTTACGAACCAGGTGGAGCATGTGGAAGCAGGAGGACGAGATGGCGTTGATCGGCAGTTCATTGACAGCGAGGAGTCCAGGATGATGCCGAGTTTTGTGCGTGGTCGGTGGGTGTGGGGTGGTTCCGAGTGCTGCAGGCCACCTGGAGTCGTCCCAGGAGGAGGGGGTGGAGCCCAAGATGAGGACTTCGGTCTTGTCTGAGTTGAGCTTGAGGCAGCTGTCCTTCATCCAGGTGGCGACTGCCTTCATCCCATTGTGGAAGTTGCTCTTGGCGGCTGTTGGTTCGTCTGTGAGGGAGAGAATCAGCTGGGTGTCATCGGCATGATGTTGAGTCCGTGGTTTCTGACGATGGCTGCAAGCGGGCCATGTAGATGTTGAAGAGGGTGGGGCTCAGGGAGGATCCCTAAAGCACGCCACAGCTAATCTCTCTGGGTTCTGAGTTGAACGGTGGGAGTCTGACTCTCTCTGTTCGGCCAATGAGGAAGGAGGGGATCCATTCAAGGGCTTTGTCGTGGATGCTGGCGTTGTGGAGTCTTGCACAGAGGATGTGGTGGGAGACAGTGTTGAAGATGGATGAGAGATCCAGGAGGATGAGGGCAGCAGTCTCACCTCAGTCGAGAAGGGTTCAGATGTCATCTGTAGTGGCGAGGAGAGAGGTCTCGGTGCTGTGGTTGCTTCTGAAGCCCGATTGGGAGAGGTCCTGGATGTGGTTTGTTTCGATGAACTTGGAGACTTGGGCGTTGATGGCATTTTATATGTGTCACTGGAGTGAGGCCGACAGGCTCACTCATGTAAAGTTCCGCTGCTGTGTGCTTAACTCACCCTTGGCCTACATCAGGTCAGTATGTAGTGCTGGCAGTGCGTGGGTGTTATATACATGTGCTAGGTGTATGTGCATCTGAGAATGGTACAATTTGTGGATTATACAATGCTGGGTACAGCATGTGTGTTATATGCATGTGCTGGGTTTATGTGTGCATATGAATGGTACAATACATGGAAGATTCTGGGTTCCATTTTACGAGACCCAGAGCCATCTGGAGGAGATAGAGGAATCCCTCAGACAGGTTTGTGGATTGCTGCATTCCTGTGAGCTGGGTGGGATGCACTGGAGGAAAGGAGATCCAGGCTCTTCATGCACTTCAAAGGGTGCTCTTTGATTCAGAGAGAGGCCCCTGGGGAGGGGCCTGGGAATATCTCAGGAAGGAGATAGGGCTGATAAGAGAATCAGAAAGATTTGTGCTGATGCCCTGCAGTAACCTTTTGATGCACATACCACTGTGGCTGACATCCAGGTGTGAACCTCTAGTCACCCCATGGCATGTCTTGTGTGGCTATCAGCTTCCTACTGTAACAGGTTGCTTTCTGGAAGATGGGCAGAGGAGAGGGCACTTCAAAAGGAAGCAGATCCCCAACATAAACATCAAAGACTAAGACCCTAAATCACATTTGCTATCTAGAAATAACTATAAGAAGGGGAGCTTGAGGTCCACAAAAATGTCCACTGTCAAGCACCCAGTCGGAATGTGCGAGGAGGAAAAGCTCTGAAAGACTTCTGCCTGTGACCAGGGCTGGAGGCTAATGCCTGCCAGTCTCCCAGCTAGGTGAGCGGACATCACCCAGGGAATTGAAGACCACTTGCCCTGAAGCCAGGAGCACCAGTGCCTGCCTGCTTGTTAAGACAAGTGTGCCCTATAAGGTAGAGAAGTGCACTGAAGGGAGTGAGATACAGTGGGAGATCCTGGAGATTAGATCTTTAAAGTAAGGTGTAAGGAGATAGCTTCTGTGCCGATTGGGTTGTGGATCATGTATGGTTGAAGTCGGCGACCCCGTATTCCAGGTGGGTCCATGTGAAGATTACTGCCATGCCAATCAGGCCGAAGAGCATGCGTGTAGTGAGGACCGTGATCCCACATGCTAAGTGGGTCCCCTGGGAAAAGGCAAGGAGCATGGTCTGGTCAAGACCATTGTCAAGAGGAAGAGGCCGCCGTGGTAACCTGTGCAGGCCCTAGCCCCAACTGATGATCAGCACCCGGAGCGTCAAATGTCCCCACCCTCCACCTGTAGGGAGGATCCAAGGAAACTTACCAGCATCGGAGGAGCGTGGAGGATGACCCGGACACTGTTCTGCAGAACCGTATGTGAGGAACCCGAGGACACCCGAGTGCTGCCTCTCCAGGGCTGCTTGTGAGGAACTGACTGGAGATGGTCGCTGCAGCTTCAGCACCCATGAAGGGGGCCTGCTTGGAGACTCTGGTCGTCCAGGTCCTACTGGTGAGGGTAAGTAAGATTTAAGGGCCAGAAGGCCCCAGGGAATTGGCCTGCCATATAGCGCTTTGGTGCTGGAACACTTTTGACTTTAATAAGAATCAGTGTGAGACTCAGACTACTTGTAGAGCTTAACCTAAATGTTGCCTATAGTGAATGGGGAATAACCACTACCGCTAGCTAGAGGGAGTAGAACTCATGAACCTGCCTGTTAAAACACTAAAGCCCTGACCTCAGGGGACAGTGTGTATTGTTTCTGAATGCCATATTTTGCTTTATGTTGGTATATAAATACTCCTTTTTTTCATAAAAGGGAGTATTTGACTAGACAATCACTGAATGTCATTTAAGTTGTGAGCCTATGTTCACTCCACCCCCACTGTCTGTCCCCCACCTCCCCTCCCCAAAGAAGCCTTGGACTGCTCGATCCGCAGTACCACTGAGTGTCAAGTGCAGAAGGGGTTCTTGGCCCAGTTGCTTAGGATCCAATGGATCGGATTGGGAACACAATTTGACCCAGGCACCGAAAGAAAAAGTGGCCCACATTTGTGGATAATGACCTTTCATGAAACATTGCTTAGTATCGGGAGTAATTTTGGGAGAAATCTCTGATAAATTAAGCTTTCTAAACTCATGAGGTCAGTAGCATTGGCCAAGCTTAGACGCACCACTAGATACACCATTATTCCACTGCAACTCACCCACAGGTCTCCTCACCTGATCTTCAGGCCTATACATTTCTGTACTTTAGGTGCCTGAACGTGTTAGTCACCTATTGGTACCTTAGTATGTGCCCCCACCAAAGATCCCTGAATATCCTGTATTATACTAGCCCTTGAGTCAGAGAACCATCTGCATCCTTCCTGTCTGGAGGCTTTTGTTCACCCACAAGGGACCAGGGGCCTTCCTCTTTTGGTTGTCCCTCAGGAACCTCTCTGCAAGCGATGTCTTTGGGAATTGCATACTACTTGTACTTGATGTCTTTTGTATTGTGAATAGAGACCCGAGCTGCAGGAATTCACTCCAAATGCCTTTCTTTCTCTCTGTCTCTATACCCCTCTCTTACTAGCAGTGTGCACCTCTCTTGTTCTCCCTATCACTTATTACTCCACTCCTAGTTCTTCCTTTTTCTCTCATACTCTACTTCTTTTCCTCTCCTTGGTGTCTCTCATTCTACCTATGTGCTTCACTCAGTCTCTCACATTTCCCCTCTCTCTTTTCCTAACTTTCTTTCGGTCTACAAATCCCCCTTTCTCTCCCACTCCTGTCTCCCTTGTAGGCTCTTTCTTCAGTTATTTGAATATCTCTCATGCCCTTATTCCTCCTGTCATTTTGTAAATCTCCTTGAAGTTTTATGTCATTTCTCTGTCTTGCAAACCTTTCCCTTTTCTCCTGTCTCACTCTCTCCAGTCAGCCTCTTTCACGCCCTCTGCCCCTTGAATTTCTTTGTACCAGTGGCGGCTCGCAGAGGGAGTGCTGCGGGGCGGTGGGGTGGGGCAGGGGGGCTGGGTGGGGGGGTAGTGGAGTCAGATATACGACGGGCAGGAGTAAGGTAAGAAAATAAATAAATAAAACTATTTACCTTGCGCCAACTCGGCGATGCAGCGAGCGCAAGGTAAATAGTTTTATTTATTTATTTACTTACCCTACTCCTGCCCGTCGTATGTCCGACTCCACTACCCCCCACCCAGCCCCTCCCCACCCCGCCTCACCGCCCGCAGCACTTCTCTGCGAGCCGCCACTGCTTTGTACTATACTTAATGTTGTATTCTTATGTGTCCCCTTTATTGCTTTGCTGCAGACAGTAACAGAAAGTCCTTATGTACCTGGAGGCAGCGTTTAAACCAAAGGAGAACCCACAGGTGGAATTTCCTTTACCATTCCATTACTTTGAGGAAGGAAATTCCACTGGTGGATTGTAATCTACATTTAGCACTACCTCCTGGAGTGACAACAACCTCTAAACTAAGCCCTAGACTGAGGGAGAGAATTAGGATAGTGCATATGAGTAGTAACCATCCTTCCTTTTTTCCCGTAGACCAGGAAATGTTTGACACCCTCGGCTGCTTTCCTCTCTTCTCCATCATTTCCTTTGCAATTCACTTTTTTTAGTTTTATATAGCGCACACTCTACCCAAAGGTATTGAAGTGCTTTACATGTACACATTCATTTTTTTAGGCACTGGGATATTTTGTGATATGCCCAGAATCACAGAATGTTGAGCCGACGCCGAGACTCAAACCTGGTTCTCAAGTTCCAAAGTCTGCAACTCTGGCCATTACATCACACCCTCTACTACTTTTTTGCCTCACTCTTCTCCCCTTTCGCTTTCCAGCTTTATCTCCATCTTTAACAATTCCTGCCCATCTCTCCACTGTCTTTCATCACTCCTCCCTAATCTCTCCCCCTCACTCCCTTCATATGTCTCAGTGCTTGATTTGTAAAAGAATGCCGGGGCTGGCGTCAGCAGGCCACTGCAGTTTGCACCACACATTTCCCCTGCCAGCGCTGGCAATAACAGTACAAACACAGCTACTAACCCTCACACTCTTACAAGTGTGACAATTCATACTATTCCAGGCCCCCAAAGCTATAAGAATGGCTTGGGAGGCAGCTATTAGGCATTGTAAATGTAAATTGAAATAATAAACGGCTGTTGCTGTGCTCATACCTGAATTATTCAGACAGCGCCACCATGTGGCAGACTGTCATAAGCCCTGGTGCTGGCAATTAGGTGCCAGTGCCGAGCACCAGAAACAACCGGCTCAAATTAAGCACTGATCCGTCTGCATATCTAGCACTCTGTTCCTCTCTCCTCTAACTCTCCTTTCTTCCTCACTTGATTCCCTCTTCCCATCTTTTTGTCGTTCTCCACTCTGCAGTCACACTTTTCCTTTTGCCTCTCTCCACATTGCTCTCCTCGCTCAGTCCATTTTATTGCTGCCCTGCCATGTTTATTCTCCCTTCCCTTTGTCATTTTGGCCCAGATTAACACTTTTAACAGTAATGTTTTAAAAAAAAATTATTTTGTGTTTGTCAAATCATTTTTCTTTTTGCTCGTTTTCGTTGCTTGCATTATTTTTTATTTTCGTTCAGTGGTGAACCGGAGTCCCCTCCCAGACAACAAGGTGGCAAAGGGTTGCTGCTGGAAAGAAAGTAGAGCCTTTTAGAAGGCCGCCACATTTACTCTTTCTCCCTGCACAGCCCCCTTTCACTCCACCCCAGGTAACATTAGTGCTGGCTGTGATGCTCAAAGGAGCCCAGCAACTCCAAGTGGCCTCACTCACTGTCACACTGGGAGACTCAGGACAGGAGGCCAACCACAGGCTATGCCTGCTAGTTTGGCCATCATTTGTCCTGCTGCACAAGACAATGAACCAGCCATTCTCTATATTTAGTTATAAGGAGCCTCCGATCTTCGCTCTCAGGTTACAGCAGCCTTTAAGCTCCAGCGGCCCAGTAGCCCAGAAAAACGTGATTTTATCTACGGCAGAAAAAACCAGCCCAGCAGCTGGCCTTTGCCTCACGCCTCTCGGGCAATGCCCGATTGCCTGCCCTGCCAATCCAACGCATAGTAGGTCGGCCCCAGGACATCAGGAGAAAAAAGCTTCAACCCCCAAGGTTGGGCCCAGTAGCTCCTTCTTGCCCCGTGGCCCTCTGAACGGGCTTCTGACAGTAATGCCATGCCAATGGTACAGCATGAGGGGGCATAAATAGCGAGTTTCATGCGAGATCGTGTGCTTCATCGATTGGTGGGAAAATCTCAAAAGCATACTCCGAGGGAGATGAGGTTTCAAACGAGTGTGCCTGTTGCAAAGTGAAGTGAGTTTAGGCAGTTCATAAGACAGCATGAGAGGGATACTGAGTCAAACAATGAACTAAATAATTTACAGCATCAAACATCACAAAGCCAAACTCTGGTTTCATGTCATATTTGAATTAAAAAAAAGCACTTGAGTCATTTACATGATCCATGTACTGTACAACAGCGTCACGGCTGCTAGTAATCGCCATGGAACCATGTTGACACAGCGCCACCTGCTGGAAAATTAAATTAGTGGCCAAATGAACATTTTTGCTTTTATTACAAAACGAATTCTGCAAAGCAATTGTAACTAGCGTTCCCTGCATTAAAGTTTACAGCAGCAGCACACTTAGGTTGGCCGTCCAAAGTCCCTTTGAAAAAACGGCATCATATGACTGTAGAGAATAGCCGAGATATAAGAAGTCAAAAAACATCAAATATTTTTGTGTTAATAAACTGTTCGATTACCTCCTCACAATGATGTATGTGGCTTAAATTGAACTAAATGGCTTGTCGTAGATAAGACTCAATCATTGACAATAATTTACTAAAAGTAGCGCAGTTTCTTTTTATTTTAACTAAACTACACTAAAAACATTCTCATGGGATTTGGCTATTAAGTGAAAACAATTCTCTTTGAGGTCACAGAAACCCCCTCGACTAATTTGCAAATGTCCACTTTCACCTCGTCAATGTTAATACCAATGAGTGGCTGAGTAAAGTGATGCGCCTGGCCTGCACAATGACGCCGTCAGACCAGGCATCCGGCCTTCAGATATTTACTGCCCCCATAAGAACAATATTTCAAGTGCTCAGTGACAAAGGCCTGCCAGAAATGCTCCACGGTGGATAATAGCAATTGCACAGTACTTTGTGACTCTCACAGATGTCTGTCGATTTTTATAACTGAAATGTTTTTCACAACTATACAACGGAATCAGAAACGTTTTCCATTCACAGATTAAAAACTTCGTATGGGCTTTTAGAAATTGGCGGATTAGTTTTGGACGTCACCAAATTATTCCACGTCAACCAATTAGTTAAGCATGTAGTCTTTCATAA
The DNA here is from genome assembly GCA_963921515.1 of Calotriton arnoldi. Taxonomy (NCBI): domain Eukaryota; kingdom Metazoa; phylum Chordata; class Amphibia; order Caudata; family Salamandridae; genus Calotriton; species Calotriton arnoldi. The sequence continues at coordinate 668,913 of CAWUFW010010149.1, forward strand.
AGGAGGTGAACCACGGTAAAATATTATTACAATACACTCTCACCCAACGAATTAAACCATATATAGTGCTCTATTTTTTATGTGCACAGTCAGCCATGGACGACTAGGTTTTAATGTTTATTTTTTTGTGTGTAGTTTTATGCAGCGCGAACTCGACCCGAAGGTATGGAAGCGCTTTACATCAGCACCAGTCACGTTACAAAAGGACACATTCATTTTTGATAGGCAGGGGGAGATTAAGTGATTTGCCCAAAAATCACAGGATGCTGAGCCGACGTCGAGCTCGAACCTTGTTCCACAGCTGCAAAGTCGGCAGCTCTGGCCGTTAGGCCACATCTTCTCCCCTGTGCTACTCAACATTTCGTTTGGGGTTTCACTGAGGTGTGTACCCAAATGAGAGGAACATAGGGGTCAAATACGGAGACCACTGGCAGATTTTATTGTTTTGACCCAGGGTCGGGGAGTCATCGGCTAGGTTAGCTAAGTAAAGTATAACTAGGGAGTTTTTCTCGGCCCGACCCAGCACGAGGGCAGCTGTTTTTGGCCCATTCTGCCAGATGCAAACATCTTGTACTTTAGCATTAAACTAAAATATCTAAAAAGAAAAATAGAAAGTCAAAAACAGTATTGTTGATCCATATTTATTTAGCTACAGCTAAAAAAGAACATTCAGCTGGACAAATGTGAAAATGCATTTTTCATGAGGAACTACGCTGAGAGATGAAGGCATGGTGAACTGGAGCTTAGCGCCACAAGTACTGACGTAGACCAGGACAGAGCAGTCTGGCACCAAAAGCATGGTACAGCAGATACGGTGAATAATAAGGGAAGGGAAGATTAGGGAAGGGTGCAGTGCTTAATTTGAGCTGGTGTTAGTAGTACGCTTTTTTTGTGACCGACACTTATTTTTCCTCATCAGACTATGACCCAGAGCAAGAAAGAGAAAACCACAAAAGGAGGGAGAAGGAAGAAGAGGAAGACTGGAAAGTCAGTGTCAAAGAAAAAAAAGTAGTGATGAAAAAGAACCCGAGTGAAATCAAGACAACCTCACCTTGGTACTCAGCGTCCCTAACATTCGATAGCGCCTTCTGCGGGCTTCTGAGCAAAACCTTGGGCCCAGCACTTATTCTTTTACAAACTAAGCACTGTGTGTGAGGAGGAGGTTGATAGGGAGTCTATATTGTCACAACAATATTGTTGGCAGAACCAATCAAAAATAATAAAACAAAATTAGAACAAACAAATGATAGCAATGTTTTGCAGAATGTGTGAGTTTTCATCAGATTTATTTTCAGCTGGAGTCGTTTTGCCTTCATCTAGCAGTACAACACAGTTTCCCGAGCACCCCAAAATAAAGGTATGTCCAAGTCTTCTTATATCCAAAAAGTTTATTCCTTCAGGATTCTTCAATTTCCAAGTGTTCTCATCTTCTAATATATCCTTCAGATATAGCCAACACGTGTTTCGTCAGTCAATCTATGTTCTTACATTTCTGACTTCATCAGGGCTTCATAAATAAGTGTTAGCAATATTATTTCAAGTAGTTGTGTCCTTATCCCATCTGCTTCCTCTGTAGTATCATTTATCGGACTTAAATAACTCGGACAATCGGAGAGTGCTCCATACTTAGTTTCGAATGGCGTGATGTGCAATGAGTTTGCGTAAGTGACCCTGCCACTTCTTTTGGTCTATAATTCATCTAGCAGTAAGTGGGATCCAGCTATTCTGGTGTTTGGGACCAGCTTCCAGGTCTGTTCTCGAGTAAGGCGTGAATGTGGGTATTAGCAGCAGACTCCTGAGCTCCCAGTGGCAAGGAATGACTGCTTTAGCTACCAATCACTTGCACATATTAAAAGTAAGGATGAAAGGAGGAATTCCTGAAATGCTATACAGGCAATCACTTTCTCTGTCAATTGGGAGAAACTATCACCCCTTTCTGGCGTCATTTTAGAAGGAAGAATGAATCCACGCCATGGCAGTTGATGGAGGCCACATCCTCTCTCATGAGCATTTCATGATGATTTGGCCAACAGTGGTTTAGTGGCCTGCCCAGATGTTGAGGGGTATCTGTGCTGCTGAGTCATCTAAGATGATGAAAATGTCTTTGACTCTTCTTCGGCAATAATACTGCCTGGAAGTCATCAAACAGGTTTCCATGTTCTACCTATTCATGGAGTTGCCTGTTTAGCTCTCTATTAATGGTGTACGGTTGATTTGGGACCCCAGAGCAGTTGGCGAGTTTCCTGGGGATTGAAATACCGTCACAGGAGAGGGCAATGACTTCATGTTTCCTCAAGACATAAATGATTTGGTGATGCAATACCTGGTGCTACAAATCAATATTGGTTGCTTCAATATTTCAAATTTTCAATTTATGTATTCGTGATTTTGTTTAAAACCAAAACAATAAAGCAATCAATCTTCAATACCTTAAAATTAGAATGCTTAAAAAATATTAGATAACTGAATAAGACGGGCTACTTAACAAGTCGTGCTACCAAAATATAGAATTTTTTTTAAATAGCCATTCATTCACATTGCCTCCACAATATTGACGACCAACATATTGTGAATGTAATTATTTCACAAAAAAACCAAGGCAGAAGCTGCCAGATGTAACATGCACATCCACTTTCTCATATGTCTGAAAAATTGCTTTACACGAACTCAATGTGTTTTAGGTGCTCTTCAGGCAAAGCGTCCTCCTCTGCCCTTAGAAGACAAATCAACCACCACTGGAGACAGAATCCCCTCTGGAGTCCAATAATATATCCCACAATTGCCGAGGCACACTGAGTTTTAGTCCAAGCCAGTGAAGCTAGCTTTTGTCATTGGTCACGATATAATTGAAGATCGCAGATCAATTCATGGTTTTCTTTGTTTTGTTCTTTATTAATCTTTTTAGAAAAATATATACAAGCAGCCGACACGTGTTTCGTCCAAAGGACTTTTTCAAGGCTGCAAACAACATATAGACATACAGTTAAAATACCATTAAAACCACCATTAAAAAAGATATCACAAATTCCATGTTTCATATTCAAAGCAAGGAGCCCATTCATCCCGAGCAACTCTTTTCATTACATCTTATTATAGAAAACTAGCATCAAACAAAATATATACCAATACATAAACTTAAGTATACACCATATGTAATACACATTAATTATACATTAGAAATGTTTCCTTTTTCAAACATTTAATTTATTTACAACAACACCATATTCTTATCCATGATGTGAATACAATCATTGAGAAGTACCATCATTATCCAGAAAGAACCTAATACTTTTAATAATCATTCATACTCAAACCACCACCGAACACCCAATATAAAGTGCACTTGTGTAAAGAGTATACCACCAAAAGATATCATGCATGTGTATAATTCCTCCATCTCACCTAATATGTATAAATATCTCAGATAATAACTCCGTGATCAATAATATGAAAACCTAATAGTACGTAGAGATTCCATGTCATATCTCTACTTATGAAACCTGCTGTGTGAATCCATCTTTTGCTCCAAATAATAATTTCGAAAAGGTCATGATAAACCTACAAATACCAAAAATACCCATTACACATATGCTTCAACTGGCAATGATCTCATAACGATTTATACAATATTCAATATAGCTGACAGAATGATAAATATATCCCAAAGCACTAAACGTGTTGTTTAACAATCGATTCAAGATCTTATAGTCATAAAATAATCCAACCCTTAGGGATAGGAGCAATAGTCTGCGTCTTGTAGATGCTTTAAGAACAACAGTTCTACATCAGAACACGGCTAGCAGCCAAAAATACAGGCTCCGCTAAGCGCAGAATGCGTATAGCCAAAACGAAAGGAGTCTTGGATTGCAGATTACAAACAATGATAATGACACCAATTCTATTCTAAGATATTAATTGGAGAGTATTGTATCTCCCTCTTAGCTAACAATGCCAATACCCAAGAGGAACCAGCAAACAAAAATTATGCATATACCATTGAACGTTCTAAGAACTTCCGTAATGGCAATTCCATATCAAAATAGCTATACGTCCAAATTGCAGACTTAAATAATAGCAACAGTAGCACAACAAGAAAAAATACTGCCGCTGCGCTAATAGCCACATCACGTACCTTTCTCTTTGTACTCCTTCTCGTATATGGCGTGGATGCAAAATGTTTTACTGCGCCCGACTCATGTTTTAAAAAGTCGGCGTGCATCATAAAAATAGAGAAGGGAATGGCATGTCAAGCGTACCTCATACTGAAGCGCCATCTTGGAACGGTAAAATAAAACTTTATGTAACTGCAGCACACTTCATAATGATACGAGTACAATAACAGCGATTTAATAACTTTCATATCTAGCATGTTTTACACGTACCACCAATCGGTATCCCTTATGAATCAACTCACAGCCAACTATTGTGTCCCTTGTATGAACCCTGGACACCCACTCATTAATGAATTCACGCAATGAGGTAAAACTCAGCAACAGGAGAGGCACCCATATGTAGTGAATGGGGGAGTGTGTTTTTGTTATTCTGAGTTCATTATTTGTAACACAAACAAACATTTTTGTTTCAAAACATGAATATAGTTCATTATAATCATAAAAATAGAAAAAGGAATGGCATATCAAGCGTATCTCATAATAAGGCGCCATCTTGAAATGAAAATAGAACTTTATGTAACTGCAGCACACTTAATAATAATACGAATACAACGACAGCGATTTAGTAACTGGGGAGTGTGTCTTTGTTATTCTGAATTCAATATTTGTAAAACAAACAAACATTTTTGTTCCAAAACATGTATACAGTTCATAATTATATACATTACCCCATTAGTATTAACACAACTATACACCTTTAGGCCAATACTTATTAGATTTTTATTACTCCCAACAATTTATAAAAAATTGTGGAGTTCCCTGTCTAAATTTAGGCCCATGTCTACTGCCCTTAATTTAATAAGCCATTTACTTTCCAGCTGTCTGAGGTGTAAAGTTCTATCTCCACCTCTACCTGAAATTTTTAACATCTCAATTCCATGGAAAGTTATACTTATTTTGCCCTCTGTCATATGTGTGTTGTTATAATGTACCGCCAATGGATATTCAGAGTTCTTATTCCTTATTGCTCGAACGTGTTCTTGAATACGTTCTTTTAAGGGACGTATAGTACTGCCTATGTAGATCATACCACAGCAGCATTCGATACAATACACTACATACTTTGAGTTACACGTGATGAACTCATTAATTCTAAATGTTTTTAGTGTGTTGTACCTGAACTCAATTAATTTGTTTTTCGCTAAATGACAGATACTGCACTGCCCACATCTATGAAATCCAGATGGTGGTGTGGGCAGGTAGAGGTGGAGATAGAACTTTACACCTCAGACAGCTGGAAAGTAAATGGCTTATTAAATTAAGGGCAGTAGACATGGGCCTAAATTTAGACAGGGAACTCCACAATTTTTTATAAATTGTTGGGGGTAATAAAAATCTAATAAGTATTGGCCTAAAGGTGTATAGTTGTGTTAATACTAATGGGGTAATGTATATAATTATGAACTGTATACATGTTTTGGAACAAAAATGTTTGTTTTACAAATATTGAATTCAGAATAACAAAGACACACTCCCCAGTTACTAAATCGCTGTCGTTGTATTCGTATTATTATTAAGTGTGCTGCAGTTACATAAAGTTCTATTTTCATTTCAAGATGGCGCCTTATTGAGAGATACGCTTGATATGCCATTCCTTTTTCTATTTTTATGATTATAATGAACTATATTCATGTTTTGAAACAAAAATGTTTGTTTGTGTTACAAATAATGAACTCAGAATAACAAAACACACTCCCCATTCACTACATATGGGTGCCTCTCCTGTTGCTGAGTTTTACCTCATTGCGTGAATTCATTAGAGTGGGTGTCCAGGGTTCATACAAGGGACACAATAGTTGGCTGTGAGTTGATTCATAAGGGATACCGATTGGTGGTACGTGTAAAACATGCTAGATATGAAAGTTATTCAATCGCTGTTATTGTACTCGTATCATTATGAAGTGTGCTGCAGTTACATAAAGTTTTATTTTACCGTTCCAAGATGGCGCTTCAGTATGAGGTACGCTTGACATGCCATTCCCTTCTCTATTTTTATGATGCACGCCGACTTTTTAAAACATGAGTCGGGCGCAGTAAAACATTTTGCATCCACGCCATATACGAGAAGGAGTACAAAGAGAAAGGTACGTGATGTGGCTATTAGCACAGCAGCAGTATTTTTTCTTGTTGTGCTACTGTTGCTATTATTTAAGTCTGCAATTTGGACGTATAGCTATTTTGATATGGAATTGCCATTACGGAAGTTCTTAGAACGTTCAATGGTATATGCATAATTTTTGTTTGCTGGTTCCTCTTGGGTATTGGCATTGTTAGCTAAGAGGGAGATACAATACTCTCCAATTAATATCTTAGAATAGAATTGGTGTCATTATCATTGTTTGTAATCTGCAATCCAAGACTCCTTTCGTTTTGGCTATACGCATTCTGCGCTTAGCGGAGCCTGTATTTTTGGCTGCTAGCCGTGTTCTGATGTAGAACTGTTGATCTTAAAGCATCTACAAGACGCAGACTATTGCTCCTATCCCTAAGGGTTGGATTATTTTATGACTATAAGATCTTGTATCGATTGTTAAACAACACGTTTAGTGCTTTGGGATATATTTATCATTCTGTCAGCTATATTGAATATTGTATAAATCGTTATGAGATCATTGCCAGTTGAAGCATATGTGTAATGGGTATTTTTGGTATTTGTAGGTTTATCATGACCTTTTCGAAATTATTATTTGGAGCAAAAGATGGATTCACACAGCAGGTTTCATAAGTAGAGATATGACATGGAATCTCTACGTACTATTAGGTTTTCATATTATTGATCACAGAGTTATTATCTGAGATATTTATACATATTAGGTGAGATGGAGGAATTATACACATGCATGATATCTTTTTGGTGGTAGACTCTTTACACAAGTGCACTATATATTGGGTGTTCGGTGGTGGTTTGAGTATGAATGATTATTAAAAGTATTAGGTTCTTTCTGGATAATGATGGTACTTCTCAATGATTGTATTCACATCATGGATAAGAATATGGTGTGTTGTAAATAAATTAAATGTTTGAAAAAGGAAACATTTCTAATGTATAATTAATGTGTATAACATATGGTGTATACTTAAGTTTATGTATTGGTATATATTTTGTTTGATGCTAGTTTTCTATAATAAGATGTAATGAAAAGAGTTGCTCGGGATGAATGGGCTCCTTGCTTTGAATATGAAACATGGAATTTGTGATATCTTTTTTAATGGTGGTTTTAATGGTATTTTAACTGTATGTCTATATGTTGTTTGCAGCCTTGAAAAAGTCCTTGGACGAAACACGTGTCGGCTGCTTGTATATATTTTTCTAAAAAGATTAATAAAGAACAAAACAAAGAAAACCGTGAATTGATCTGCGATCTTCAATTATATCGTGACCAATGACAAAAGCTAGCTTCACTGGCTTGGACTAAAACTCAGTGTGCCTCGGCAATTGTGGGATATAATATTGTGAATGTAAATAGACATGGAGTTAAGAATAGCAAGTCTTCTTCCTTCTGTATGTTCACCTTTACCTTGTGTTTGTAGTCGGTATGAGAGCAGGTCAATATGATTGGCCTTCCTGTTTTGACATAGAGCCATGAACGAATAAGTTAGTCAGCCATTCAGATTTTCGTACCATTTTGGAAGTAATCTAAATTTAGCTGCAGGTAACATCAATTTCCCATGTTTTTAAATAGTTCATCATTGTAGTGAACTTGATAAAGACCCAATCAACAGCCAAAAAATGGAAGGGGACAGACATTTGATCAGCTTCATACACAAGTAAAAAATGACTGAAGTTTTTTTCTCTAATAAGATACATTCAAGAAGACCGTGGGCCAATGTACCTTCATGCGCAGATGAACATGCACAGAATCTATCACTCGTAAACACCAGTTTGAACTAGGTTGAGCAATATTCCGAGTCTAGCTTTCAGAAAAGCTCCAATCCAAAGAGAGGAAACTAAACCCGACGAATGCACATCAGGACCACTTTCGGGAGGCAAAGATTATTAGACTAGGGCAGGTGCTTTTACAGTGTGGTTGGATCCCGATCCGCATGTGTGGTTCACATAATATTTGTGTTGTCAGTCTATACGTCAAAGTCTTCCATCACCTACAGTTTGTGATGCATGGTTTGTGAGCATAGGTCTTCTTCAAAGGAGTCAGGGAGATGATACCATAAGATGGATCGTTGTTGTATATGACTGCTGTGGAGTATGATGTAGCTGACTGGCTAATGCTATTTGCTGGTAGATGTCCCAGTAAAATATTAGGTAGGCCTAGGATTTCAAAGCATTTAACCTCTGCAGTGTAGAGTACTTCATGTTCACCTTTTCTTCTGAGCTCTATTCTCATATGATTTTGTTGGCTGGTGTATGCATCTTGTCAAATGATGTAAAAGCATTGGCAGGAAACCAGCTTTCCATGAGGCAGAGCAAATACACTTTAGTTTTGACCTTTAGATCTAGGAATCGTCTCAGGGCAGATCTTCCATTAACGAGTACCTACACAGAAGGGTGTTTTGAGCCGTGGTGGAGGTTTGATATGAGGAATGAGTTAGTCATGGCAATGATCAAGAAATGATCACGCCAATAACTGGCCGAGATTCATGTTTAAGCTTTATAGGCACTGATTTTTATTTTTTTATTTTGGAGTGTTTAGTGTTCTGATGATTCCTGCTAAAGCGAACTTATTTTAAGATTTACATGTGAAGTGGGTTTGGGAAATTGTACGATTTACTTGTAGGTAACAAGATTTTTTTAGAGTCTGCAAGACTCAAAAAGATGTAAGGCATTGCACTGGTGGCCTCAGTTTTATGTTTGCTTACTGTTATTAAGATTTATACTTTTTGAGATTCATGAAGGCTTCAGGGTATGGATGAGGGTGGGATGATCAGCACTGTTGATGGCTTGAGAGAGCGCCAGCAAAATCAGGAGACACGGGCACCTTTATCTGTGGTACGGAAAACATTGTCTATGAATAATAATGTAGCTGTCTCTGTGCTGCAGCATGAACTGAAGCCAGATTTGTAGGCATGCACAAGATGATTGGCACTGATGCAATATTTGAATAGTATGTGTAGTGTCTTGTGAGTTAGCAATGATGGGACTCTTTTGGCTCCTAATGAACTCTGTAGAACTGTGACGTAAGTGTTTGGGTGAGGGAAATCGGGTTCGTGTTTAGAATTTTTTAGTTCGCAGTTACATGCAGCAGAATAAAGATATGTAATACCAAGCTCCATGTGTGGTGTATTCATTTACGAGTACCCAGGCTGGCGAGGACGCTACATCTGGCGACGAGTTAGGGGATCAGTAACCTGAAGATCGAAAGTGCTCTCCCAGAGAGCTTGCCGTGGTCCAGCAAACTGTTCCTGTGTGCCACACATACCTCAGTCGAAGAGAAGATCGACATTTGGCATATGTGGAGTCAAAGCGCCACTTCAGCAAGTGTGAAGCATTTGAAGATAACAAAAGCCTCACTGAGAAGTTTACTCATTGTTGGCCAGAATCCTACTAGCAAGTCCGTGAAAGAGGTACTGTGCCACTACGCAACACTGAGCTATAAATCATACAGTATGGCAATACTAAAGGCAGTGACAACCAGGTACAGAGAAGCGCTAAAGACAGATAGTCGAGTGGAAAAACACGCTAAAAAAGGAACCGTTTATTACACAAAGAAATGCTGAAAGGCAGTAACAACCAGGTACGGGATAATACAATGAGCAGCGACAGCTAGGTGCAAGAGAACACTGGGTAGAAGAAGAGAAAGGCAAAAAAACATTAGCGGCAGTGATAATCAGGTATATAGAGAATATGATCATGCTTACCAGAACCCGAGTAAAGAGAGCCATCCAACCTCAGCACCAGGCGCCACAACCTAAGTTGATGTACGGGTGTTGTTCTTACAAGGCTGGTGAATCACGTCGGACCGACTGAACAGTTGAGTGGTGGTCAGAATAGTGAACTTTTCAATGGCTGCAGAAAAGGGCCCAAGATATGGTACCACCACCTTTTTGAAACCACTGCCTCCCTTCGATACTACCAAAAGGCAAAATATTGGTTGGAGATGGACTGCCTGGATAGAAACGTTTGATGATTTCATTGATGCATTGAAAGAAGCAGACAACAAAAAGATTGTCAAATACCTCAAAAATCTTGCAGGTGAAGGAGTAAAAGAGGTAATAAAGAAACTGCCACGAACTGACGAAGTCACATGCCGTCAAATCAAAGAAGCATTAAATCTCAAGTTCAATCCAATGCTGAATGTCAATTACAAAAGATATATTATCAGTCAGGAACAACAAAAGCTGGTAAAACAATCGAAGAATTTGTTGAGAGACTTGATACGCTCATCAAACACTATAAATTCAATGAATTCAATGATGAAGAAGCTATACGTCTGCAAGTTATTGACGGATGTCTGTCAGATTCATTCAGACAACGAATTCTGAGAGAAACCCTTGGTCTGGATTGAGTTCTCATGGCTGCCAAAGCTGAGGAACGTGCTGATCGACAAGCTGCTGATATAGAGGCCAGAGGTGTCCAGAGTGAGTCAGTCATGAATATTAAAAGTACTCCGAAACACAAAGCTGAAGGACACAAAGTGATGTCTTCAAAGAAAAAGAAACTGGGCTCTAGATGTGGATTTTCAATTCCACGCCAATATTAAAAGTACTCCGAAACACAAAGCTGAAGGAATTTGAAATATCTCAGATCAAGGGCTCTTCATTGCCTCTGTGTTCCTGCGTCTTCTTCACATCACCATTTGCCCTGAAGAAGTTCATTTTATGTATGAACGAAACGCGTTGGCTGGAATTTGCACATTTTGATATTGAAAATAAAGGATTGATAAACCACTATACAAAATGAACATTTGGATTTATTGAAGAAAACTCTTTGGTAGTGCACCGCTCCACTATTTTCACAGGACACAAAGTGATGTCTTCAAAGAAAAAGAAACTGGGCTCTAGATGTGGATTTTCAATTCCACGCCAAGGTAAATGTCCCGCCATTGGACAAGTATGCAAAGGCTGTGGGAAGGCGAACCATTTTGTAACAGTTTGCAAGGCGAAGGAAAAGCTAAGTGCATGGCAACGAGAAAACAAAATGGATGCCCAAACGTTCCAGACGCGACGTTCTATGCACGCCCACAAGAGGAGGCGGCAACATCAGTTTAGGCAAATTGACACTAAATGAAGTTGATCATTGTCTAAATCTTAATTCAAGAGTTCTTCAGTTTAATTGTCAAGTGACAGAGAAGAAGACGGATGTGCGATGTTGATGTTTACCTCAGAAAACCATGTGCATGTCGGACTAGCCGCATGCAAAGAAGAATGTGAGTCAAAGGAAAGTCGACAAGTAAAATCACAAAAGTCATTCAAACATTGTCCGAAAATTACACTAAAAGTAGACAGTTGTTCCATACCTTTTATTATTGACAGTGGTACGTCGATAAACATTATGCCCGAGGAGAAATACAATGAGCGGTCTCCATTGCCCCGTCTCACACCATCGAAGACTGAAGTGTGTACATGGGCTGCATCAACGCCATTAAAGAGTCAAGGTTCATTCGTAATAATCATGAAAAGACAAAAGTACGGGCACTTATTCATGTACTTCAAGGTCCTGGTCAAGTTCATGTTTACTCAGTTTCAATACTGCTGCTGATATGGGACTGATGTTTGTGAACTACAACATGAATGCTCATCACAAAATAGTAAGTCAGTACCTGTCTTCGTTTCGTGGATTAAGAAAGCTTAAGACCATAAAACTCCAACTGCATATCAATGAGGACGTTCGTCCTGTTGCTCAAAGATATAGACGAACTGCATTTCATCTACAAGAAGCAGCTGAGAAAGAGCTTGAGACATTACTAAAGCATGATATCATTGAGAAATCTACTGGTCCAACTACGAGGGGTTTGGTCCATAGTGGTAGTGCCCGAAAAGAACAGTGAAGAAGCTGTTATCCTGTGTTGATATGCGTCAAGCGAACAAGGCAATTGAAAGAGAATGACATCCCGGTCTGCACATTGCCGACATGATCAAACAGCTAAACAATGCCAAAGTCTTCTCTCACCCTGAACTGAACACAGGGTATCATCAATTGAAACTTGAAGAAAATTGCAGGCACATTACCACCTTTTCTACCCATATTGGTTTGTTCAGATATAAACGATTAAGTTTGGTGTGTCATCAGCTGCAGAACTTTTCCAAGATGTCATTCGAAGTATCATACAACCGGTCATGAATGCTTTCTATTACAATGATGACATATTGGTTTTTGGGAGCTACCCAAAACAAACATGATAAAGCTCTTACACAAGTGTGTCCTATACTTGCTGATGAAGGTTTGACTTTGAATGGTGAGAAATGTGAGTTCCACAAAAACAAACTTACATTTTTTGACCATATCTTTTTTGATGGGGGTATGACGCCAGATCCAGCTAAAGTACAAGCTTTGTCAGCCACCAATCCCCCACAAGATGTTTCCATGTTGCGTTCATTTCTTGGCATGGGCAGTTACTGTTTCAGATACATGCATGTCTTTGCCACAGTAAGAGCTCCCTTAAGAGACTTAACAAAAAGGAATGCTTCATTTTACTGGTCACATGAATATGAACATAGTATAAAGAAAATCAAGCATGTGATTGAGAACACTACTGAAATGGCCTACTTTGATCTGAAGCTTCATACAGAGGCTGTTGTTGATGCAAGTCCTTGTTGGGTTGGGTGCAATCCTAGCCCAACACAGTGGAGCACCCAAATGCTCAATGGCATATTGTGGCATATGTAAGCAGAAGTTTGTCACAAACTGAACGTGCCTATGCACAGCCTGAGAAAGAAAGTTTAGCAGTGGTGTTGGCTTGTGAACATTTACACATATTCTTGCATAGAAAACCTTTCACTCTTGTACCAGATCATCAAGCCTTGCTTACCATCCTTGGCAACCCAAAAGCGAAAATGCCTCCTAGAACTGAACGGTGCAGCTCACGATTACAGGTATATGACTACACTATTGTGCACCAACCAGGGAAAGATCAAAACCCTGCTGACTACTTTTCACAAGTGCCAGTACAGTGTCATGGTGCCCCTTCCAAAGTGGCAAAACCCTATATTAACTTCATCATAAAGTCCAGTACACCTGCCTCTATTTCATTGGAACAAGTCACTACTACAACAAGCAAAGATAGTATATATTGATACTGAAAGACATTAATGCACATCAATCTGGTATACAGCACACTCGACCTCTCACACATGATAGTGAACATCAGAAGTTTAAAAATGTGAAAGATGAACTGTCAGTTACTTCAGAAGGTATTGTCTTATGAGATTTGAGAATTATCATACCTGAGAGTCAGCGACAACAAGTAATCGAAGTGGCCCATGAAGGACATTGTGGAATTGTTGCCACTAAACGAGCTCTCCGAGACCAAGTTTGGTTTCCTCATCTTGATGAGAGAATTGAAAGAAAGTTTAAGGCCTCTGATTTGTGCAATTGTTCATCTCCCAAAATCCCTCAACATACCTTCAAAATGTCGGATTTACCAAAACATGTATGGGAGAGAATTGTGTTGACTTCTTTGGCCCTCTTGACAATTGACATCACCTGATGGTGATTATCGATGAATACTCCCATTTTTCAATTGGTAAAAGATCTTTCATTGACCCCTCAAGAAGGAGTCATTGAGAGGTCAGATGGCATTTTTGCAACATCGGGTGTTCCTTCAATTCTAAAGTCGACAATGACCGCCCATCCAACAGTTGAGAATTCAGAGACTTTCTTAATCATCTCAATGTAAAGCATCAGAGAAGCACACCTCTCTGGCCCAAGCAAATGGCGATTTTGAATGCTTTATGAGCATACTTAACAAAGACTGTCCAGCGTGCTATATTGGAGAAGCTTCATCTGAAGTTCGCTCTCCATTCTGCTCTTTGAGCTTACAAGGCTACTCTACATTCAACGACAGGTGAAAGTCCTGCAACCTGATGTTCGGGAGAGCCATGATGACCAAGTTACCACAATTGACCAAAAGAAGATCTATAACAGATTGTGAACTTCATCAAACAGACTTGTGCCATAAGCAAAAGATGAAAGTATATGCCGACAAGTGTTGCTGTGCCAAGAACTCTACTTTCAATGAAGGAGATCGAGTATTGGTGAGACAACAGAGAAGACACAAATCTGATGCTCCTTTTGGTGCTGAACCCTTCAAAGTTGTGACTAGTAAAGGACACATGGTTACTGCTCACTGTCCTGGAAAGTCCACTACGCGAGATTCTTCGCACTTCAGGCATCTGCATCATCATTCACCAGTTCCTGATGTCAATGATGAGACTGGTTCGAGTGAACTGTAGAGAGCCCTTTGACTGCATCTGCCCCTACATCACCAGGGCCAGTCATAGAAGCTGCTCTTCTCTCCTTATCCCAACCTCAAAGGACATGATCTGGGCGTTTGGTCAGAGCTCCACAAGACTTATAGAGGGGTTGTAATATATATATTTTTTGGGAGAATGGATGGAGTGTTACATGGAAGGGCCTTGGAGGTCCGCCTGGCATAACTGAAAACTTTTTTAAACAGCCAATGGAGTGACTCAACCTTGAATACTGCTGTGATGACATATGACCTGACCATACATGGAATTGAATCCTTTAAAGGCTGTGTGGGAATGTGAAGTCATATGTGTTATTGCAAGGTAATACCAATATACCAACGAGTGATGTGCAAGGACAGGATTTTATGTTTCCAACAGTAAAGCATTATGGACACTGTGGTTTTATATAAAAACAAACTGAGATCAGTGGCAACTAAGAGTAGAAATGAAAAACTCAAAGTTCAACTGTTGCTTTAATGAATGTAATTTGAAAAGCATTCGCTGATTTCGTCTTACAGTCTTAGTGAAAAATACACTTGGATGATATTTACCACCATGAGTCCTTCTGCTTTAAGTATCAAGATGATTTTGTGTGTCCGTCCTCACTGTTGATGTATTGGCTGTATAAAGAGCTAATGAATGGTCACTCCTACATTAGCATATGATTAAGACTCGTGGAGTCGAAACGCGTAATGCTGGATGCAATGCCTTTATTAAAGAATTGTCATGAAGGATTGGCTGGTGGGCTTGTTTTCACATCACCTGATGGTGTAGGACATGTTTTCTGTTTGGGATATATATATACATCCCAAACAGAAAACACGTCCTACACCATCAGGTGCTGTGAAAACAAGCCCACCAGCCAATCCTTCATGACAATTCTTTAATAAAGGCATATATCATGTGATCAAGGCCTGCTCAGGCCGAAACGCGTTGTGGCGGAGCATTTGTCAATAAACAAATAAGCACCAGTCAATTGGAGTCCATGTTCATTCATCCGCAGATGGGTTATGAGGGAGCGAAGTTTTAAAGAATATATATATATATCTGTAAAAAAGAGTATTTTTTATTTAACAAAGGGGGAGAAGTAGTGTCTTGTGAGTCAGCGATGAAGGGACCCATTTGGTTTCTGATGGACTCCGTAGAACTGTGACGTACTTGTTTAGGTGTGGAAAATAGAGTTCATGTTTAAAATGTTGAGTTCACAGTTACACCCAGCGGAATAAAGACTTATAATACCAAGCTCCCTGTGTGGCGTATTCATTTATGAGTACCAAGGCTGGGGAGGATGCAACAGTATGGAGACCACTTTTTCAGTAATGTTTTTACTGAAAATCAAACCAATCAATAAACTCAATACTAAGTTCATGCTACAGTGCTGACAGTGGTGCTTGTGAGCTAGTGCATGGAGCATAATTGTGCTGGGATTGGCATATATATGATGTAAACATGTAGGTAGATAAAAATGGCTGTGATACAGAAGAGATATTCTGGTTAAGCTGCTGCAGTGGCTATGTGAATGAATTTATTAGAGCCCTTATTCTGTGGAGATTAGTACTCATACTGGAGAGAAATCACTTACTGTCTACCCCCTTCCACATCATACACAGCAGCCAAGTTTTGTGCTTTTCATCTGCTCCCTTTACCCATTAGGGATTGGAATGTTCTTATGCCTGTAAATCATTGTGTTTCAGATACAATAGCGTGTCACATCACTGTGTTTGTTTCTCTCATTGAAACTTTCCATGGGATGATTTAGACCCTTAAGCAATCCATGATGGACCATTGCACTTTTTCTGAATGTCCACCATTCCAGAATGATGATACCTTTGGTAAGGGATTCTGTGGGTCTGCTGTGTTCTTCTAAAGCTGGATAGCTCATGGCTGATTACAGGCTCACCTTCAATGCTGATACAGGGTGCACTCGAGCACAGCTTCTCCAGTGATCGGTGGATTGGCTGCCTTGAATTGGCATTCATAGCATAACTAATGTCTGCTCTTAATCCACTTTAATAGGAAAACACTCTTGGACTCATGGATAAGCTGTCTATTTCTGGTTAATGGGATAGTGGGGTTGAGGATTTGAATCTGGCATGATCACATCTTTCTCTTTCGTCTTCTCAGGATTGAGGGTGGGAACATGAGCTCCCTTTTCAGGGTATTACTGCTCTGATTCTTAGACTCAGTTATTATATATACTCCAGTTCCAATTCCTTCAATAAAGAAGCGGACACCGACACGGGGGTTAGATCAACGATTCTGTCTCAGTTTATTTAGTATACGCTGTAACGCGTTTCGGCACTTCCTGCCTTGCTCACACCATATATATATATATTATCTACTGGCGGTCGCCAGTAGATAGTTATAGTTAGGACCTATTTTCCATAGGAAATCCGCGACATTCTATTTGAAATAACTCTTGCGTCGGTTGACGAATCTTCGCGAAATTTTCAAACTTTATGGCCCGCTCCGGTCCGCTCCTACCCTGAAAGTCTCAGGGTGATTCGTCAAGCGGGGGCCGAGAAAAAAGGGGGTCCCAAAACGTGTTTTCCCCATTCATTTTCCCATAGGAAACTTTAGACACGGCTACAGCCTGAACTGCTGAACGGAATTACACCAAATTTGGCAAAGAGGTAGTTCTTGGTTCAGAAAGAACCCTTTTGTTAAATGGTGTAAATCCGTTCAGTAGTTGCGGAGAAATTAAAAAAATAAGAGTCAAAAAATCAATTTCCCATAGGAAACTTTAGACACGGCTACAGCCCGAACTGCTGAACGGAATTACACCAAATTTGGCAAAGAGGTAGTTCTTGGTTCAGAAAGAACCCTTTTGTTAAATGGTGTAAATCCGTTCAGTAGTTGCTGAGAAAATCAAAAGTAAAAGTACATATATATCTATGGCCGCGTCGGATTCGCGCACCCTCCCGATCACGAGCTGTCTGCTAATTGGCTGTCAACACTCCAAACCAGGAAGTGTTGGCAGCCATCTTGTTCCTCGGTAGAACCGAGGAACAAGAAAGCAGTAAAAAAAAGTGTGCAAAACGCACAAAGGGGGCAGGGTAGAAACACCCTGACCCCTAGGGTCTGCTCAGGGGTCCCACAAGGACCCCTGGGCAGAAAAAGCATTTTTTTAAAAATCGGCAGGATGCGCTCAGGGAGCGCGAATCCTGCCGGAAAAAAAAAATCGAATGGCGGTCTCCGCGCTTCGATTGTATTTTGGCCCCGGGTGGCCCAAGTCCCGGGGGCATGGTGGGGGGGTTAAATTTATGTATGGGGGGCCTCAAAGGGCCCCCCAAGCCCCGGGGACTGCCACCCCCCGGGGCTTTCTTTTTAAAATGGTGCGGGAGGGCTCTGAGCCCTCCCGCAGCCCCGGGACCGCCACCTCCCGGGGCACTAACAAATTAAAATGGGGTCCGTTTTGGACCCCCGAAGCCCCGGGACCACCACCTCCTTTGCTGATGTGGGGAGGGGGCCGCGCAGCCCCCTCCTGGAGCCTGTGGTGGCCCTGGGGACCGCCACCCCCAGGGCCGGCTCCTGCAGTGTCCCGGGTGCCTACCCCGGGACACTGCTGTTTGCAATGACAGGACGGGAGCCTTGCGGCTCCCGTCCTGTCATTGCAAACTGCTTTGGATATTGGAAGAGAGAGCAGGGAAACCTGCTCTCGCTTCCAATATCCAAAGACAATTGCTTTTCCACACGGGGAGCAGCATGTTAGCTGCTCCCCATGTGTAAAAGCAATGCCGGCTCCCGTAGGACACGGGGAGCCGGCGGGACTGTGGGGGGTTTGGGGACCCCCCCACAGTCCCCAACCAGAGGCCAGGCCCCGGGGGATGGGGTCCCCGGGGCAAGTAGTGGCCCGGGAGGGGGGCCACGCGGCCCCCCTCCCCAGAAATAATTAAAAAAAAAAAAAAGGGGGTAAGGCCCTGGGGGATGGGGTCCCCAGGGCCCAAAAATAAGAAAAAGGAAGGGGGGCCACACAGCCCCCCTTCAAGGGGAAAAAAAACGATCGGCCCGCAGGCCCCGCCCCCTTCCTTCACCACTCTGCAAACGCGCCCCTGGCGCGTTTGCAGATGGGAAGTAATTCCCTTGAATACTGGGGGTCCCTGGGGGCCAACTAGCCCACCAGGAACCTCCAGTATGCGCCAGGGGCTGCGTTGCAGAGAGGTGTACAGAGGCCACGCCCCTTTATACACCTCTCTGCAACGCAGCTCTGTGGCGCTTTTTGGAGGTACATGGTGGGCTAGTTGGCCCCCAGGAACCCTCAGGATTCAAGGGGACTTAATCCCCAACTTAAAACGCGCCACGGGGCGCGTTTGCACAGTGGTGAAGGGAGGGGGCGGGGCTTCAGGTGACATGTGTGCAAACAGGCCCCGTGGCGCATTTTAAGATGGGGAATTAAATCCCCTTCAATCCTGAGGGTCCCTGGGGGCCAACTAGCCCAACAGGTATTTGGAATGGGAAAAAGGATGAATTCATGAACTATTTTCAAAGTTTGAACAATAATGACATTGGTCTTACCTTTACCTGCAATACCAGCCGGCAGAAGATAGATTTCTTGACACCACAGTTTTCATTGAGAATGGACACATACAAACAACCCTTTTTAGAAAGAAAACTGCCACCAATAGCATCCTCCATGCAGAGAGTTTTCATCCTAAATCTCTATTGAAAAGCATTCCATTTGGAGAATTCCTCAGCATGCGACGGAACTGCTCAAAGGAAGAAGAAGCAGACAGGGAAATTCTCAAATGTGCAAATAGATTGAAAAAAAGAGGATATAAAGAAAGAGACCTCAATGCCAGCTTGAAAAAAGTCAAATCAATTTCACGAACTGAAACATTAATCAAAAAAGTAGACAAAAACCAAGACAATTCAAAGGCAAATATCCAACAAGCAGCTCCGAGACTCATATTATCCTATAATAAAGAGGCACACAAGATCAGACAAAGTATTCAAAAATATTGGCCAATATTACAACAAGACCAAGAACTTGGCAAAATCATTGGTGAAAGACCACAAATCACGTACAGGAAAGCGCAATCCATCAAAGAGATGATAATACATAGTCATTTTAAACCGGAACCCAAGAGCAAAAACTGGCTTGAATATCAACAGATTGGATTCAAACGGTGTAATAACTGTAAAGCATGCAAAATCGGGGTGAATAAAAATAACATCAGGGATCCCGAAGGAAGAATCATCCACATAAATCAAAGGATAACTTGTTCCTCACAATATGTGGTTTATGCCATCCAGTGCAATTGTGGCAAGATGTACATAGGAAGCACAATTTGCACTTTGAAGAAACGAATTTTAGAACATATTAGGGCAGTTAAAAACAAGGACCAAATGTACGCAACTGCTAAACACATGATCGCCTGCCAGAATGGCGATTGCCATAACATGACATTCTTTGGTCTAGATATGGTGGAAAAAATGAAAGAATGGGTGACAGAAAGAAGAAACTACGACAACTCGAATCCAAATACATCATCAGATTACGAACTAAGAACCCCAAAGGGATGAACTTCGATGAAGAATTTTATGTTCATCTGTAATAAAAATGACCAATTGATCATTATGCATGCAAAAGCCGAGTAATCAACTTTAGACATTTTAGACAATCCCTCATGCCAGTTTGGGTACTACACCCTACATTTGAAAGCTGTTGATTGCAAGAACTATGCTAGATACATGGACAGCAAAAATGCTTAAACTATAATTGGGTATTAGACCCCTTAATCTTGCAGACACAAGAATCATATAATCATGTTTATTTAAATATGTACCACACATAGTAAAACCTTAAAAAATATTAAAATGTGCATGTAACACTATACTATTATATATGTCTGCACCATAATGATGAATATGTTCATGTTTTCTAATACTGGTTGATCCATGCGCCATCAATTTTGATTTGTAAACAACTATGTCACAAGGGTATCCACAACATGTATTATCAAACTACAAGTCCCAGGAGTCAATGGGAAGTTGTAGTCACATGGTAAAAGTTTAAAACAGATTGAGCAGTAGTGCCCCCTACCGTGAGAAAGGCCGTATGGCCGAAACGCGTCGGTGTGACAGACTGGGTCTGTGAATAAAACTATTTAATCCTGACTCCAGAGTGCGGCGTTCTTTGTTGGAAAAAAAATATATATATATATATATATTTATATACATACATACATATATATATATATGAGAAATCAAGAAGGGAATCACTTTATCCCCAAAAGCCCCAGGAAGAAAATAACAATGACATCAAGAGAATCTTCCTGGAGTACAATTTGGCACAGCCGGTTGTGGCATCAATCCTCAAAAAACAATGGTGTGTGCTGAAAAATGATGAACACTTGATGAAAATCTTTGAAAAAGGCCCGCAAATTACATCAAAGAAGGTCAGGTCATTGGGTGACTTACTAACAGCCAGCCACTTCACCCCAAAGCAT
Organism: Calotriton arnoldi; assembly: GCA_963921515.1. Classification (NCBI taxonomy): domain Eukaryota; kingdom Metazoa; phylum Chordata; class Amphibia; order Caudata; family Salamandridae; genus Calotriton; species Calotriton arnoldi. The sequence continues at coordinate 689,899 of CAWUFW010010149.1, forward strand.
GTTCGACCAGACATGGGCTCCTGGTTATCGAAAAATCAGGAGGGATTTGTGAAATGCACCTCTTGCAAAGCCTGTGAGTACGGAGTTAACAGCAAGAGCTTCCACACAATGGATGGTCGGAAAGTACCGATTAGAGAAAGAATAACTTGTAACACAGAATTTGTTATTTATGCATTGAGGTGTGGCTGCAATAAGCTGTATATAGGCAGCACCAAAAACAAATTGAAACTAAGAATCTTACAGCACATAAGAGCCATCAAAAACGGGGATAAGTCCTATCCAATGGCTTGCCACTTTGATCAAATGCATAATCGATCATTGTCAACTTTTTCTTATTGGGGCATCAAACATATCAAACTCCATCCAAGAGGTGGAAACCGTGAAAATGAATTGCGCAAACAAGAATCCCGATTGATTCTAATGATAGGAACGGAAACAACGTGGGGCCATAACAAGGATGCGGAACTTTTCGTGCATTTATAAATACACGTAAATTTGTATATGACTTATTGATGATGATAACATTAGTGCCTCCGAGATAACCTAAATGTGTAAAATTGACCTCAATGATAAGTGTGGATACAGAAATTATGAAACTGTGGATTGCTTAAAAAGATATTTGTCCTACAACTAGCACTTAAGAGAACATATGTACATAATATAGAATTGAGATCCTCAGCAAACAGAGTATAAACACCCTGGAAGACTTTATAGATTTGTTATTGAGGTGCACCTAGTCATGGTTGATCGTCTGACTAAGATGAAGGAAACAATTGATTATAGCAGGTATTACTCAGTATAAGCACTTTATTTGAAAACTTTGCACCTTATATTTAACATGGACAAGAAGGCCCTAAGGGACATGTAAGTGCAGAGAGTGGATCAGCAAGATTATGATTGCCAATGGAGAAGTTATTGCCAACAGCCATTCATACTCCCTATCAGAAATGGGAATTAGTCATGGCACATGTCACTTATTAGGTCTGGTATAATGTCACTTTTAATACAAGCATGTGACACTTTAATTAAAAATGTTCCTCAGTGAAGAAAGGATTTTATGAGCACATGTCACTTTAAATTATTGCACGTGGCACTTTATTGAAAATCAACCTTCAATATAGAGGAGTAAATAATTCCTCTTTTATTTCTGCCTTGACCATCTTTGGTAACATTGGGAATATTTTATATAAACAGCTGACTGGTGTTTCTTAGAATGAGAATCCTGGATCAGGGTAAAACACTATTGTCGATATAGATAAAAATTAATAGGTGCCACGTACATTCGCACTTTAAGATGGATTAATGAAATATCATAATAACTAGGAAAGTATTTATCATTACTTGCTTTTATTTACTAAATCGAAAAATATTTTTTATCATGGACCAACTTTGAGGTGTATTGAATAGATGACATCTTTCCTTGTCATGCGACCCATGTAGGAATATTTAATTCCACTCGACTTAAGTGCATTTGAGAATAAGAATTGCCTACCCGTGAAATAAGGGATTTGCAACTTCATTGGTCCTTACTCTGATTTCCTGATTATATGAAAATGAATATGACAATAGGTGCACACAATTGAAGTTAATGATAATATATGTACTTTTTTAAAAAACGAGCATGTATAAAAATAGGAAAATTGAAAAACAATGTGAAATGGAACGAAGAAAAAGAGAAAAAGAAAAGAAAATAATTTGAGTAATGAGGACAAAATAAGAGAAACAAGAAAAAGAAATATATTTCATGCGTGTTTAAATGTATTGGAATGTTTTATACTTTGATGAAGCTTAATACTAATGGCGGAAACTATGTGCCAGAAGTTACCAGAATTAGCAAGAAATATCGCTCTAGTGGTCACTTAGGGTCAAGGACACTGAAAAAGGACATGTAATATAAGCAGCACAATGTGGAACCCACAGTGACCCAGTAGAAGGCAGAACGCCGAAACGCGTAGGTCTGTATTGTACTTTGAAGAACTATAAAATGTTAAATGCCAATGGTCTATGCTAAAAATAATAAAAAAGAGAAACTGACCTGAAGAGTGGACCAGTGTTTGTTTAAACGCGCCGCCAGATATATATATATATATATATATATATATATTATCTACTGGCGGTCGCCAGTAGATAGTTATAGTTAGGACCTATTTTCCATAGGAAATCCGCGACATTCTATTTGAAATAACTCTTGCGTCGGTTGACGAATCTTCGCGAAATTTTCAAACTTTATGGCCCGCTCCGGTCCGCTCCTACCCTGAAAGTCTCAGGGTGATTCGTCAAGCGGGGGCCGAGAAAAAAGGGGGGTCCCAAAACCTCGCGGCTCCCGTCCTGTCATTGCAAACTGCTTTGGATATTGGAAGAGAGAGCAGGGAAACCTGCTCTCGCTTCCAATATCCAAAGACAATTGCTTTTCCACACGGGGAGCAGCATGTTAGCTGCTCCCCATGTGTAAAAGCAATGCCGGCTCCCGTAGGACACGGGGAGCCGGCGGGACTGTGGGGGGTTTGGGGACCCCCCCACAGTCCCCAACCAGAGGCCAGGCCCCGGGGGATGGGGTCCCCGGGGCAAGTAGTGGCCCGGGAGGGGGCCACGCGGCCCCCTCCCCAGAAATAATTTTTTTTTTAAATTAAAAAAAAAAAAAGGGAGTAAGGCCCTGGGGGATGGGGTCCCCAGGGCCCAAAAATAAGAAAAAGGAAGGGGGCCACACAGCCCCCCTTCAGGGAAAAAAAAAATCGATCGGCCCGCAGGCCCCGCCCCTACCTTCACCACTCTGCAAACGCGCCCCCTGGCGCGTTTGCAGATGGGAAGTAATTCCCCTTGAATACTGGGGTCCCTGGGGGCCAACTAGCCCACCAGGAACCTCCAGTATGCGCCAGGGGGCTGCGTTGCAGAGAGGTGTACAGAGGCCACGCCCCTTTATACACCTCTCTGCAACGCAGCTCTGTGGCGCTTTGGAGGTACATGGTGGGCTACTTGGCCCCCAGGAACCCTCAGGATTCAAGGGGACTTAATCCCCCAACTTAAAACGCGCCACGGGCGCGTTTGCACAGTGGTGAAGGGAGGGGCGGGGCTTCAGGTGACATGTGTGCAAACAGGCCCCGTGGCGCGTTTTAAGATGGGGAATTAAATCCCCTTCAATCCTGAGGGTCCCTGGGGGCCAACTAGCCCAACAGGTACATCCAGAAAGCGCCACAGAGCTTCGTTGCAGAGAGGTGTAAAAGGGTGTGGCCTCTCTACACGTCTCTGCAACGCAGCCCTGGCGCATACTGGAGGTTCCTGGTGGGCTAGTTGGCCCCTAGGGACCCTCATGATTCAAGGGGACTTAATCCCCCAACTTAAAACGCGCCACGGGGCGCGTTTGCACAGATGTCACCTCAGGCCCCGCCCCTACCTTCACCATTGTGCAAATATTCCTCTAAAATCTGCCGAACTACGAATTCGGATTTACTCACCTGTTATCAGGAGAGACCTCAGTGCTGCATCTTTCAGCCCAGTACTAATCCTGAAAAGTAATTTTAACCGTACTTACCAGTAACTTGAATTTCCTTCCATAGGATATCATTGCCTGCTTTTTGCTGAAAAAGTTTCTAAGTGTTGATTTTTGAAACATACAAATATTCCTCTAAAATCAGCCGAAATACGAATTCCGATTTACTCACCTGTTATCAGGAGAGACCTCAGTGCTGTATCTTTCAACCCAGTACTGGTCCTGAAAAGTAATTTTAACCGTACTTACCAGTAACTTGAATTTCCTTCCATAGGCTAACATTGACTGGTTTCACTTGGAAATTCTTCTAAGTGTGGAGTTTTGGAACTTTAAAATATTCCTCTAAAATCAGCCGAAATACGAATTCCGATTTACTCACCTGTTATCAGGGGAGACCTCAGTGCTGCATCTTTCAGCCCAGTACTGATCCTCAAAAGTAATTTTAACCGTACTTACCAGTAACTTGAATTTCCTTCCATAGGATATCATTGTCTGCTTTTTGCTGAAAAAGTTTCTAAGTGTTGATTTTTGAAACATACAAATATTCCTCTAAAATCACCCGAAATACAAATTCCGATTTACTCACCTGTTATCAGGAGAGACCTCAGTGCTGTATCTTTCAGCCCAGTACTGGTCCTGAAAAGTAATTTTAACCGTACTTACCAGTAACTTGAATTTCCTTCCATAGGCTAACATTGACTGGTTTCACTTGGAAATTCTTCTAAGTGTGGAGTTTTGGAACTTTAAAATATTCCTCTAAAATCAGCCGAAATACGAATTCCGATTTACTCACCTGTTATCAGGAGAGACCTCAGTGCTGCATCTTTTAGCCCAGCACTGACCCTGAAAAGTAATTTTAACCGTACTTACCAGTAACTTATATTTTCTTCCATAGGAATCCATTGTCTGGTTTTCAGCTGAAAAGTTTCAAAGTGTCAATTTTCACAAAATACAAATATTCCTTAAAAATCGCCTGTATGACTTAAACGCATTCTTTCAACTGTTTACAGGAGATGCACCAGTGCTGGATCCAGGATCCAACACTGAGTAAGAAAAAGTAACGATAACAGTTTTTACCTGCTAAGTGAATTTCCTTCCATAGGATAACATTGGTGATTCTATGAGAAAAAGTTTCTAAGTGTCAACTTTTTAAAATACAATAATATTCCTTAAAAATCACTACTGTAACCAAAACGCTTTTACTCAACTGTTTACAGGAGATGTCCCAGGACTGAATCTAGGATCCAGTCCTGTGGTTAGAAAAGTAATCCATAAAGTAACTAATTGCATTTAACTAGAAATTCACATTGAGCTGAATGTTGCATTGTGTTTGAAAATGTGTTGCCCATTGCAACAACTGTAACTACTGTACTTAAAAGTCTATTGCCTATGTGCAAAGTATTTAAACTAAAGTAATTCATTCTGAGAAAGTATTTTTGTAATGTATAATGTAATTACAATGTAATTTAAAAAATAAAATATGTAAAAAAAAAATGTTTCTAAAAATGTAGTAAATCAGTATGAAAAAAATAAATATAACAATTAATACATTTAAAAATTGTCATTTACAAAACCTTTGAAATTCACTGAAAAAACCGTAGGTTTCAGACATGTTATAGTTAGGAATTAGCATTTAAAAAACCTTTGAAATTCACTGAAAAAACCATAGGTTTCAGGCACGTTATAGTTAGAAATTTGCATTTAAAAAACCTTAGAAATTCACTGAAAAAACCATAAGGTTTTAGGGACAGTTATAGTTAGTTGGACATTGCACTCGTACAAAACCCGTGAAATTCCCCCGTTATAGTTAGTTCAGGTAACTATAACTCGCGCCCCCGCAATGCACTGCTGATGACGTCACATATTACATCACTCATGACATGGTCAGTGACATCACTGATGACATCACTGATGACATCTCAAATGAATTTCACGAACTGAAACATTAATCAAAAAAGTAGACAAAAACCAAGACAATTCAAAGGCAAATATCCAACAAGCAGCTCCGAGACTCATATTATCCTATAATAAAGAGGCACACAAGATCAGACAAAGTATTCAAAAATATTGGCCAATATTACAACAAGACCAAGAACTTGGCAAAATCATTGGTGAAAGACCACAAATCACGTACAGGAAAGCGCAATCCATCAAAGAGATGATAATACATAGTCATTTTAAACCGGAACCCAAGAGCAAAAACTGGCTTGAATATCAACAGATTGGATTCAAACGGTGTAATAACTGTAAAGCATGCAAAATCGGGGTGAATAAAAATAACATCAGGGATCCCGAAGGAAGAATCATCCACATAAATCAAAGGATAACTTGTTCCTCACAATATGTGGTTTATGCCATCCAGTGCAATTGTGGCAAGATGTACATAGGAAGCACAATTTGCACTTTGAAGAAACGAATTTTAGAACATATTAGGGCAGTTAAAAACAAGGACCAAATGTACGCAACTGCTAAACACATGATCGCCTGCCAGAATGGCGATTGGCATAACATGACATTCTTTGGTCTAGATATGGTGGAAAAAAATGAAAGAATGGGTGACAGAAAGAAGAAACTACGACAACTCGAATCCAAATACATCATCAGATTACGAACTAAGAACCCCAAAGGGATGAACTTCGATGAAGAATTTTATGTTCATCTGTAATAAAAATGACCAATTGATCATTATGCATGCAAAAGCCGAGTAATCAACTTTAGACATTTTAGACAATCCCTCATGCCAGTTTGGGTACTACACCCTACATTTGAAAGCTGTTGATTGCAAGAACTATGCTAGATACATGGACAGCAAAAATGCTTAAACTATAATTGGGTATTAGACCCCTTAATCTTGCAGACACAAGAATCATATAATCATGTTTATTTAAATATGTACCACACATAGTAAAACCTTAAAAAATATTAAAATGTGCATGTAACACTATACTATTATATATGTCTGCACCATAATGATGAATATGTTCATGTTTTCTAATACTGGTTGATCCATGCGCCATCAATTTTGATTTGTAAACAACTATGTCACAAGGGTATCCACAACATGTATTATCAAACTACAAGTCCCAGGAGTCAATGGGAAGTTGTAGTCACATGGTAAAAGTTTAAAACAGATTGAGCAGTAGTGCCCCCTACCGTGAGAAAGGCCGTATGGCCGAAACGCGTCGGTGTGACAGACTGGGTCTGTGAATAAAACTATTTAATCCTGACTCCAGAGTGCGGCGTTCTTTGTTGGAAAAAATATATATATATATATATTTATATACATACATACATATATATATATATGAGAAATCAAGAAGGGAATCACTTTATCCCCAAAAGCCCCAGGAAGAAAATAACAATGACATCAAGAGAATCTTCCTGGAGTACAATTTGGCACAGCCGGTTGTGGCATCAATCCTCAAAAAACAATGGTGTGTGCTGAAAAATGATGAACACTTGATGAAAATCTTTGAAAAAGGCCCGCAAATTACATCAAAGAAGGTCAGGTCATTGGGTGACTTACTAACAGCCAGCCACTTCACCCCAAAGCATGTTCGACCAGACATGGGCTCCTGGTTATCGAAAAATCAGGAGGGATTTGTGAAATGCACCTCTTGCAAAGCCTGTGAGTACGGAGTTAACAGCAAGAGCTTCCACACAATGGATGGTCGGAAAGTACCGATTAGAGAAAGAATAACTTGTAACACAGAATTTGTTATTTATGCATTGAGGTGTGGCTGCAATAAGCTGTATATAGGCAGCACCAAAAACAAATTGAAACTAAGAATCTTACAGCACATAAGAGCCATCAAAAACGGGGATAAGTCCTATCCAATGGCTTGCCACTTTGATCAAATGCATAATCGATCATTGTCAACTTTTTCTTATTGGGGCATCAAACATATCAAACTCCATCCAAGAGGTGGAAACCGTGAAAATGAATTGCGCAAACAAGAATCCCGATTGATTCTAATGATAGGAACGGAAACAACGTGGGGCCATAACAAGGATGCGGAACTTTTCGTGCATTTATAAATACACGTAAATTTGTATATGACTTATTGATGATGATAACATTAGTGCCTCCGAGATAACCTAAATGTGTAAAATTGACCTCAATGATAAGTGTGGATACAGAAATTATGAAACTGTGGATTGCTTAAAAAGATATTTGTCCTACAACTAGCACTTAAGATAAGAGAACATATGTACATAATATAGAATTGAGATCCTCAGCAAACAGAGTATAAACACCCTGGAAGACTTTATAGATTTGTTATTGAGGTGCACCTAGTCATGGTTGATCGTCTGACTAAGATGAAGGAAACAATTAATTATAGCAGGTATTACTCAGTATAAGCACTTTATTTGAAAACTTTGCACCTTATATTTAACATGGACAAGAGGGCCCTAAGGGACATGTAAGTGCAGAGAGTGGATCAGCAAGATTATGATTGCCAATGGAGAAGTTATTGCCAACAGCCATTCATACTCCCTATCAGAAATGGGAATTAGTCATGGCACATGTCACTTATTAGGTCTGGTATAATGTCACTTTTAATACAAGCATGTGACACTTTAATTAAAAATGTTCCTCAGTGAAGAAAGGATTTTATGAGCACATGTCACTTTAAATTATTGCACGTGGCACTTTATTGAAAATCAACCTTCAATATAGAGGAGTAAATAATTCCTCTTTTATTTCTGCCTTGACCATCTTTGGTAACATTGGGAATATTTTATATAAACAGCTGACTGGTGTTTCTTAGAATGAGAATCCTGGATCAGGGTAAAACACTATTGTCGATATAGATAAAAATTAATAGGTGCCACGTACATTCGCACTTTAAGATGGATTAATGAAATATCATAATAACTAGGAAAGTATTTATCATTACTTGCTTTTATTTACTAAATCGAAAAATATTTTTTATCATGGACCAACTTTGAGGTGTATTGAATAGATGACATCTTTCCTTGTCATGCGACCCATGTAGGAATATTTAATTCCACTCGACTTAAGTGCATTTGAGAATAAGAATTGCCTACCCGTGAAATAAGGGATTTGTAACTTCATTGGTCCTTACTCTGATTTCCTGATTATATGAAAATGAATATGACAATAGGTGCACACAATTGAAGTTAATGATAATATATGTACTTTTTAAAAAAACGAGCATGTATAAAAATAGGAAAATTGAAAAACAATGTGAAATGGAACGAAGAAAAAGAGAAAAGAAAAGAAAATAATTTGAGTAATGAGGACAAAATAAGAGAAACAAGAAAAAGAAATATATTTCATGCGTGTTTAAATGTATTGGAATGTTTTATACTTTGATGAAGCTTAATACTAATGGCGGAAACTATGTGCCAGAAGTTACCAGAATTAGCAAGAAATATCGCTCTAGTGGTCACTTAGGGTCAAGGACACTGAAAAAGGACATGTAATATAAGCAGCACAATGTGGAACCCACAGTGACCCAGTAGAAGGCAGAACGCCAAAACGCGTAGGTCTGGATTGTACTTTGAAGAACTATAAAATGTTAAATGCCAATGGTCTATGCTAAAAATAATAAAAAAGAGAAACTGACCTGAAGAGTGGACCAGTGTTTGTTTAAACGCGCCGCCAGATATATATATATATATATTCACTGAAAAAACCATAGGTTTTAGGGACAGTTATAGTTAGTTGGACATTGCACTCGTACAAAACCCGTGAAATTCCCCTGTTATAGTTAGTTCAGCTAACTATAACTCGCGCCCCCGCAATGCACTGCTGATGACGTCACATAATACATCACTCATGACATGGTCAGTGACATCACTGATGACATCACTGATGACATCTCAAATGACATCACTGATGACATCACTGATGACATCATCCAGTGACTGTGTGTTTCTGTAAAGTTTAAATATGTTTAATATATATAGGGAAAGGCGTATTGAAGAATGAGTGGGTGTATAAGTGTCTGAATGGATGATTTAGTACGTGAGTGACTGACTCTACAAGTGAGTGATTAAACGTATCTTACTGAATGCATGGGTTAGTGACTAAACTGTGTGAATGTCTGTATCCGTCTGTTTGTTGGTGTGTAAGTGGACGCATGGATTTGCGAATAGCTACATGAGTGTCTATATGGGTTATTGATTGGTTCTCTGAGTATCTGTATGGCTGCCTGAGTGTTTGTGTGGGTGGGGTGTGTGTGACTCTATACATAGATGTGTGAGTGGGTGATTCACTGGGTGCATGATTTCAAGAGTGCATCTGTGATGGACTGCTTGGGTGGGTGAGTGTGTGTATGGGTGTGTTAGTGAGTGAATGTATATCTCAGTGGTACATGTGCAAGTAACTACATATGTAAAAGGCAGTATATATGTGTGTTAGAGTATTTAAATGGCTATAAGTGAGAGTGTGTTATTGTGAGAGTGGCTGTATGGATGCGTGTGTGCTTGTATCAGTTATTGTATAAGAGCGTAAGAATGTGCTAGTATTTGTATGAGTAAGTGAGCTGGTGTGTGTATAACTGTATAGGTGAGTAAATGGGTGTGTGATTAATTTTTTGCATGACTGACTAGGTGTGTGAGTACCTCTATGGATGAGTGGCGGTGTGTGAGTGTTTATATAGGTGTATGAGTGCATATGATAGTCCTGTACTGAGTGACTGTAAGTATGAGTGACTGTACAGGTGAGTGAGTGGATGTGTGTGTAGACCTAAGAATCAGTGAGTGGGTATGTAGTTTTTGGTGTTGGAGTGTCTATGGTTTTGAGAATGGCAGTCTGTAATTTAGAGTGGGTGTATCAAAAGTTATATTAGGGTGTGAGAAGATGCATGAAATTATCACATGGATGATGTCATCAGTGATGTCATTTGAGATGTCATCAGTGATGTCATCAGTGATGTCACTGACCATGTCATGAGTGATGTAATATGTGACGTCATCAGCAGTGCATTGCGGAGCGCGAGTTATAGTTAGCTGAACTAACTATAACAGGGGAATTTCACGGGTTTTGTACGAGTGCAATGTCCAACTAACTATAACTGTCCCTAAAACCTATGGTTTTTTCAGTGAATTTCAAAGGTTTTTAAATGCTAATTTCTAACTATAACGTGTCTGAAACCTATGGTTTTTCAGTGAATTTCAAAGGTTTTTAAATGCTAATTTCTAACTATAACGTGCCTGAAACCTATGGTTTTTTCAGTGAATTTCAAAGGTTTTTTAAATGCTAATTTCTAACTATAACGTGCCTGAAACCTATGGTTTTTTCAGTGAATTTCAAAGGTTTTTAAATGCTAATTTCTAACTATAACGTGCCTGAAACCTATGGTTTTTTAAGTGAATTTCAAAGGTTTTTAAATGCTAGTTTCTAACTATGCCAACAGAGGTAGGACATGTGAAGAAAGAAGAAAAAACGCACAGAAAGAAGCAAAAGATGTGCAGAAAGAACCAACAGAGGAGCAGAAAGAGGCCTTGTTGCAAAATCATCCTGTGCCCACAACTTTTTCAGACGGGTACTGGTGGTAACTGACTCTGACTAACCAGAGCCAGTGCGCGTTTGCACAGTGGTGAAGGGAGGGGGGCCTGAGGTGACATGTGTGCAAACGCGCCCCATGGCGCGTTTTAAGTTGCGGGATTAAGTCCCCTTGAATCCTGAGGGTCCCTGGGGCCCAACTAGCCCCCCAGGTACCTACAGTTAGGACCACAGAGCTGAGTTGCAGAGAGGCGTTCCGAGGCCACGCACCTTTTTCACCTCTCTGCAACGCAACTCTGTTGTGCTTACTGAAGGTACCTGGTGGGCTAGTTGGCCCCAGGATTCAAAGGGATGCTCCCCAACTTAAAAGCACCACAGGGCGTGTTTGCGCACATGTCACCTGAGGCCCCGCCCCTCCCTTCACCACTGTGCAAACGCGCCCGTGGCGCGTTTTAAGTTGGGGATTAGGTCACCTTGAATCCTGAGAGTCCCTGGGGCCCAACCAGCCCACCAGGTACATCCAGTAAGCACCACAGGCCGGCGTTGCAACGCCTGTAACAAATTGTGCAGTTGTGTTTAGGTAGTGAAGAGGGTCGTGCTGGGGGTAGTGTTTTAGGGTTTAGGGTAGTGCAGTGGTGTTTGTGTAGTGTAGGGGGTCATGCTGGGGTTAGATTTAGGGTTTAGGGTAGTGCAGTGGTGTTTGTGTAGTGTAGGGGGTCATGCTGGGGGTAGATTTAGGGTTTAGGGTAGTGCAGTGGTGTTTGTGTAGTGTAGGGGGTCATGCTGGGGGTAGATTTAGCGTTTAGGGTAGTGCAGTGGTGTTTGGGTAGTGTAGGGAGTCGTCCTGGGGGAGTGTTTTAGGGTTTAGGGTAGTACAGTGGTGTTTGGGTAGTGTAGGGGGTCGTGCTGGGGTTAGTGTTTTAGGGTTTAGGGTAGTGCAGTGGTGTTTGGGTAGTGTAGGGGGTCGTGCTGGGGGAGTGTTTTAGGGTTTAGGGCAGTGCAGTGGTGTTCGGGTAGTGTAGGGGGTCGTGCTGGGGGAGTGTTTTAGGGTTTAGGGCAGTGCAGTCGTGTTCGGGTAGTGTAGGGGGTCGTGCTGCGGGGAGTATTTTAGGGTTTAGGGTAGTGCAGTGGTGTTCGGGTAGTGTAGGGGGTCATGCTGGGGGTAGTGTTCTAGGGTTTAGGGCAGTGCAGTGGTGTTCGGGCAGTGTAGGGGGTCGTGCTGGGGGTGGTGTTTTAGGGTTTAGGGTAGTGCAGTGGTGTTCGGGCAGTGTAGGGGGTCGTGCTGGGGGTGGTGTTTCAGGGTTTAGGGCAGTGCAGTGGTGTTCAGGCAGTGTAGGGGGTCGTGCAGGGGGTGGTGTTTCAGGGTTTAGGGCAGTGCAGTGGTGTTCGGGCAGTGTAGGGGGTCGTGCAGGGGTGGTGTTTTAGGGTTTAGGGCAGTGGTGTTCGGGCAGTGTAGGGGGTCATGCTGGGGGTGGTGTTTCAGGGTTTGGGGCAGTGCAGTGGTGTTCGAGCAGTAAAGGGGGTCATGCTGGGGGTGGTGTTTCAGGGTTTAGGGCAGTGCAGTGGTGTTCGGGCAGTGTAGGGGGTGGTGCAGGGGGTGGTGTTTCAGGGTTTAGGGCAGTGCAGTGGTGTTCGGGCAGTGTAGGGGGTCGTGCAGGGGGTGGTGTTTCAGGGTTTAGGGCAGTGCAGTGGTGTTCGGGCAGTGTAGGGGGCGGTGCAGGGGTGGTGTTTCAGGGTTTAGGGCAGTACAGTGGTGTTCGGGCATTGTAGGGGGTGGTGCTGGGGCTGGTGTTTCAGGGTTTAGGGCAGTGCAGTGGTGTTCGGGCAGTGTAGGGGGTGGTGCTGGGGCTGGTGTTTCAGGGTTTAGGGCAGTGCAGTGGTGTTCGGGCAGTGTAGTGGGTCGTGCTGGGGCTGGTGTTTCAGGGTTTAGGGCAGTGCAGTGGTGTTCGGTCAGTGTAGGGGGTGGTGCAGGGGCTGGTGTTTCAGAGTCTAGGGCAATGCAGTGGTGTTCGGGCAGTGTAGGGGGTCTTGCTGGGGCTGGTGTTTCAGGGTTTAGGGGAGTGCAGTGGTGTTCGGGCAGTGTAGGGGGTCGTACTGGGGCTGGTGTTTCATGGTTTAGGGCAGTGCAGTGGTGTTCGGGCAGTGTAGGGGGTCGTGCTGGGGCTGGTGTTTCAGGGTTTAGGGCAGAGCAATGGTGCTCAGGCAGTGTAGGGGGTTGTGCTGTGGGTGATGTTTCAGGGTTTAGGGCAGTGCAGTGGTGTTCGGGCAGTGTAGGGGTCGTGAAGGGGTGGTGTTTCAGGGTTTAGGGTAGTGCAGTGGTGCTTGTGTAGTGTAGGGGGTCGTGCTGGGGGTAGTGTTTTAGGGTTTAGGGTAGTGCAGTGGTGTTTGTGTAGTGTAGGGGGTCATGTTTTAGGGTAGTGCAGTGGTGTTTGGGTAGTGTAGGGGTCATGCTGGGGGTAGTGTTTTAGGATTTAGGTTAGTGCAGTGGTGTTTGGGTAGTGTAGAGGGTCGTGCTGGGGGTAGTGTTTTAGGGTTTAGGGTAGTGCAGTGGTTTTTGTGTAGTGTAGGGGGTCGTGCTGGGGGTAGTGTTTTAGGGTTTAGGGTAGTGCAGTGGTGCTTGTGTAGTGTAGGGGGTCGTGCTGGGGGTAGTGTTTTAGGGTTTAGGGTAGTGCAGTAGTGTTTGTGTAGTGTAGGGGGTCATGTTTTAGGGTAGTGCAGTGGTGTTTGGGTAGTGTAGGGGGTCATGCTGGGGGTAGTGTTTTAGGATTTAGGTTAGTGCAGTGGTGTTTGGGTAGTGTAGGGGGTCGTGCTGGGGGTAGTGTTTTAGGGTTTAGGGTAGTGCAGTGGTGTTTGTGTAGTGTAGGGGGTCGTGCTGGGGGTAGTGTTTTAGGGTTTAGGGTAGTGCAGTGGTGCTTGTGTAGTGTAGGGGTCGTGCTGGGGGTAGTGTTTTAGGGTTTAGGGTAGTGCAGTGGTGTTTGTGTAGTGTAGGGGGTCATGTTTTAGGGTAGTGCAGTGGTGTTTGGGTAGTGTAGGGGTCGTGCTGGTGGTAGTGTTTTAGGATTTAGGTTAGTGCAGTGGTGTTTGGGTAGTGTAGGGGGTCGTGCTGGGGGTAGTGTTTTAGGGTTTAGGATAGTGCAGTGGTGCTTGTGTAGTGTAGGGGGTCGTGCTGGGGGTAGTGTTTTAGGGTTTAAGGTAGTGCAGTGGTGTTTTTGTAGTGTAGGGGGTCATGTTTTAAGATGCAATGCTCCAATACCTGACCAGTCTGCACTACATAAAACTGCAAAAAAACTAAAAAGTGTTTTGCACACTTTTGTCATTGGGCTATATGTGGGCTACATCTGGGTAATATTTGTGCTACATTTGGGCTCTTTTTTCACTGGTGGCCATCTTGGAAGACTTCTTTGTTATGAAGTTTCCTAATTTCTTCATTTACTGCAGTCTCCTCAGTAGGAAATGCTTTCAGTTTTTACTTTGATTCCATCAAGAAGGCATTCAGATGTGTCTCACATCTGCCATAAATTCAGAATGTTAGCACTCTAGTTGCTCATTAGATCACTGGAGTAAAGCTACTGCTCACCAGGGAGTTAACTGGTAGTCTGCTGCTGGTATTGAAAGTGATTGTTTCAGTCTGCATGTCAGAATTTTCTAATGAAATAGAAGAGGATTTGAGATCTCACTTAAAACATGCCCTAATTTTTCTTTCTGCAGCACTAACCATAATTTCTATTTAAAAAAGAACCCCTCATTTTGTTCCTTTTTAAATTAAATGTTTTAAGTGTTACCGGTTTATTCCAATCAAGATGGCTTCAGATGTGCCATACTTTTGTCATAAGTAAGGCTGTTAGCGCTCTAGTTGTTCTTTAGAACACTCTGGGAAGCTGCAGTAGAACACAAAGGCATCAACTGGCAGGCTGCTCCTGCTGAAATATAACAGGAAGATATTTGAGATCACACTTGAAATATGTCCTAATTTTTCTTTCTACAGCACTAACCATAATTTCTATGACAAAATGAACCCCATCATTTTGTTCCTTTTTAAATTAAATGTTTTAAGTGTTACCAGTTTATTCCAATCAAGATGGCTTCAGGTGTGCCATACTTTTGTCATAAGTAAGGCTGTTAGCACTCTAGTTGTTCTTTAGAACACTCTGGGAAGCTGCAGTAGAACACAAAGGCATCAACTGGCAGGCTGCTCCTGTTGAAATATAACAGGAAGATATTTGAGATCACACTTGAAACATGTCCTAATTTTTCTTTCTACAGCACTAACCATAATTTCTATGACAAAATGAACCCCATCATTTTGTTCCTTTTTAAATTAAATGTTTTAAGTGTTACCAGTTTATTCCAATCAAGATGGCTTCAGGTGTGCCATACTTTTGTCATAAGTAAGGCTGTTAGCACTCTAGTTGTTCTTTAGAACACTCTGGGAAGCTGCAGTAGAACACAAAGGAATCAACTGACAGTCTCTGCCCTTGTTGGATGTACATGTTTTACTGAGAATGTCAGACTTCATTCTCACATGAGTGAGAAAGATAATGTGAATTTACAGAAAATATGCTCTCATTTTAGCTTCTGGAGCACCTTCCAAACCTACATGGGACAAGCATGAGAAAATAGTGTTCTCTCAAACATGATTCATGATATCCCAGCAGAAGGTTTTCACATGGTAAAATCACCTTGGAATACACCACAATTCCTAAAATTAGTATGGTACCGTCAACAAATAAATTCTAATGTAACTAAAGCCTGTTATCACCCTTTATAGTTCTCCTTTTGGTGACCCTCAAAATCTTCTATTCACTACAATGCATTTCAATGAGGTACTATCATTTATATTGGTCCCAAGATGGCTGCCAGAAATTCCAGGATGAAGTGCTGACAGCCAATCAGATCTCACGATGACATGTGTGGTTAGGCTCCGCCCAGATATATATGTGACTTTACTTTTGATTTTCTCAGGAACTACTGAACGGATTTACACCATTTAAGCAAAAGGCACGACACTGAACCAAGGGCTACCTCTTTGCCAAATTTGGTGTAATTCCGTTCAGCAGTTCGGGCTGTAGCTGCGACTAAAGGTTCCTATGGAAAAATGAATGGGGAAAACACGTTTTGGGACCCCCTTTTTCTCGGCCCCCGCTTGACGTATCACCCGAGACTTTCAGGATAGGAGCGGACCGGAGCGCCCCAACAAGTTGGAAACTTTCGCGAAGATTCGTTAACCGGCGCCAACGTTATTTCAAATAGAATGTCGCAGATTTCCTATGGATAATAGGTTTTAACTATAACTATCTACTGGCGACCGCCAGTAGATATATATATATATATATATATATATATATATATATATATATATATATATATATATATATATATATATATATATATATATATATATATATATATATATATATATATATATATATATATAATCTACTGGCGGTCGCCAGTAGATAGTTATAGTTAGGACCTATTTTCCATAGGAAATCACGACATTCTATTTGAAATAACTCTTGCGTCGGTTGACGAATCTTCGCGAAATTTTCAAACTTTATGGCCCGCTCCGGTCCGCTCCTACCCTGAAAGTCTCAGGGTGATTCGTCAAGCGGGGCCGAGAAAAAGGGGGTCCCAAAGCGTGTTTTCCCATTCATTTTCCCATAGGAAACTTTAGACACGGCTACAGCCCGAACTGCTGAACGGAATTACACCAAATTTGGCAAAGAGGTAGTTCTTGGTTCAGAAAGAACCCTTTTGTTAAATGGTGTAAATCCGTTCAGTAGTTGCGGAGAAATTAAAAAAATAAGAGTCAAAAATCAATTTCCCATAGGAAACTTTAGACACGGCTACAGCCCGAACTGCTGAACGGAATTACACCAAATTTGGCAAAGAGGTAGTTCTTGGTTCAGAAAGAACCCTTTTGTTAAATGGTGTAAATCCGTTCAGTAGTTGCTGAGAAAATCAAAAGTAAAAGTACATATATATCTATGGCCGCGTCGGATTCGCGCACCCTCCCGATCACGAGCTGTCTGCTAATTGGCTGTCAACACTCCAAACCAGGAAGTGTTGGCAGCCATCTTGTTCCTCGGTAGAACCGAGGAACAAGAAAGCAGTAAAAAAGTGTGCAAAACGCACAAAGGGGGCAGGGTAGAAACACCCTGACCCCTAGGTCTGCTCAGGGGTCCCACAAGGACCCCCTGGGCAGAAAAAAGCATTTTAAAAAAAAAAAAACGGCTGGATGCGCTCAGGGAGCGCGAATCCTGCCGGAAAAAAAAAATCGAAGGGCGGTCTCCCGCGCTTCGATTGTATTTTGCCCCCAGGTGGCCCAAGTCCCGGGGGCATGGTGGGGGTTAAATGTATGTATGGGGGGCCTCAAAGGGCCCCCAAGCCCGGGGACCACCACCTCCCCGGGGCTTCTTTTTTTTTAGTTTTTGCTGTGTGGGGGGCTCGAGCCCCCACACGCCCGAGACCGCCACCTCCCGGGGCACTAAAAATTAAAATGGGGGTCCGTTTTGGACCCCGAAGCCCCGGGGACCACCACCTCCCTGGGGCTTTGCTGATGTGGGGAGGGGGGCCGCGCGGCCCCCTCCTGGAGCCTGTGGTGGCCCTGGGGACCGCCACCCCCAGGGCCGGCTCCTGCAGTGTCCCGGGGTGCCTACCCCGGGACACTGCTGTTTGCAATGACAGGACGGGAGCCTCGCGGCTCCCGTCCTGTCATTGCAAACTGCTTTGGATATTGGAAGAGAGAGCAGGAAACCTGCTCTCGCTTCCAATATCCAAAGACAATTGCTTTCCACACGGGGAGCAGCATGTTAGCTGCTCCCCATGTGTAAAAGCAATGCCGGCTCCCGTAGGACACGGGGAGCCGGCGGGACTGTGGGGGTTTGGGGACCCCCACAGTCCCCAACCAGAGGCCAGGCCCCGGGGGATGGGGTCCCCGGGGCAAGTAGTGGCCCGGGAGGGGGGCCACGCGGCCCCCCTCCCGAGAAATAATTTTAAAAAAATTAAAAAATAGGGGGTAAGGCCCTGGGGGATGGGGTCCCCAGGGCCCAAAAAATAAGAAAAAGGAAGGGGGCCACACAGCCCCCTTCAGGAAAAAAAAAAAATGATCGGCCCGCAGGCCCGCCCCCTTCCTTCACCACTCTGCAAACGCGCCCCTGGCGCGTTTGCAGATGGGAAGTAATTCCCCTTGAATACTGGGGGTCCCTGGGGCCAACTAGCCCACCAGGAACCTCCAGTATGCGCCAGAGGCTGCGTTGCAGAGAGGTGTACAGAGGCCACGCCCCTTTATACACCTCTCTGCAACGCAGCTCTGTGGCGCTTTGGAAGGTACATGGTGGGCTAGTTAACCCCAGGAACCCTCAGGATTCAAGGGACTTAATCCCCAACTTAAAACGCGCCACGGGGCGCGTTTGCACAGTGGTGAAGGGAGGGGCGGGGCTTCAGGTGACATGTGTGCAAACAGGCCCCGTGGCGCATTTTAAGATGGGAATTAAATCCCCTTCAATCCTGAGGGTCCCTGGGGCCAACTAGCCCAACAGGTACATCCAGAAAGCGCCACAGAGCTGCGTTGCAGAGAGGTGTAAAAGGGGTGTGGCCTCTCTACACGTCTCTGCAACGCAGCCCCTGCCGCATACTGGAGGTTCCTGGTGGGCTAGTTGGCCCCTAGGGACCCTCATGATTCAAGGGGACTTAATCCCCCAACTTAAAACGCGCCACGGGGCGCGTTTGCACAGATGTCA
Organism: Calotriton arnoldi; assembly: GCA_963921515.1. Classification (NCBI taxonomy): domain Eukaryota; kingdom Metazoa; phylum Chordata; class Amphibia; order Caudata; family Salamandridae; genus Calotriton; species Calotriton arnoldi. The sequence continues at coordinate 708,605 of CAWUFW010010149.1, forward strand.
CCTCAGGCCCCGCCCCCTACCTTCACCATTGTGCAAATATTCCTCTAAAATCTGCCGAACTACGAATTCGGATTTACTCACCTGTTATCAGGAGAGACCTCAGTGCTGCATCTTTCAGCCCAGTACTCACATGGATGATGTCATCAGTGATGTCATCAGTGATGTCATTTGAGATGTCATCAGTGATGTCATCAGTGATGTCACTGACCATGTCATGGGTGATGTAATATGTGACGTCATCAGCAGTGCATTGCGGGGGCGCGAGTTATAGTTACCTGAACTAACTATAACGGGGGAATTTCACGGGTTTTGTACGAGTGCAATGTCCAACTAACTATAACTGTCCCTAAAACCTTATGGTTTTTTCAGTGAATTTCTAAGGTTTTTTAAATGTAAATTTCTAACTATAACGTGCCTGAAACCTATGGTTTTTTCAGTGAATTTCAAAGGTTTTTTAAATGCTAATTTCTAACTATAACGTGTCTGAAACCTATGGTTTTTTCAGTGAATTTCAAAGGTTTTTTAAATGCTAATTCCTAACTATAACATGTCTGAAACCTACGGTTTTTTCAGTGAATATATATATATATATATATGCATAATATGGGCTTCAGGATCTGGCCTTTTAGGCTTTTGTGGAAATTCTGGGCGACCAAGGTTCTGCATATGCCGTCCTAATAGAGTCAAGTATTCTTTCTCATATTTGGAATGCTACCCTGAGCGAATGTCAGTGGTTAAACCTGCCTTGGGTTGCTTGTGTTCTACTTCAAGCAGAACCTGGCCTGACAGTTCGGCTGGACTGTTCCTATTAGAGCACGGTCAAGACTGATTTACATACGGCTGGGCCCAAACCAAGATGACATGGTAGGCAAAAAGACAATGGGTCAGAATGCTCCCTGAGCAACTTATTTATTTATTTATTTATAAACTTTTGTATAGCGCGAACAAGACCCAAGAGGGTATCAGAGCGCTTCACAGTTGAGGTAGGTAGGATAACAAAGTGTGCCAAGAGCAAGCATTACAAATAGGTTCAAAATAAATGTTACCAATAGGTTCAAGACGACAGCATGACAAACAAAATGATTCTGAGCATTTGAGAACAAGACCGGACAGTTCCAATAATAGAGAGGAAAGGCTATGTCCACAGTACCAGTGGTAGCGTGCCAATCCTATTAAACACCGGATTACACAAAAGTAAAGGATAGCGATCAAGCAATGGGAGAGAGACATTCCATAAATAGCATACAGAGTTGTGGAGTGGCCTGTTCACACTGTTAAACCCAGAAGTGTAACTGTGAACTGGACAGTCAAATCATCAGAGAGGAGAGCAGTATTGAGGCAGCTGAACCAGGACTTTATGGCAGGAATTTCAGCATTAGGATTTTTTTCACTTCTTTTTTGAAGGAAGCGGTGGATGGGATTCGACGAACTTCCAGTGGAAGGGAATTCCAAATCTTCGGGGCCATGCCAGAGAATGCTCTGTTACTCGTTTTCTTTTTGTGGAAGATTTGAGGTTTCAGGAGAAGTGAGTTTGCACTTCGAGACGGACGGCCACCCCCTGATAATTCAAGTTTGTGAGCCAGATAGATGGGGGTCTTGAAGTGCAGTGCTTTGTGAGTCAGGCAAGCGATCTTTAGTTGTATTCTAGCTTCGTAAGGTAACCAATTTAGGGATTTTAAAGCTGGGGAAATGTGCTCATTTCTTTTTGTACCAGTAATCAATCTGGCTGCGGCATTAATGTAAGCCGTAAGTGGAACCAAGCTTTGTTTGGGGAGATCACAAAGAGTGGAGCTGTTGTAATCAAGCCTTGGCAATACTAAAGCTTGAACCGCCCATTTGAAGTCTTCCTGTGGGAGGAATGGTTTCAGATTCCTTAGTAGCCTCATCTGGTGTTTAGCACCCTTGGTTGCGTTGCTAATATGTTTCTGCATGTTCAGGTGCCTGTCTAGGGTGATACCAAGAGATTTAGCAGAATCGATAATGTGGGGGGAGCAGTTGAATGCTGAGAGGTGATGCATCCAGAAGTCAATCAACTGCCAGTGATTATACTTATTGCAAGCATTTTTTTGTGTGTGTTTGATGTAATTCCAAGGGTATGCCCAGATGTGGGCCCTGTGCTCACTGTGTCACTAGAACCAAGCTACACCCTACTGAAGTGCACCAATCAGGGTGAAACTGGTCTTGTGGTGCTTGTGTTCTGGCTCGGTGAGGACCTGGCAGTTTGTGCTGGACTTTTCCTATTCCTGGGTCAAGACTGATTTCCATTTGGCTGGGCCTTACCTGAGGTGGCATTGTGGTCAATATACCATGGGTTAGAATGCTACTCCGAGCGATTGCCAGTGGTTAGACGAATTGCAAGCATTTCTCTTATCACCTTTAGTGTGTTTGATGTGTAGCCCTAAGTGGCAAGGGTACGGTCAGACGTGAGTCCTCTGCTCATTGTGCCATTGGAATTAAGCTACACCTGACTGACGAGCACAATTAGGATGGAACGAGTCTTGGGTTGCTTGTGTTCATGTTCAGGGAGGACCTGGCTTGGTAGTCAGTAATGGACTGTTCCGATTGGAGTAGGGTCAAGACTGATTTGCAAATGGGGGGGTCCAAACTGAGGTAGCACGAACAATAAGTTCAAATGCTACCACAAGCATTTGTCAGTGGTTAGACAAATTGCAAGCATTTCTCCCATCACTTTTTGCGGGTATGATGTACTGCCCTAAGTGGCCAAGGGTAGGCCCAGATGTGGGTCTCATGCTCACTGTGCAACTGGAACAAAGCTACACTGCCTGATGAGACCCAATTAGGGTGAAACCCATCTTGGGTTGCTATTGTTCCGGTTCAGGGAGGGCCTGGGCTGGCAGTTCAGGCAAGACTGTTCCTATTGGAGCAGGGTCAAGGCTGATTTGCATATGGCAGGGTTCAAACTGAGGTGGCATGGTGAGCAAAACAACAATGGGTTGGAATGCTACCTGAATGATTGACAGTAGTACGGCAAATTACAAGCATTTCTCCCATCAACGTTTGTGTGTTTAAGTTTTTAAATAATGTAATAATTAGAGCTGGACCCCAAGTTGGTGCTCCTGCGCATCATGGAGAGCTGGGCCGACAATAGACACCAGAGAACACTTGCAAGCATAGGCTACCTAATAACCAAAGGAGACATTGCCAGAAGCTGGAGGTCTCCAGAACCTCCGTCCATATCCACGTGCCTCTGTGGATTGGACTTCTGCTGCAAAGCAGAAAAATAAATATATAAATAGTGGGGCTTTGCCAAAGAACATCTGAAGATTTGGGGCCCGTGGACTCTGGGCTCCCTGTAAGACAATTACCAGTGTGTCTCGGTCATTTGTCACAATGTTGTGTTCTTCTCGCTCTCTTCTTGGGGACTAGCGGGTTTGATTATCACAGTATTTGTTGTAAATGTCAGTAACGGATGCCTTTATATGACCATGTGTGGTTGTTATATATGTACTTCACGAAAATCAATCAACATATTTCTAAAAAAAAAATAACATAATTATTTATTAATTATACGTATATTTCTCAAAATAAACAAAATGTACATATTTTTAAAATCAAAATAATTATAAGTATTTTCATACTATTTCCTACAGGGTTTTATCTTAAAACCCTGCCTCCATTATATTCTATGGGAGTGTGCTGACCACCTATGAGCGGCCATGTGTGGTGCTTGGCTTACTCCAAGGCTGGGCTGGAGCACATTTATGACTGTTTTGGGACCATTTTAGTTGTAGTAACTTTAAAAGGGCAGTTTGTGAATAGCAATGGGCTTCCTTCTGTGTAGTAAGTGTTTTAGATTTGTATGCCCCACTCTGAACCCCTCTAGACCCCACCAAAAAAAAACTCAAATTTGGCTGTAAGTAGCCTCCATTTTCTAGCCACTCTTTCTGAAATCTGGATGTGTCATTATTTGTATTATACAGCCCTGAAGAAGTTCAATTTATAGCAACAGGAACGAAAGGTGTTGGCTGTGGCTATGTTGTTTGATACAATGAAGAATTAAGAAAGATGTTAAAACATGTCTGTAACGTTTGGCCTTCTTACTGATGACAGTGTGCCTTTCTCCACTCTGATTAATGCATTTTGTAGTAAGTATGTAATACTACTGTACTACTACTTTACATCCTACAAAAGCCATTTTGTAAATTGAGACCGATTTGTGTATCAGCATAAATGAAGTGTTGCTGGTGCAGCTTGTTGCTGGTGCAGAATACATCTGCACGGTCCGTCTCCAGGTCAATTTTGATGCTCATGTTTCAGTTGAGTAGTCTTATCCTACACAAGCAGAAAGCCATCCACAAACCTACAATCCCCCATAAATTACAATAGCTCACTCTTTTAGAGATCTGTAACAAATTCAGGTAGAACAGATAGATGGATTACAATCCACACTATGTCAGAAGAAATTATATGAAACAGTCAACATTTTTAAACCCCTCTAAAATCTTGTTGCCTGAGTTTCTTCAGGGTTTGGGTCCTATCGGCAAGTGATTTACATTCTAGAGATGGATAGTTGAATGATTTGTTTAAACTTGTATGGAGAATTTGTAGGAAACAATTTAATTATGTGTTTTCTTTTACCCATTCTTGGAATCTATCTGGGAAGACAAAGTGCAGTGTTAATTATTAGACTTGACTGTTTCCTGTTGTAATGGTACATGCCAGATAGGTGCCCCAGCACTCAGCACCCCATAGTCGCTTGTCACCTCTGCCACCAATCACTTACTAATCCTCAGGGTATCTCAACGTTACCACCTATCACTTCATAATCTCTTTGGGTGTACAGAAGAGGTCACTTTGGAAATAGGAGCCAACTGGGCTAGGGAACAAACACGCTGACTCACCACTGCAACGGCCCAATGCCCTTTTCCTCACAGTTGCACTGCTTTTTTGTTCCACTGTGACCCTTGAAAGGGCATGGCGCCTCGGCCATTTAATCCCCTTGGGAGAAGCCAACGATTGAATGGGCATTAATGATCTTCTCTTATGACCACCCTGACTTTTTTTTCCCCTACAGATGGGATAAGGATTGTACATGAAGCCTGCATCAATCTGTACCTCTGTCTGTCCATTCACATTCCTGATGATCTGTTCAAAACTATGGTTTGCATGTGTATCTCTGTGTGCATGTGCACGTGCTGTGTGAACCACCGTGTGCTGGTCTGTGTCCATAGATGACTGCATGTCAGCTGTGTGCACAGTTACCTGTAAGCCCAGTGTTTGCAGTAGCGGTCGGTGGTGGGAGTGCCGCCGGGCACTGACGTGGGGCGGGGGAGGTGCAGGGGCAGGGTGGGGGTAGTAAACTACGGATTACGGCCGATTACAGGTAAGTACACATATAAATAAATAAAACGAATTTCGTTTCTCACGCTGCATCGTCAAATGCGATGCAGCGCACGCAACGAAATTCGTTTTATTTATTTATATGTGTACTTACCTGTAATCGGCCGCAATCCGTTGTTTACTACCCCCCCACCCTGCCCCTCCCCCGCCCCACATCAGCGCCCGGTGGCACTCCCACCACCGACCGCTACTGAGTGTTTGTCTATTTTGGTCTCTTTAGCAGTAGCGGTCGGTGGTGGGAGTGCCGCAAGGCGCTGACGTGGGGCGGGGGAGGGGCAGGGTGGGGGGTAGTAAACAACGGATTACGGCCGATTACAGGTAAGTACACATATAAATAAATAAAACGAATTTCGTTGCGCGCGCTGCATTGCATTTGGCGATGCAGCGCGAGAAACAAAATTCATTTTATTTATTTATATGTGTACTTACCTGTAATCGGCCGTAATCCGTAGTTTACTACCCCCCACCCTGCCCCTCCCCCGCCCCACGTCAGCGCCCGGCGGCACTCCCATCACTGACCGCTACTGCTCTTTAGGTCTGTTGCTCTGTGTGTGCATGAAAGTATGTATGTGTATGTGTAACACTGTCTTCCCGTGTGCATGTATGCGTGATCAGTACGTTGTGTAAAAAGCCCCACCTGTTAGCTTTGTCATTGCTTGTGTAAAAGACATTTCCTATCATACCGTTTGGTATACGACCTGCCTTTCATACAAATGTAATGTAAAACCAGCATGAGTAGATGCTTTAAACTATTGTATCATTGGCTGTTTGCAAAATCTTACCACTGTAGTTAAAGGAAAGTTGACTTTTCAGCTTCACATACTGAGTGAACAATGAAGTCTGTCCGAATTCATTTTGGTTGTATTCTAAAAAGAGGTCAAATGACTAAACTACAACAATGTTTCATAAGCCAGGTTCTAATGTAAGAAAACAAAGGCAAAAGCACTGGGTTAAAAAGGCGCTTGTTACTTAATAGTTTTATTTTGTTAACTGTTGACTTTAAAAAGTTAAATTAGCATTGCAAGGGTTTCCGATCTAAGCCAAAAGCACTTTATTGCATGGTGCACTGTGGCCAGTTCATTAAATGGCCTTTTAAACGTGGGCTGAAGATCCAAAAACTGAATTAAACAGCCCCTGTAAATAACAGTATTTCGTGGAATTTGTACTTGCCAATGCACGAGTCCCCCCTAAGGTATTTCTATTGTTATGAGGAGCTGCGAGGTGTGTGTTATAATCATTAGATGGGGGTAGGGAGCAAGGAACCAGCGCCCTGTTCACAATACATTACCTCTACGTCCCTCGTCCTCGACCCAGTCATCACTAATGAGGTATTCCACTTGACAGGAAACAAAACAGGAAACGCTTTTAGGCTCCACCCACCCTCCTGCCAGGGGCTATAAGTACATAGCCAACAGAAAGCACATCCTGTTTTGTTTCCTGTCGGTGGACCTGACGGGGGACGCTTGGGTAGGTGCTGGGCACTTACCTGCTTCGTGTTGTCCTGTGGTTTTCCTCCTTTGCTGGGCTCTGGGGGTGCTCCTGGACCTTCGTGGGAGCTACTTGAGTCGGGCTGCTGGGCTTCCTGGACTCCTTCGGTCTCCTGGTTGCCGGTTCTGCTGGGCTGCGCTGGTTTCCTGGAGTCCTGCTGTCTGGTGAGTCCTCCTTTGTGCTCCGTGTGTTCCGTGGAGCTGGGGATGCGCAGTCAGGCTCCTCCTGCCTTGGGCCTGCCTGCACCTCTTTCAACGCCTTCCTGGTTTCTGGGGAGCGTCCGGGTTGGGTTCCGGACGCTCCGTGTGCCGCATGTCTTTGTGTGCACTCGGGTTGGGGTCCTTGTGCTCCAATTCTGCTTCCTCTCGTGCCGCTCTGGCGTGAAATTGGTGGAGCGCCCTGTTTGGGGTCCGGACGCTCCATAGGCAGCGCTTCATTTGGGCTCTACCGCAGACGTTGTGGAGCGCCCGGGTTGGGCTCCGGGTGCTCCGCTGCTCGTGCTCTGTGCGGGGCGCCTGGGTTGGGCTCCAGGGTGCTCCGCGACGTTCGGGCTGGTTGGAGTCTTGTTCCCGGCGTCCTCATGAGTGATAGGCGCAGGGGCTGGGCTCTCGGCGTGATTTCGGCCTTCGGCGGCCGTAATTGGTCGGGTTTTGTGGCTTTGGTTGGTCACGCCCCCTCCCGCCTCGCTTCTGGGTTGTGCTCAGCTGTTTGCCATGCCGGTTGATTAGGGGACGATTTCCGGCTTATTTTTTGTTTAAATGGTAAGGGGGGGGTCACATTCGGTTCTGTTCCTACCTCTGTTGGTTGTGTGCGCTGGGTCCTGTGTTTTGGTGTTCGTGATGGGGAAACATCAAAAGAAGCGAAGGCATGTGTCTCCTGTTTCCTCTTCTTCTTCTTCCCCGGCGGTCAGTGGGGATTCTGCCCCTCCGGTGAAGCGGGCCAAGTTGGATGACGGCCGGTGGAAGCGCCTGATTTTGGAGACTTTGTCTGATCTGCGGTCCTCCAAGAAAGCTGTTGGGGGTCGTTCTGCTGGAGGTGTTGGTCTGTATTCAGACATTTCTTCCTCGGATTCTTCTGATGCCTCTTCCTTGGGTGCGGTGGATCTCAAAGGCAAATATGTTTCCAAGGAGTTGTTGCCTGACCTTCTTTCTCATGTGCGTGTGAACATGGGGTTTCCTGATGATGCTGTGGCCAGTACTTCCACGGATGCTGTTCTGCCGCAGTTTCGGAAGCCTGTTACTACTTCTCTTCCTCTTCATCCCTTTGTGATGGATGTCCTCTTGAAAGAATGGAAGGATCCAGATCACATCATGTTGCCACGCTTTATGTCCAAACTGTATCCTTTGCAGGACATGGAGGAGTCGTTTCCTGAGTCAGTGCATGTTGATTCCATTGTCGCCAGTTTGGTGGGTCGTCCCTCTATGGCGGATGATAATATTCTACGTGATGGGGTGGATAAGAAAATTGACTCTGCGTTGAGGAAATCTTATGCTGGCTCTCACCTTGCTATCCGTTCTGGTGTATATGGGGCTTATGTCGCTCAATCACTGTTGACTGACTTTAAGACCTTGTTTTCCACCATGCAGGAGGGGGCAGTTGTCCGGATTTGCTGGAGTCCATGGAACGTCAGGCTGAATTTCTCTCGGACATTGCCTTTGATTCTGTGCGTGCTTCTGCCTTGTCCTGTGGTTCCTCTATTGCTGCTCGTCGCAACTTGTTGCTGAAGGGTTGGAATACGGACGCCGCGCAGAAATCCATGGCTTTGCGCTTGCCCTTTACTGGCCCTCGTCTTTTTGGGGACGCCCTTGAGGATAAACTTCACAAGGTGTTCAAGGAGCGGAAGCATTCCTTTTCCTTCCGTCGACAGCCTTCTCGTAAGGATTTTTCTTTCTCTCATGCCAGGACCTTTCGTCAGCCTTCCAGGTTTCAGCAGTCCTCCTTTAAGAACCCAAAAGGTGCTGGTAGGGGTTTCCCCCGGAAGTTCCAGAAGAAGCCCCCCCGAGATGCTGGACAGGGGCCGCAGTGTTCCTGACTATGCCGCCCCCGAGGTTGGTCACGCTGGTGTTGCGCCAGCGGTTGGTGGGAGGTTGCAGTTGTTTCTTCCTGCTTGGTGACGGACAACCTCCGATCAGTGGGTGCTGGATGTCCTGGTCCAGGGGTATCGGATCGAGTTTCTGTCCCTTCCTCCTCCCTCGGGCGTGGTGCGGACTCCGACGCCCTTGAACCAGTCTCGGCGTCAGTCTTTGGTGGACGGTGTTCGCACTTTGCTCTTGAAGAAGGCGATTGTGCCCGTTCCCCAGTTGGAGTGGGGTCTGGGGACCTATTCGATTGTCTTTCTTGTTCCGAAGGTCACAGGAGGTTTTCGAATTGTCATCAATCTCCGGAGTCTGAACTTGTTTGTCCGGAAGATCCCCTTCAAGATGGAGACCTTGCAACGGGTGATACCTTTGATTCAGGCCGGCTGGGTGTTTGCTACACTGGATCTCCAGGATGCTTATCTTCATGTGCCTGTGGCTCTGGAGGATCAGAAGTTCCTGTGCTTCTGCCTGGAGGGTCGTCATTGGCAGTTCTGTGTCCTTCCGTTTGGTCTGCGGTCCGCTCCCCGCGTGTTCACCAAGGTGGTGGCTCCCTTGGTAGCCCATCTTCACCTCCTGGGTGTGTCGGTGTTTCCTTACTTGGACGATTGGCTGCTCCAGGCTCCTTCCTCCACGGTCCTGTCTCAGCACCTGTCCTTGACCATCCGTACGCTAGAGCTGCATGGGTTTCTCGTGAACTTTCATAAATGCCAGCTGCTTCCTGCAACTCAGCGGTCTTTCATAGGGGCCGTCTTCGATTCGATCCTGGGCAAGGTTTCCTTCCGGACTCCCGGCTTCTGCGGCTTCAGTTCCTGTTGCGGAGGTTGTTGTCCCAGGCTGCGGCTCCCCTCCTTCGGTGGCTCGAGGTTCAGGGTCATATGGCTGCGACTGTCTTCATGGTGCCCTGGGCCAGGGTTCATCTTTGGCCTCTGCTGTGGCATCTTCAACGTTGGGTGCCTTTTCCAGTTCGGGACTATGCTGTCTCTGTGCCGGTGTCTCTGGAGGTTGTGTCCGCTCTCCAGTGGTGGCTGGATTCCTCCAATCTCTCCAAGGGAATGTGGATTCACCTGCCGCCTCCTTTGGTGTTGACGACGGATGCCAGTGCATCAGGTTGGGGGGCGACTCTGGGTCAGTGGTCTGTTCAGGCTCGTTGGCTCCGGTCGGAGTCCCGCCGGTCCTCCAATTGGAGGGAGCTGTCTGCAGTGGACCGTGCTCTTCGTTTCTTCCAGGGTCGTCTGCTGGGGTGCAATGTCCTGGTTCGGTCCGACAACTCAGTTACTGTGGCTTACATCAACCACCAGGGCAGTACTCGCAGTCCTTCATTGAACCAGGTGGCCTGTGCAATTGCGGGTTGGGCGGAGTGTCATCTTCTGGCCATCTCTGCTCTGCATATCAAGGGTGTGGACAATGTGGTGGCGGATGCCTTGAGTCGCAGGTTTCCGTCTTCTCTGACCCTGTGTCTCTCCCCCAGGATTTTCCGGCTGCTCTGTCGGAGGTTCGGGACTCCCAAGCTGGACTTGTTTGCCTCGAGGACCAATGCGCAGCTTCCCCTCTTTTGTTCCCGGACTCCGGAGTTGGGTGCTTGGGGGGTGGAGGCGTTGTCTCTCTGGTGGCCCCCTTGGTTGCTGTACGCCTTCCCCCCTTCCCCCTGATTCCGGCCTTCTTGCGGAAAGTCCAGCGGGTGGATGCCCGGGTGGTGGCTGTCTTGCCTCACTGGCCTCGGAGGTCCTGGTTCCCGTTGTTGTTGAGCCTGGCGGTGGGTCCTCCTTGGATTCTTCCCCGCTACCCATCTCCCCTGAGGTCGCCCTCTCCCTCCCTCCTGGTCCCTCTCACCCTGGCGGTCTGGAGGTTGAACGGCTGTCTCTTGGGGTCCGGGGTTTGCCTGACCACCTCATCACTGTGATGCAGGGCTCCCGTAGGCGTTCCACTTTATCCTCCTACTCGAAACATTGGGCTTCTTTCTCCTCCTGGTGTTCGGGGTTTGGTCTGTCTCCCTCCTCTTGCCCTATCGCTTCTATACTTCAGTTTTTTCTGGATGGGTTTCAGAAACACTATGCCTTGTCTACACTGAAGGGGCAGTGGGCTGCTGTTCGGGCGTTCCGGGATCCGGCTTCGCTCCCGTCTTCGGTTGGGTTGTTGGTTTCCCGGCTGTTCTGGAGTTTCTCTCTGTCCTCTCCTTCTGCTCGTTCTCCGGTTCCTCCTTGGGATCTTTCTTTGGTCCTGGGTGCTCTGCAGTCCTCTCCCTTTGAGCCCTTGGAGTCTGTTGACCTTAAATTCCTCTCTTTTAAGGTGGCTTTTTTGGTAGCTGTCACTTCTGCTCGGCGGTTGGGTGAGCTCACTGCCTTGCGTTGTTCTCCTCCCTTTTTACGTTTCTTGGATGACGCGGTGGTCCTTTCTTTGGATCCTGCCTTTGTTCCTAAGATTCGTTCTCGTTTTCATTCCTCTCAGGAGTTGATTCTTCCTTCCTTCTGTCCTTCTCCTTCCTCGCCTGCTGAGTTGTTGCTTCACTCTCTGGATGTGAGGCGTGCATTGTCTATTTATGTTACCCGCTCTGCTGGGTTTCGTTCTTCCGACTCTCTCTTTGTGACCTTTGGTCTGGCTGGTCGTGGTAAGGCTGCTTCCCGTCTTACTCTGGGTCGCTGGATCAAGGCTGTTATTTCTCTGGCATATCAGGGCTCTGGTTTGCCTTGCCCTTCTGGGGTTCAGGCCCGTTCCACTCGGGGTGTTTCTGCTTCCTGGGCTGCTTTTCATGGGGTTTCCCTTGATGAGATCTGTCGGGCTGGGACTTGGGCTTCTGATTCTACTTTTGTGAGACACCATCGTCTGAATTGTGCTCTGTCTGACCGGACCAATTTTGGTTGTGGTGTGTTGCGTACTGTGGGGGTTGTTCCCCCCCCTAATTCTGTGTGTTTACATTAAAATGTTTTTCTCTTCTTGCACTCCACTTTTGTGTTCGGTCTCTGTTCTCTGTGTGGTTTGCCAAAGGCCTGCTTGTGGGGTTGCTTTGGTATGCCTCATTAGTGATGACTGGGTCGAGGACGAGGGACGTAGAGGTAATGCTATGATTACTTACCGGTAATCCCCATTACTCTTAGTCCTACTCGTCCTCGACCCAGTCATACTTCCCACCCACCCTCCCTGTTCAGGCCTTTGTTGCTTGGTATGTCAGGATGTGCTTTCTGTTGGCTATGTACTTATAGCCCCTGGCAGGAGGGTGGGTGGAGCCTAAAAGCGTTTCCTGTTTTGTTTCCTGTCAAGTGGAATACCTCATTAGTGATGACTGGGTCGAGGACGAGTAGGACTAAGAGTAATGGGGATTACCGGTAAGTAATCATAGCAATAGTGCGCATCTACGCATCCTAGGCGTATGTTTACGCTTTCCATAAATGTCACGTATTTGGGCAGTAACCCCTTATGTACTGGGCCTTTTCCCAACCCAGTGCTGAGCCCTTTTTGGCTGTTTGGGGTAGTTTGTGTTTAGGCCTCCATATCATTTCGTCCACAAAAGTTGTCCACGCCAAATTTGTGTCCTTTTTTTCCAACATCCTGGGGATTCTGAAGTTACCCAGGGTTTGTGGATTCCCTTGGAGGGGACCGAGAAAATAGCCAAACTATAGATTCATTTTGAATTTTTGGGGAAAAATAGGGAAAAAGTGCTCTGGATAAAAATGTCTGTTTTTTTCCTAAAAATTGTATCAACGAACGGTTTGCTGTGCTAAAGTCACCATCTTTCCAGGTTTCAGGAATATGCTTCAAAAAACCTATTTTGTTTACCAAAGTTTTGGCATTTTTCAAAGAGGTAGCCCATTTTTCCTATTTTTTTGTGCTTTCAATCTACTTCTAGTTTGTGGTGGAAACCAGTGTGAAACAAATGGGTGATCCAGGAAAGCTATATATTTCTAAAAAGTAGATAAAATTCCAAATTCAGCAAGGGATCATATGTATCGATCCCTCAAGGTTTTCCAAAGAAACTAACTGTCACAAATGTTTTTCCTACTCATTTTCAATATTTCTTTATTTCAACAATGTTTTCATCTGTAACTTTTAGTTACGAATGCCGAATTACAAAAGCAATGTACCATTATGTTTGGTAGACCCTTTTGGTTGTGGGGAAACATAGGGATTGTAGGCTTTCCAAGAACCAAAGGTACCCAGAGTCAACAACTGAGCTGCACCACAAAATGGTTTTTCATTGTGTACTGAGTGAGTATAGACCAATTCATATGGTGAATATGTTGAGTGAAAAATGGGTATCAAAGAAACCTATGCATTTCTGAAATGGGACCAGGATATGGAGTTTAGGAGTAATGGTTATTTGTACATATCTGAATTTGTGGGCATCCGTACAAGCATATGATTTAGAGGGTATTTTTCAAAATGTCCTCTTTCTTAGACACTGGCTTACATTTGGAAGCCACAATCGCAGCAAAATCCAATTGGTAATAACAAATATCATACTATTATATGCTCCCACATCTCTTCCGATAAAAATGGTACCTACTTGTGTGGGTAGGCTTAGTGCCTGTGACAGGAAACGTCCCAAAACGCGACATGGAAACATCACATTTTTCCACTGAAATATAACCCTTTTCTTGCAAAGAGGCATATATAGACCCAGATGGGCCTATATACCCCTCCCCAGTGTTGGCCAATGGTCGACCGACGCACCCGGGAGGTTATGCGGACGTTGGCCATTGCCCAACTGCAGCACTTAAGAGGTAAACAAAATCCCATGAGAGTATGTCTGGGAATCTATGCAAATCATAGGTTTCCAGTCACACTTTAGTGAAGTGACTGCACGGCAGCCACTTCATTAGAGTAAGCATAGTGAAAGTGAATGACACAAATATCAAATTAAAAATATCATGTGACATGAATATCTTGTTAAAAATGTTGTCACTTCCAAAATACAGTACACCAGAATATGTACGGCAAGAATATCGTTTTTTTGGTATATAATAAGAATATTTCATATTTATTATTGGTAACTTTAATAGAGTTGTAATAAATATTGCTTTTCATTAAGTGAATATATATTAGTATATTCATTTTAGGTGTTATTATTTTTAGTATAGTTGTTATTTTTGTTTTTAAATATAGTTTGTAGAGGG